>CM062622.1:20785874-21035313 GCA_025617555.3 Puccinia polysora
AGGTTATGTGAATAACTTCTCAAGCTACAAAGTTTGGGACCCTATAAGTAAGAAGGCAGTCATTACCTCCAACCTCAGGTTCCACAAAAACAAATTCATTGATTGGCCAAACCCATCAACTGAGTACGGAATCCAGTCATCTGATTTACTGCTTGTCCAGCAACCGGTCTCAATCACTCCTTCAGGTCTAACCACCTCAAATGAATGGGAGAAATGGAATTTGCAAGAGTAGGGTACAAAACACAAGCTTCTCAAGAGTCAAGCCCCATCATTTTGCCATTATTGGCCAACCTTTCTTCCCTTCACATCATCAATCATCCTTGATGACCAGGCTCAAATACCAGTCAACTGGGAACATCTCTCCTCACCTAAGTTGAAGAAGATGACCCAACCACACTGGACCACTCCCTCAACTCAAAAAATTGGCTGGAATGGATCAAGGCAATGAACCGGGAGTTGCTCAATATGCCTACCTTTGGCGTCTGGGAAGAAGTCAAGATCCCTGAAGTTCTGGACCCAGGTAAATGCATCTGAGTGTTCAAAACAAAGAGAGACAACAAAAAACAAATAGTTTAGTTCAAGGCCAGGCTGTGCGCACAGGGATTCAACCAAAAATTTGGTATTAATTATCATGACTCCTTTTCTCACACAGCCAACAAGGCTTTTCTTTGATTGTTTATTTCATTTGCGGCCTGACACAACCTGCGCTTTCACCAAATCAACGTCAAATCTGTGTTTCTGAATGCCCGGCTTGACAAGTCAGTCTATGTGACTCCACCATCAAACCTCAGACTTGGAAAGGACAAGGGTCTCAAGCTCCTCAAGGCTCTCTATGGTCTGAAGCAATCCCCAAGAGCCTGGTATCAGACTCTCTCAGGTTGACTTCTCTCCATTGGCTTCAATAGGAGTGAAAACAACAAGTGTGTTTTCTGGGATGCTACCACTTTGCAATACGTACACATCAACAAAATTTCAATCTTCAGCAAGGTTCCCTCTCTCTTCATCAACAAAATCAAATTCAAGTTTGAAATCAAGGATTGGGGACCAGAAAAATTATTACTGGGTATGAATGTTCAACAGACACCTGACAGTATCAATCTCTTTCAACGCATGTACATCAAACAACTGGTCAAAACGTATAAGCTAAGCAAACAAAAAAGGTTCTCAATTCCCAGACAACCGTACTCAAAACTTGCATTTTGAACACTTGCCAAACGCAAGGAGTTTGTGAAAACTAAACTCAACTACCAAAAACTGGTGAGAGAACTCAACTATCTCAGCTGCAACACGTGCCCAGACATCACTTTTGCTTTGAATAACCTGTCCCAATTTCTCCAAAAACCAAATTGACTGCACTATGACGCAGCACTTGGAGTACTTCACTACCTTTGACACACGACAAACCTGGGGCTGTCATACACTAAGTCTCAACTTCACAATCAATCCCTCAAGGTATAAATGGATGCCAATTGGGCAACATGCCCCTCAACTCACCGGTCAGTAAGCGGCATGGTTGTACTCTGGCACAACCATGTCATTAGCTGGAAATTAAGGTAGCAACCACCTGTCACTCTTGCTATGACTGAAGCAGATTATAAGCTGGTCTGAAATGCTACAAAGGATGAGCTATGGCTCAAAGGGACCATCAGTTAATCTTTCAAAGTTCAATTCCAAGAACCAACTCCCATCTATGAGGATAACCACAGCTGTATCAATCTTGCCAAAAGCCTCTCAAACAAAGCGTCCTTTCACACAAAGCATATCAATCACCGACATCATTTTATCAAGGAGGAGGTAGCAAAACAGGAAATCAAGTTAATTAAGGTTCCCACAGGTGAGAATGCTAGCAGATTTCTTAACCAAGCCAATTTTGCGCTTCAAGCTGCCAGCCTTATTAACCACTCTCAATATAGTCTAAATGACTGTTCAGCACGGGAGGGTGTTGAGATTCTCAAGTTAATCTGCTGAACAGGCTTCAGTTTCTTTTCTCTTTTTCATTTCTTCCATTTCTTCCCATCAGCTCAAACCAACTTGTGGATGCTGTACAAGTGCACATCAAACACTGTGAATGTAGATACTTCAAATTTGGGTGACCTTCTGTCACTCCACCTTGTAAGCCTGGTCCAAGATCCACTTCCGCTTTCTTCATCACCTGAACAACCAGGTGATCTGGCAGTCATGGGTTGAGGATCAGGAAATTCTTTGTTTCCTATTTCTTCCTCAACCAGTGTTTTTATGTCTTTCTGTTCTCTAACCTTTAACTGGCTCTTGGATCAGATTAGGAGTGTTGAAGGATTGTTTTTTCTGTTCATTATGCTGTTAAAGCCCACAGTCTTGGTCTTTTCAGGTAACCTTATCCTTCTTGTTTGTTTCACATTATTTTCTCATTCTGAAATAAAACGGTCTTTTCAGCATCTCATATTCAACATGTTACACTTGGGATCTTTGAGTTGATCTTGTCAAAGCTTGGACGCTGTGTCTCAAAGGTGGGTGATGATCAAACTGAGTTGGGCAGACTGTGTTTAGAAGAGTGTCCTAACTTTTTCAGGGTTGCTATTGGCAAAGGTGCTCCCCCCCCTGGTTAAACATTGTCCCAAGGTGGTAAAGAATCAGGGACTACCGCTTGTTTCCCGGTGTATGACTCCAAACAGTGCTAAGCTTCAGGCAGCTCTGTGGAGGGGAAAGGTAGTTTTTAGGCTTCCCTCCTAAGAGTTACAAAAAAAAAATTAAATGTAACAGGAATTGAGATCCAGGAACTTGTAAATAAGGGGATGAGTTTGGAAGTATTTGGTAGCAATGGAAGACAACACTATCTGAGGCAAGATGGTGCGGGAAAAGACTTGCTCAAATAAGTTAAAGTTTGCTCAGAGTTCAATAGAACAAGGAAATCGTAATTAAAAATTCCCACAAGCTAATAACTCTGGTTTTTAGCAGAATATTAGGAAAGATCAACTCAATCCCAACGAACCTCCAGGTTCTCAATTAACCTGCCCAAATCTCCACAATCAAGCGCTTGAAGGGTACAAAATAACTTTGGGTGGCTGAAGAAAACAAAGCAATTTGTTTTATGAAGCTCCAGAAGCAAAGCAATGACAGATTCAAACAATAACAACACAACACTTTTCAAGGAACTCAAGAATAGCGTGGAGGAATCCAAATTTCAAAGAAATAAATTTATTTTTAACACTCCAGGTTTCAAGCTTAAAGAAACCTCTCAGTGAAGCATGACTGGATCTGGAAAGATGATAAAAAAAAGAATGATAAGACCAGTATGGTTGAAAAAGGGATCAAGAGTGGTATAACTCACTCAAGAATTCAATCAAATGAATTCTTCTTCAACCAGCAAGGCTATTGGTTGGTGATAAGGAACAGGGTCACAGATGGACAGATCAAAGGTTTGAGTATGGGGGCTCAAGGGATCAAGGGGCAATCATAGATATACCCAGGATAAGATGGCTCAGATAAAGTTGAAGGGCCCCACAGATTTATTGATTTGCTCAGATGATGATGGATGCTAAGATAGATGGATGATGGGGAAAAAGGCAGGGGAGAGCCAATCCTTTTATAGAAAAAAAAGGCCCTGTATACTATTTACAAGAGAGATTTACATATGAGATTGGAAAATATATATATATATATATATATTTGACAAATGAAAGATTGATGAAGTTGAAAAGGAAATATAGAACAAGAAAATGAAGGAAACATGACATAAGAAAAAAAAAAGAACATCAAAATAAAAAAAAAAACTGGAAGGGGAGGTCCACTTTGCCCTGCCAATCCATCCGCAACTGGGGTGAGAAGATCTCACCCCATCCAGCTTGCTTCTGTCTGTGGAAATTTTCGCATGACAACAACAAAACCCACCCCCTTCCAAATTTTGGAAGGAGGTGAGACTGATGGGAGTGAAGGGGGTGCAAGCCGCGCAGATCAACAAATGCAATGAGCAAACCCCTTGACTGCTTATCTGCATGGTTGGAGATGATTGGATGATGCAACCAAGGTTTCTAGGGAGGATGCAAGTTTTATTGTGAATGGGAGGCCGGATTGGATGATGCAACCAAGGTTGCTAGGGAGGATGCAAGTTGGATTGTGAATGGGAGGTTGGATTGGATGATGTAGGTGGCTGGATGGCTCCAAGGGACAATTTCTGAGGCACGTTTGTTGCAGCAAGGATTGAAATCAAGGAGGGGCAGTCAGGATGATCAATGAGGCACTGTTGTTGGTTATAGTTGTATGGGCGGATGATCAACAGCGGTGAGAGTTGGCTGTTGTCCAGCTGGATGAGGGGGATAGGATCAATGATTGAACAGTTGACAAGGATAACAATGGTCATTGGCTCCGCTGACTGCTTGCTGGCCTGTTGGATGCGGAGATTGATGGGCAGTGGTGATGAAAGAGATGAGCAGTTGTTGTTGCCGTTGCTGATGATGATGGAAGCAATTGGAAAAGATGATGATGGGGTCATGACTGGTTGCTTGTGTGCTTGACCAAACAATTAGGCCACAAGCGTAGCAAAAGGGAATTGAACAGAGGATCTGAGGGTTTGAGGGCCTAGGAGCCTTTCCTAGACCACTAAGACAGGAGGAAGGTGTTAGAAGGGGAAATAGAAGGTTTCCATAGTGACACAGAAAAAAATATTTTTTTTCTTTTTTCTTGATTTAAGTTGGATGAAAGAATGCATAAAAAAATTTAAAAAAATTCCCTTTTTTCATGGTGTCCCAAATTGGTCACTACACCGGGGCGGGAAGTGATTGTAAAGTTGAACTTGGAGAGGTATTTTGCCAATTGGGCCTGTCTGAATGTAAGGAATTTTGAGCTCATGAAATATTTAAGAGATTTGTGATCAATTAAGACCTCAAAGGGTTCCATAAGACTCAAAAGGTATGAAGGACATTTCTTCAAACAGTAAACAATAGCAAGAAGTTCCTTTTCACAAATCTTTTAATCAAGATCTGCAGCAAGCAATTTGCAAGACTCAAAAGCTACGGGATGAAAGAGAGAGGAAGAGGAAGAAAACTGCAAGATTACTCCTGCAATTGCATAGTTGCTTGCATCTGTTTCCACAATAGTGATATCTATCTTGTTAAAGTGAGAAAGTATTGGAGCAGTTGTGAAGTCTTTTGTAAGAGCTTCAAACTCCAAAGCAGCTTGTTCTGTAAAAACAAAATGAGTATCTTTTTGAAGAAGGTTAGCATGTTTATGGTTTTCTTTGCATAATGCCCAATAAACCTCCTGTAAAAATTACTGAAACCAAGGAAAACTTGAAGGGAATTGACTTAAGAAGGTGCAGGTCAGTCCAATATACACTGACTCTTGACTTGGTCCATCAATATTCATTGCTGAAAGACTGTAAGCCCTAGAAAATGAATAGAATTAGTATGAAACTTGCACTTAGAGCCTTTTGAAAACAGGTTATTCTTTCAAATTTGCTGAAGCACCTCTGCCAGCCATGAGGCAATTATATGTGTCCAAATGTCTGCACTACTCACATGTCTTGCTGGTACAGTGGTTATGTACTAGCCTCAATCTCCATTTTCTGAAATCAAGGTCACTGTTTCAACCTACCATAGAGCCTAGAATGAAAGTTGATCAAAAAGTTCAGAATTATATAATGAATTTTGATAATATTTTATAATATTTTATAAGTATGTTTTTATGAATATTGATATAGAATTAAAACTTCCATAATATCTATTATTAAGATTTGGATCCAATATAACTTTAAATTAAGTTATGATGACTCAGATGCGTCCCCACTATTGATACATAACTTCCCAACAAGTTCCCTTCCTTTGGGGACAAGCTACATCAATTAATTTAAGCTATACTCCCCACTCTGTATAAACCAATCACATAATCTTGATATTATCCCCCTTGGTGATATTATTATATTTCAATATACTTTCCTGAGCCTTGAGAGCTAACACTCAGAGGGCCCTGAGCTTAGTTGTAGAGTATATAACTTTTGGGGTATGTAAATAAGATTGTTTACCTTGAAAGTCCCCCCCAATAAGTACTAGTACCCTATTTCTCATTGGACAGGATGTGATGGGGTTCTGAGCCCTTGAAGACGAAACCAGGGAGAGTCTAGAACTCCCCTGATAATTCCTTCAGTCCCCTGAGGGCTCCTGTTACCTTAAAAGAGGAGGGTCTTCACCCTATATCCCCTTCCTCACCAGATATATATGATTAATTATTTTTAACAGAATACGGCAAGAGTTAACAAGCCCACAAAAATTAGTCTCAAGAAGATATTGACTGGGGCTATCAACTTAAGTATTATATTCAACTAAAAATCCTATTGGCAAATCCAATTTTGAGTGGAAGGTCCTAATTGGAGTAGTGACCCTTGTGTGTTACTAATATAAAGGGTGTGAGATTATTTATAAGGAAAGCTCCTTTGAGCTTCATTTATTTGAAGCCATGCCCCTTTCCTTTTTATAAAGGTTTAAGTTGTGGCTTTTTCCTCACAATACCCTGTTATTGTTTGATTTTGTGAGCTTTTAGACACTTTTTGACTTATTTGAGTCAAAAACTGACTTTAATGCTTGTTTTTGTCTTATTTTTGTAGGTTTAACCATGGCCAAATTTGGCAGCAGAGGTTAAATCCCTGAAAAACTCTTGCACATGTGCAATTTGATCCTGAAGAGTTTTTGAGTAGACAAATATATCATCAAGATACACCACAAGGTATTTCTCTACAAGGTCAGAAAAAATATCATTGACAAAATGTTGGAAAGTGGAAGGAGCCTTTCAGAGGCCAAAAGGCATGATGGTATACTCATAAATGCCAAACTGTGTTCTCATTGAGGTCAAATACTCATGACCTTTTGCAATGCAAATTAGGTTAAAGGTGCCTTGAAGGTCTAACTTTGAGAAATAAGCAGCTCCATGGAAGAGAGTGAGGAGGTGCAATATACGTGATACTTGATAGGAATTCTTTTGGGTTACCAGGTTCAGTTTATTTATTTGACACAAAGGCACAGGCCACTGTCTTTCTTTGGAGAAAATAGGAAGGGCAAGAAGGTATTTGAATTTCTTAGTCAAAAAATCCTTTCAATACATTTTCTGCAATGTATTCTTGAAGCATGGTTGATTCTTGCTTTGAGGGAGAGTAGAATGATCCAGGTGCAAGAGGTTGGCCAGTAAATTTGATCTTGTGATCATAAGAATGGGATGGAGGAATTTTATCTGCTTTTACAGCTGAAAAGAAGCCAGAAAAGTCATGTTAAACCAAGGTTAAAGACTCTTAAATGATTTCTAAATCTTCAATCTTGTCATCTTTGAGCACTGTATTTTAAGTGCTTGCACAATGCCAGAGGATTAGGGAGCTCAAAATACACTTTTTGGTAGTCGCCTGTTTCTCTTCAAAGAAACAAGGAAGAGGTAAGTCGGAAAAATAAGCAATAACTCCTAAATCTGAAGAGGGAATTTGGGAATGAATGTAAGGATATTTCAAATCTCCTGGCGTAAAATTGTCATCCAAATTGATGACAGTGTCAGTTAGGCTGTTTAATTCCTGTTTGAAAGAAAGTTCAGCAACCCAGGGTTGCAAGTTTTGAACATTAATTACTCCTTCTTGCCAATTCACATGCATATTCTAGTAAACTAGAAAGTCATGGCCTAGAATAGTGTTGTCCATTCCAGGGATATCCAAGACAAATAAATCCCATTCAAAGCTGGGGAAATTGGAAAATGCAAAGGTCCATTTTGCCTTCTGAGAAACCCAATGAGATGGCTTGGTTGCACTACTTTCTAAATAGATTGGAAACCTATCTATCTTGGAACGCACAAGATTTTTGGAAGTGGCAAAAGATGAACTTATAAAAGAAAAATTAGCGCAGGAATCAAGCAAAACACAATAAGGAGTATTGTTGGAATTGAAGAAGAAAAATCTTGAACTTGGAGCACCAAGTGACTTGCAAGTGAAAATATTGACTCACTGCAATTTAGATAAGGTGTAGTTTTCCTTGCAAATATTAGAAAAACTACAAGCTAATTTTTTGACTGCTAAGCTGCTTCATGCGCTGGCTGCTTTGCACAACTATTGACATCATGTTTTCCTCCACAATACATACATAAACCATTCTTTTCCCTCCTTAGCAGTTCCTTGTTCCAGAGCATCCCAGTTTCCTTGTCCAGGAATTTTGAAGTTTTGGCGACAGCCTTCCCATTTGGGTTGGAGTTTGAGGTTGGATTTGGTTTGATTTTTTTTTTGAATTCTTCATGTGTTTCTTTGAAGAGTCTTCTGCTTTTGAAGCCAAGGTTGAAAATCCATGGTTTTTTTTCCAAGAGCAGTTCTTGTTGTGATAGCCATTATCAAGCTCAATCACCCGGTCCATTAACTGCTGAAGGGAGGTTGTCTTATGTCCCCCAACTGCAAGTTGTTTGATTAGGTGTGCAGGTAAACCTTTTTGAAAGTTAAATAAAAGAGCTGCCTTGTTACATTGGATCCAAGACTGTAAAGTTTGGAAATTGGATATATAAACAGAAACTCTGCTATTTTCTTTAATAAATAGATTATTAAGCTTGTATTTGGTGTTTTTGGACTTCATTGGGGTTGCCAAATAGGGTGAATGGTTGTTGCTTGAACTTGTCCCAATTGTTGAGGATAAAAGTGGGACTTTTATTAGATAATAGTTTGAGGTATGGTTCAAACCACTTCAAGGCTCTTCCACCAAGAAAGGAGGACACATACATAACTTTGTGTCTATCAGAAGGAAAATTGTTTGGATTTTTTTAGAAGATAATTTTGCAAGACTTTAAATAGGATCCAAGTTTATGGGAGTGTTCCCCCACAAATTGATCAGGCTGCTTCATGGCTGGAGTAAGAAAGCTAGGATGACTTGGACTGGATTGCAAGGCATTCTTATTGAGCACCTGGATCAAGGTTGAGAGAAAGGTAGAAGATTTGGCTTTGGGGGCACTAGTGCAAACCCTTTATCTACCATGAGTTGAGCTTTCAGGGGAAGAGTGTTCAGAATCTTCAATTTCTTCAAGAGGGTCCACTGGAGCTTCCCATTGAGGAGAAAGGGGGACATAAAGAGGTTCAACCAAAGAATATTTAGAAGAAGGGACAGGATCTAAAGTTTTTTTGGGCCAGAGAAGCGCTGAATCTCCCTACCCACTGGATATCATCATTTTAAGGGGTGGGGGAAGCGTTCCCAGTTGAGTTAGTATGTGACATTTTAAAAGAAGAAATCTATTATAGGTTGGAAAACTACAATAAAGGAGTTGAGTGAGTCAATTTACTATCACACAACCACCCCACGTACTATAGGGAAATATTAGATGATTGTAAGCGCAAAGGAAGAGACTGAGTGCAAGAGTAATGTGAGGTAGCAAGGCTAACTGCAAAGTGCAAACTTAGGATTTGGCAACTCAACAAACAGAAAGAGGAAGGAAATGTTCCAATGGAAAGGAACTAAAGAAAAGCCCAATTTGATGACTGGATTTAGCAAAACATGAGAACATATGAAATTAACTAACTGAGAAGAAAATCTTCAGGCAGACAACACATCCTATATAAGGTAATCCAAAGGTAACTAGATACAACCCAATGGATGGTCACTACAGCTAGAGAGCGGTGAGGAAATGAATAACAGGAACAGAATGGTAAATGAAATAACAGTACAGTTGTTTCCAAGGTTGTAACGTAGGTGCAAGACAATAGAATGTGAGTTTACAAAGACATAACAGATGAGACAGGAAGGAATGAAATGTGAGACAATTCAAATTTGAAGATAAAGCTTATGCAGGGTAAGGGACTAGTAAATTAGCAAAATATACAGTTGATGTGGCTATCTAGGCATGGGTACAAACTAGTGTGAGTGCATGACTGAGAATGGAAGTCTGAGGGCTGATGATAACCAGGGTAGAGGAGCAAAGCTTGAATTGATGTTTGACCAGTGTAGAGTTAACCGCAAGATTTGCAAGTATATACTGAGTCAGTTTCCAAAATTGGAAGGTTGTTACCTGAGCCAGAGGTAGTAAGCGGAAGGCACTATTGATGTTGCACTTTGTTTGTTTCATGGTTTTGGACTGAGTTAGATGGTACTGAGGAAAAGGATATGTTGAAGTGGAGAAGACAATAACCCTTTGGCATGAAGTGTAACAGAATTCTGTTTTATTCATCTAGGAATTACCAGTAACATCCATTTTCCACCATGGTCAATAAAATGTGAATGCTATTTTTTGAAAATTTTAACTGAGGTGAAGTCAATATTTTTTATTGGTGAATAGAATTTTACTGTAATTTGATTCAATGGGCCATAAAATGGGACTTGATGCCAAAGTAAATTCACTTCCCAGCCAGAGACCCCAATTTGTCCCTGGTGAAGGATGGATTTACCCACAGTTGGCTGGGTAGAAGAAAGTTTGGTAGTTGCTTTTTGTTGTTCTCTTTTTATTTGTAAGTGTTATTTATTGAGTGATGGGTTTTTCTTTTTTAATTTTTTTCTGAATATTTAGTTCACAGAACACCCCTTATTCAAGAACCTGATTGGTTTTTTTAATTTTTCAAAGATATTTTTTAATCTGGTTTCTGATTTCCTATTCCTTTATAAATGTTTCACTGATAAAATGTACCTGGGAGGGATGCTGAAACAAATTTTATAGGGCAGATAGACCCTCCTTGAATATGAAAACCTGGACCCAGGGGGTGCTAAAGGCTTCCCCTGAGGCTCACCCTTTCCTATTGAAGAACAGCAAGTTACGGTTACATGATTTATTTTGGATGGTTGGAAAAAGTTTGTAAACTTACTTGAGGTATTTCTGCTGTTAGGAAAAACATTTTTATATTATTTTCATTCCTGAAAGCCTGGAAGATGTTGCTGTGTAAACAGATGAGGCAATTTTCAGTGCTTTATTTATTGCACAGACCTTTGAATATGGTATTCATGTATTATTGATTGGGTTATTGGTTGAATTGGTAGTAATTCCTCCTGGGTATGTATTTCTGTATTTCAGATAAGTTTATCTGGCTGATCTTTTTTCACTGCCCCCTGGATATTTCATTTATTTATTTTTGATGGGGTTATTGGGCTTAACTGGTTGCACTTTGTCCTGCATATGTATTTCTGTATGCTTGATGAGTTTATTGGGTTGAAATGGTTCCACTGCCTCCTGCATATGTATTTCTGTATTCTTTATGAGGTGATAGGGGGGTTCCTGTGGTTCACTGCTCCATTTCAAATTGTTCTTATGTATGAGGATGAGGTCACTGGTTGGCTTGAGGTGAATATTGGTACTTCTGTGAACTCATGAGGTGATGGGGTGGTGTATGTGGTGCACTGCCCCCCTGAATATGGTGCTTATTTATCAGGATGAGGTTACTGGTTTTCTAGAGGTGCATATGCCCTTGCATATTGGTGCTTCTGTGTACTGAGGAGGTGATGGGGTGGTGTATGTGGTTCAAAACCCCCTTGCCTATGTTGAAGCTGCATGAAGATGAGGTTACTGGTTATCTAGAGGTGCATATTCCCTTGCATATGGTGATTCTGTATAAGGATGAGTTAATGGTACTAATTTTTGACCTTTATGTAACCCTCATATGTATATTTGTTGTGGTGAATGGTACTGGTTTTGAGCTGTATTTCATCCTTTTATGTGTTCTTGTTGTGGTGAATGGTACTAAATGTTGAACTTTATGTAACCCTTGCATATATATACCTCTTGTATACTTGTTGAGGTGACTTGTGGTGGTTGGTTGCAATTACATATGCTCCTTGTCTTTTTGTACTTCTGTATTCTTATGAGGTCAATGATTATTTTACATTCCTATTTTTCAGGTTAAGCTTTCACTGTTATTTACTTGAGGTTTTTGAAGGTATGCCTTTTTATCTTCCACAGAGCTGTGACGCCTGTTTTGGTACAAATCTGCCACAGTTGAACTTTTGGGCTGTATCTTCTGATCCATGAGTGATTGGGGGAAGCTTTGGCTGAGTTAATATAGTTTTTTTCTGGTTTATAATCCATTTATGAGGTTAATCTGAGGTTTGGAGCTGTTTTTATACTATAAAATTCAGTCTAATGCCTATAGGAAAGGTTTGGAGCACCAAAATTTATCTCAGATGCATTCAGGTTCAAGCACGCCTCTCCCATCAGTGGATTTGGCCAAAGAATACCAAATCAAAGACTTAGTGAAGTAGCATGTATCCAACTTGGAATCCTTCAAGGAATCCCAGGTCAAAGAGGAACAGCCTTTGATCAAAAAGGACATATCCCAAGCCAAGGCAATGCAGATCACCCCCAAACATTGTTAACCTGGGAGGTGTTAGAGGAATATTTGAAGGGATGGAACCCTTGGGACAAACTAGCCCATGTAAGAGGGAAGAAACAAAAGGAAATCAAACCATCCTCTTCCCACCAGAAGCCCAAGGCTCCCAGATATTGGTAAAAGATAATATCACTAGGCCATAAATGGAAGAATTTATAAATTTAATAGAAACTTTGCCTTTCTGTAGTTGCAAATGATTTTAGACATAAATAAACAAATTTTTTTAATAATTTTTAGGTAGTTTCATCTCAGGTAGATCAATTAACTCTTTTTTAACTTCCAAATTATAAAACATCCATCACAACCAGATCAAATCTTCAAACCATCAGAATATTTGTGATTCTGGCCTTAAAAATGAAATCCAATCTTTGAAAGATGTCAAAGATAAAGGTTATTTATCAAAAGCCCAACACATTGCAATTATTTTTTCTGAAAAAAAATAAGAATGAATTCTTTCCCTTCAACCTCTCAAAAAAGAAATCAAAGAAATAACTGACAAATCCATCCAACCTCTTGGCAATAGAAAAAGAACAAGTTGATGCCAAGTTGGACCTCCAACTCAAATTGATAAAAAGTAATCCAAGAGATATAAATATTGATCTGACCAAGCCTTGTGTAAGAACTACATAGGATCCAGATACTCTCATAAATAATACTACTCCCCCTGTGCCACCCCTAAATGGGATACTCAGGAGTAAAACCTACAGGATGAACCCTACTCCACAAACGGAGAAAGCATTAAAACCTCTACATCCCATAACATAATTTCCCAAATTCTCTGAACAAGTAGAATAAAACCATATTAGTTTCATATAATTTATTGATTACACAATAGCATCCTATGATCTACCAGAATCAATAGCTGTAGTAAGACTACCATGATTGTTTGAAAAAGTGGCTCAAGATTTTTTCATCATTAAAAAAGGTCAAGTGGGCTCCATCTCCTGGAATTCTGGGAAGAATATTATCAAAGAGAAATTTGGTTCTAGGATGTTCAAAAGGAAGATTTTGAAAACATTTTAAAGCTCTTTGTTTGATCCTTCCAAAGACAAACCTTGCCAATGTTTCCTTCACCAGTGGGAAGATATAAAATCACGCCTACCCTGAAGCTGACCCTGAAGAAATGAATGAAAGTTTTCTGAACCAATTCCCAGGAAATTTCAACCACTCTTTGCAGTTTATAATGGAAAGAGACTCTTACCTAGCAAATCTCATCAATCTTTTAGAGAAATCATAGGCATGAATTGAATGGAAAATAACTCATCCATAGATCCAAAGAATTTTTATCCAATACAAAAGACCTCCCTCATCATAAATCACAACCTGATAATGGTAAAAAATTTGTAACCAAATAAATTTTACCTTAAAACTTTTGGAACTGAAAACAAAGGGTTTGTGTGAAAGGAGACTTCCCCCCAACCAAGCCAAAAGGCATTGAATTCCTGGAAGAGGAAATAGAAGAGGACTGTGACCATCAGTATTCTGGCACTGAAGGGTAAATATCAGAATTTGGTTTTGTGGTTCCTAACCCAAGTAATATCATAAATGGAGAAATTAATTCTCCATTAAATATTGAAAAGATCCATGGTGGATCTCACTTACTCAAAATTTATAATCAAGCATGCTAATACAACACATCTAAAAAAACAGGACTCTGAATTACCATCCAAACGCTGGTAGGATTTATACCACTTGTAAAAAAAAATTATTCCGCTGTGATTTGTTGAAATTATTGGTTGATGCTCCAGAGAAGAAATGAGAGGGAAATAAGGAATTTACTCTTGTCACACTAAGAGAAGCAGATCCTTTGGTAAAATTGGGGCACTCAGGTTCAATTTAAATAAGAAATGATGGGGATGAATTGGCTGGATCAGAACAATTTAAAATAGTCTAGATACAAGCCATTTGATAAAGACCAACTTAAGGTAACAGCAATCATAAGGATAATGAATGATGAATGAAAAACTACCAAAGATCTGTCACATAATCAGTGACAGAAAGTATGAAACAAGGCAGAGACACAACATTCCATAAGCCAGGAAATAAAATATATCAAAAGAAGAGCAGCAAACACAATAAAAATGAGGTGTTAATTTGAGTTGATTTGGCCATTTAAGAAACACTAAAACTAAGAAATATCAAGATAAGAAAGGAGGTTCTTAGAGATAATAATTCCATTAAAAGAATGAGTGACTCAGGGTTCTAAAACTACTAGATTGTGGTTGGGTTCCAAAAATAGAGGAGTTTGATCAGTAATGGAAATTCAGACTACTCAAACTAGAATTCTTTCATAATCAATCATGACTTAATCTTGAGATAATCAACCAATAATAGGAATAACTGATTATAGATATGAGAGATTCTTTTGATCATAAAAAACTACTTTTATGAGGCCCATAATTGTCAGCTTGCTACTATGTACAGAGCAACCTGTCAATAGCAACACAAAACTATGGAAAATAAGAATATCTCAATTAAAACAAGAAGGGGTGAGAAATCCAAAAATATTATTAAAGAAATGGATTCCTCACCCAAAATTAGGTAGGGTCACTCACTGACCTCACCCTTGAGTTCCAATTCCTTACATTTTTAAAATAATTAAAAAGAAAAGTACTAAAAATTACAATATCAGTATGGCACCTTTTGGCCATTCTAATATTTCACACGTGCTGTCACGTATAGGTTTTACACCTAAAATTTTCTCAGAATTGAGGTGTTGTGTATATTTTAGAAGTTACACCCGGAAATGTGTTATGTCGCAATTCCCGCGCGCAGCCCCGCATCATTACATATCCCTATGTACTTGTAGTAGCAGATTCCTGCGTACTAGAGACCTGCGCACAGCTAATTCTGCAACGCATGCAGAAGATCTACCCCGCGCGCATCTGTACTGACTGATCCCCACGTCTGGATCTGTTGTGACTAATCTGACAACCAGGTACCGCTCAGAAGAGCTACAACCTATTCAGAGTTGCCTAGCATATGTAACAAGTTGACATATGCATTATTTATAGTCTAAAAAGATCAAAACTTAAATAAAATTAATAAAAATCAAGTTTAGAACATTTTTTAATAAAAAATCAAACATCAAGGATTACCACATAAATCACTGACTCTAATCTTTGAAGACCACAAAACACTACAAGGAGTGTTCATAAAAACTATTAAGAATTATCTACGTGATCAGCAGATGATGCACAATCAGTAAGCATCCGCATCTGCCCGCTTTGAAGCAATACCAATAGTAAAAATGAAGGATGAGTACAGAATGATCAAATTTATCCCATAACAGATTAACAGATCCTGTGGCTAAAATAGTACAGAAATCCAGAAGATCTAAGGACAGCTGATTGACAGCACCAAGTGGACGTGCCAATTCTGCCCTGACTGGCATGGCAGCCTCAGCCCACGAGCAGAACCCTCTCTATGTGCCCTGAGAAGCTCAAAATCACCCCAAAAAGGTATTTATACAGACCTCTTTGGATCCATTATTCCATCATAAGTTTACCGGTAATTATTATTATCAATCAGACACCGTGTCATTGTTGATCAAGTGCTTATAGGAAGATAAGCAAGTGATTTATGACTTAGTCTGTAGTATTATTATTTATTCTTATTAAACAATCAACCCCTGAAGTTTAGTCAAGCAATCCACCCCATCTTCTCTGAAAACCTTCCTATTATTGCAGGATTTTCGTGATAAAGTGCTCAGAGTGAGTGTTTCCCTTCCTGTCTAGGCCAGTGTGCTGTTATGCCCGGCCATTAGTGGAATAATCCCTTTCTAAGGCACCCATCTTCATTCCAAGGTTCTTAAACTGCCTAAGGAGGCCCCTTGAAGAGAGGTTGCTTTGTCTGTAAAGACCCCCAGTAGTATAATACTGTGGCCCCTCTTTTATATACATATTGAAAAACTTTTATTACCAAACCAATTAAACCTTGCAACTTCTCTTATTATGTTATTTATTTGAGCCTCTAAGCATTTATTTTTGGAATAATAATTATTATTATTATTCCAGTATTTTTATCACTCTCTGTAGCTAAAGGACTGAAAGGTTCCTGGTATCGGAGAGCTGACAATAATACTGGAGAAGAAATTCAATTTTAAAATAATTTTTTACTTAATTTTTTTGATTAAAAAAGCAATGAGGACACTGGTTGCCATAATTCCAACATGATATACCTCATAAAACCATTTTTACTTCTATTTGAAAGTTTATATTTCTGTTCTTGTGTCAGCTATAGCTTTTGAGAAAATTGTTACCCTTAATGGAAAGATATAATTCTCCTAGTACCTGCAGCAAAATTCAGATTCTGTAATGTCTAGATGGACTAACTAGGAGTATTATCTCTGGCTATTATACTTGACCATAACAAAGGATCAGTCAAGATCCAAGTTTGATTTTTATTACTCCTGAAGAACCTCTGTGACTAATTCATCCTTGGCAATTACACTCTATGCCTTTATGGAATAGATGTATTCCAAATTAAATATAGATAGTTTGATATGGGAGATAACTGGGAAAAGCAACTCAGAAAATGCCATTTAAAATTTATCCCCCTTCATACCATCTTCCAAACAACCAAGATGAATTCAATCATGATTAATTCTCTCATGATTCTCTGAATTTGAAACTAATTAAAGAATGGAAAAGTGGTATTTTAATGGTTTTCCTTTAGAAACAAGTGCTCTCTAACAAATAGCACTCCATAGGAAAAATAAACTGGTATTAAATGTTTCTGAAATTGAGAATCTAATCCCCTTACCCTCCAAACCTATTTAGGCCTGCTTACCCCTCCATTATCAAATTTTTAACTTCTTTGGAAGAAAATATACAAGAACTGATAGGCTTCCAATTAATAATGAAATTTCAGCATAATGAAAAATTATAAATTAAAAACTTCCCATTATAACATGGCACAATTATCAGTCCAGATGGTTGGATACTTTAGTATTCTTAACAAATAAACTCAAGCAGAATATTATCCCATACCCAGGATTGTTCATGCCATACATAGCCTATCAAATTTCAAATAATTTACCACAATAAATATGCTGAAAGATTTCAACAAGATAAACATTTGCCCCAATATTAGGAAATCCATGAGAATCATATGTCACCTTGGCATATATGAATATATCAGAATGCCCTTTGGTATCAAGAATTCTCCCTCCCACGTTCAAAGAATGATGGATAATGTTCTTTGAAACTTTACAAGGCAAGGATTGAAAATGGTTTAAATTGACAATTTCATCATATATTATGAATTATGGGAGGCCTCTAAGGAGAAATTAAGACTATTTCTCAAATAAATAGCCCTAGTAGGACTCAAAGTTTCTATAAAAAAATGCAATTTTGTTTATTCAGAAATAAAATCTCTAGGGCATATAGTATCAGTTCTTTCTAAACCTGGAAACTTATCAAAAAGACAAAGCTGCAGTTTTAAACAGACCTATTTCACCCAAGAAAACTGAGCTGCTCTCTTTCACCATTTTTTTCAGATATTATAGACAGTAAATACCAAAATTTGCTATCTTAACCTGCAAAACCTCTACAAGATATGCAAAAACAACACTCTGTTTGAGAGTAATCATGAAATACTAAATAATTATGAAAATATCAAGAAATCTATGTACTCAACCCCAGAATCCAACGAGATAACTCTAAAACCTTCAGAATATTCATAGATGCAGGTATTAATGGTTTAGCAGCTGTATTAAACCAACTCTTAATTGAGAAAAACAAGCCAGTAGAGGAACTATTCCTCTGTATATCCATAAAAATAAATGACACAGATAAAATATATGGAGCAAGCCAAATCAAATTTCTAGATCTGGTATGTGTTATAATTATGGCCAGAAATTGTCTTAGGCAAATGAGCAGTATTTAAAGCAAAAGAAATTCTGGACACCTGTTGTCAATAATTGCTAATAAGCTCTCACAATGGGGCAATATGTTCCATGATTTCAGTGATGAATTCAATTGGATGATGAATGAATGATGGAAAACAGCAGGGAGAAGAGCTCCTTAAGTAAAAAAGATTGGCCTCTTGTGACCCCATGATACAACAATCCAAAAGGAAAATTTTCCGCACAAAAAGAGCTCTACAGGCTCTACTGGCCTTGTTACTTGGTTTGGGCTAAATCAGCCCGCATGGAATCAGTCCCTGTACCCTTACAACCAGCCTACTCCAGTCACTTCTGGTGTTTCCACCATTATGGGGCTGAACCAGCCCCTTTACTGTTCAATCCCCTGGCCGGTTGTCTGTTACAACTGGCCCTTTTACCTTGCATGCTGGCTGGTTGCCTCATGCAACCAGCCCCTGGCCATACAAATGGCCAGGTGGGACCCAGGACACACCTGGGTCCGGTATCAGACTCACCTGGGGGGGTGTGACTGGCAGAAATGCCGTCTCCCCCCCTCTTTCTCACAAATCCCTGGAGGGGGTGGTCAAATCCCCCTACCAGGGGCCCTGGAGGTTGATACCCCCAGGGCCTTGTCATAGGTAAGTGGGCTGGGGGGGTGGTCAAATACCCTCCAGTCCGTTGCTCCTCCCCCTTGGTAAAGGGGGGGGGAGAGTGCCCCTTGGACCCATGTTGCTTCAATGGTGGAGGGGTGATCCAATCCCCCCCACCGCCGGTTACCTTGCTGCAAACAGCCCAGCTATCCTCCTGGGCTAGGGGGTGATTAAATCCCCCTCACCCTGACCAGGAGCCCTCCTGCGGCCAGTTGCTGGCTAATTCAACCCAGCCAGCCATCTCCTTCCCTCTTGCAATGGCAAGCAAGGGGAGGGAGGGGAGCTGGGGCCGCTGGCCCCTGCTCCTGCAGCGCTGACTGCCAGTGGCAACAGGCCAGGCCCGCGTGGGATCCCTTGGCCACTGCAACAGCCCCTTGCGGGCCGTCAGGCCCCGCATGGGCCAAATCAAGGGAGACAAGCGGCCCCAAGCAAGCCGCAACACGGGAAGCAGCCCCAAATGGGCTGCAACACAGGAAGTGACCCCATTGGGCCGCCCCAAGCCCAAAACATGAGTTTAACATACTTTGGTGGGCCAGCCCATCTGGCCAAGTATTTCCAAAATAAACCTTGGACCCAATGATACCCATACAAGCCCATCTAGCTGTATTTGCCCACATACCCCTCCGGGCCCAATACGGCCTGTGTACCAATAGGCCTGTTTCACGTGTTTTGAGGACAGTTTCCCCAAATCAGTGATATCCACACAGGCCCGTATGGTCTGTGTGTGTCCAATGGGCCACAGAGGACCACATGTGCATCCCATTTTTATTACACTTAAACGTAGCACACGCGCAAGTGAATACGTATTTTAACAGTATGTTACCTGGAGAAACTCTGCTACTACTTAAAATGGGCTAAATTTGAATTGATTGCATACCAAAATGCTTTAAGGAATTTGGTGATCAGAAAGAATCCACATTGAAAAATGTTGAGATGGAATTAAAAGCTTTACAAAAACAAAGAGGCTAGATGAAAATAATCCACAAAACTGGTGCTAAATATCAAAATTCTGAAATTCTGAGTAGAAATTTTCTACACAATGACCCCAGTGACCCTTCTTGTGACACAGAAGATAATGAAATATTACCTATATTTCACACAAATATGGGTGAAACAGAATTCCCTATAATGGGCATGCAAATCTGTTAACTGGATCACTCTCTGTTTTATTTCATCAAGGAGAATTATATTACTGAGATAAAAAAACTTATCTCTATCATGGAATTCATCTCTCCTGCTCCTTAACTTATCAAAAGTCCCCTGGTGGCCCTTCTAAAATCTTACAAAGCACAAAGGCCTAACTTATGTGATTGCCTATTGTATTATGGACACCAAAAATCTAGTTTAATTTTTCAAGCAAAAGAAGAGCACATCAGACACATACTTGCAGAATTCCATGAAATGTTCTCTTCAGGAAACTTATCCTATGAAAAAACCCTGGTCAATGTGAAGGCAACTTCTTGATTGAAAAAATTGAGAAAAATGACCCTAAAATATGTCTCCAGGTGTTCAACTTTCCAAACCTCCAACAGAACCACTGGAAAAAGATTGGTTCTCCTACAGAAGATTTCTGAAACTAAGACCAGATGGGAAATCATCAACATGGAATATTTGACAGGACTGCCCCCTGGAGGAGCTCTCTCTTAGTACTCTTTGCCAGTAATAGTAGACAAGTTTTTCATGAAGGCAAAGTTCCTACAAAACCAAAAAGAAGACAAAACAATGTTTTTATCCTTGCCTTCTGGAACAAGATTATAACTGATGCAGTTATACTGGAAAGAATTATCAGTGATAGGGACAAAAAATTAAACTCTTAATCCTGATGAATTCTTCATGAAAGCTTGGTAGCTACCCTAGCTTTCTGTGCTGCTTACCACTCCCAAACAGATTGGCTAGCTGAAAAAATGATCCACACCTTAGAGGACATTCTCAGTAAATTCTGTTGATTTTGAATAGAATACAAGAAATTAAATGGGGACTTTCATGACTTATTCAGTCTCTTCCCTAACTTAGATGTGTCTAAATTCAGTAACAAACACCCTAATGCCAAGGAAGTCCCTTCAGTTCTTGCCAGCTTTCTACTTGTACAGAGCAACCTTTCAAAGTATTGAAAAACTCAATAAAAACAAAAGAAAATTAATGAACTCAAATAAGTAGTGGTATATGCATAAATATTATTACAGATTTATATTCCACACCCAAAAGAAGGTAGGTTCAACCAATGACCTCACCCTTGAATTCTCACTCCTTCATATTTCAAATAATTTATCAAAATTTGACCAAAAACTCAAAATACCACCACAGTGACTTTTTTCCAATTTCAATTTTTCACATCCCTTTTTCACGTGTAGGTCTCACACCTAAAATGCATTCAAAACATAGGTGTTGTGTATATTTCAGGATTTACACACAGAATTGTGTTTTGAAAAAATCCCTGCGCGCAGCTCTGCATGCTTAGGTACCATTTGCCTGCCAGATTTATTTATAACTGTAACTCCCCCCCCCTGCCAAATTGAGGTTACAGGGAGTTACAGTTACACCATTTTGGGTGTTTGGAAAGCAGTGTAACCCATCAAGTGTAACTTCTAGGGAAGTTACACTCCCACGCTGCCCCTGCAACAAAAGTTAAAAGCAAGTTACAAGGTTTTGACCTTGTAACTAGCTGTAACCTTTTCCTTTCCCGCCCATTCTTGAATTTTTTAGTTACAAATGGGCAGGATGCTTGTCTGCGGGGCCCCAGGGACTCTTTCAATTTTTTAGTTTTAAATACAGCTACAGTTACACAAGGAAGCCAAATGCACCCTTAGATGTTCAAGGAACCCGCAGGCACAGCCTTCAACAGGATTCCTGAATGCATTTTGAATGAATTAGCCCAAGGGCCCTCATGCAAGATTCCCAACAAGTCACGCGCACAGAAAAACATACCCCTGCACGCAACTGTTAGATCTGCACGCCTCTGATCCACAAGGCCTCCCCGCGGCTACAACGTACGGCATGTAATACCTACACCCCACTTGGATCCATCATGCATATCTAATAGTATGACATATGGATGGAGGAGGGCTGAAAAATTTAAAATTTCAAATAATAATAATAAAAACTAAATATAAAGCTTTATAATTTGAGAAACTAATAATAAGAATCCTCATAAAGGTAACAGATCTCAAACTTCAAAGACCACAAAACATAGCAAGAAGTTTGCATAAAAATTATTGAAAATTACCAAGATGATCAGCAGGTTAATGAAATTCCATAATCACCCTCTACCAATCACCTTTATCAAATAATAATAATAATAAATTGACATCCATGGAGGATCCTCAAAATGAAAAAACAACATATTAACATATCCTGCATTTAAACTGATGCACAGATCTTGAAGATCCAAGGTCAGATGCATTATAGCACCAATATTAAGTTCTAAAACGTCCCTGACCAGCTCTCCAGCCTTATTCTATATTCCCTTCCCTCTTTACATGCCCTGAGGAAGCTATTTTTCCCCAAAAACATTATTTATACAGTACCTTTTTGGCTTATTTTCCCCAAGTTATATATCAATTTAGTCATTATCATCAGACACAGTTTCATTATTGATCAAGTGCTTGAAAAGAGATAAGCAATTTATTCATGAACTCAATTGGTATATTAGTGTTATTTCCAAGAACCCATTATTGCTGTTTGCTTGAAGAATAATCAATAAAACCCCAACTGTTGATAAATAACCCCTTCAAATTTAAACCTCTGCAGGTGCCCTGTGAGTAATTACTCAAAGAATTAATTTATTTCTCTCCTGCCTTGGCTTGTGTGCTGTCTTGCCTGTCCATTTTCACCATTCAGTTGGGTAATACTTCCTTCTTGTTAAATCAAAATTTTTCCATCTTCCAGGACACAGATTCAAAGCTAATCCCCCTTCAGAGGTTTTCATGACCCCCAGCTTTGTATAATTTTGTGGCTCCTCTTTATAGAATTTTTAAGCGCAATTTTCCATTTGAAACCCTAAACAACCCATTCAACCCCCAAAATGGGTCATGTGGCGCGGTTGGAAACCCATTTTTGGGTGTGAACGGCTGTTCACACCTCAGATGATGTGAACGGGTTGTGTAGGGTTGCAAATTTTGATTTATATTTTTTTTTGATATATTTGATTTACCTAGTTTTTTGTTTATTTATTTATTGATGGATTTGTTTAATTATTTATTTATTCATCTATTTATTTGTTTATTGATTGATTGATTCATTGATTTATTGATTGATTGATTTATTTATTTGTGTTATTTATTTATTCATTCATTCATTTATTTATTTTTTTACTAATTTATTTTATTTATTAATTTTTTTCACACCTCACATGGGTTGTGAACCTCCATTCATGACTCATATGGCTTTTGAACAGCTTTTCACGCCCATTTGCAACCCCAGGGTTGCAAATTTAAGTTTTCCCCATTTTTAAAACCATTCAAACAAGCCACCATAAACCTTGCACCTGCTCCTTCCATATGTCTTCTTTTGGAGCTTTTGCTGTGTTTATTTTAAATAATATTATCATTCTTTCATTGCATCACTTTCTGTAGCTAAAGGATTTGAAGGTTCCTGGAATCAGGAAGCTGACAGTTCTAGAGAGAGGTGGGATAACTAAAATAAACAGAGAGAAAACCAATGGGAACCCAGCCACCCTAAATCCAACCTCAATAAATTTTCATAAAATGATATAAATATCCAACAAAGCTGCTTCTAAGTGTGAACAAGATGCTGTTGAATACAACCAAAAAAGATGAGATAAAACTCAAAAATAACCTGAATTGAATATTGGAAACAAGGCCCTTTTATCAACCACCAAATTAATTGTTTTTATGGCAACATGAAACTTATAACTGCCCTTTTAGGAACCTTCACCATCAAGAAACTCCACATTTCAGTGAAACAAACATAAAATATAGAAATCAGACTGAATTTTGTGGTAAAAATATAATCCTAACCATGAAAATAAGCCCAAACAATTTATTATAAACCAAAAATAACCTATAATCACCCAGCCAAAGTACCCCTCCATCTCTCATGGTTTAGAATATACAGCCAAAAGAAACTATGACCATTTCATATTTTACTCAGGCATCACAACCTGGTGAAAGACACCTAGACATACTAGGAAACCTCTCAGAAAATTCAGGTAGCATCCTACCTCCAAACCAACCACAACTTGGCCAAAACATATGTATACTAGAATTCATTATTAGATCATCCATCAAAGCCTTAACCACAAGTCATCCAGAATGGAAAGCTATGAAATGTTACACCACAGAATTTCTACTTTTCCAACCACAAGCCAACCACTACCTAAAATAAATCAATCCTAGAAAAACAAGGCATCAAGAAAAGCCTGTTGCTAACCACCACTAATTGTTTACAGGTGGCACACCCCCTGAAGTCTATAAACAGAGGGCCTCCATCAACCCAAATCCCATCCATCCACCAGTAGATCACCACCACCCATGGTGTTTTTACTCAAACCTTTTAATCATCCAGGACCCTTACTGAAATCAAGAAGCCTGGAATAAATTTTGCTTCAACCCCTTATTAAACATATTGAACCCTAATAAAGGAGATCAAAACTTTCATTAACCATTGAGAACCCTTACAGTCACTATCAGACCTTATATAAGACATCAATAACCACAACCAATACCAACCCCTATAACCATCCAGGAACCTTACTAACACCAATGAACCTTACATAACTGTTTCCCCAGACCCTCACTAAGCATTTTGAACCCTGATAAATTCTATCAACACTTATATTAACCATAAATAACTTTTAAAACCAATATCAACCCTTATAAAATCTAAGAATAGCCTCAACCAAAACAAACCCTTATAATTATTGAAGTCCCTTACTATCATCCATAAGCCCTGTATAAACTTTTCCCCCAGGACCTTATGATTAATATTGACCATAATAATCACCATCCATCATCACCATCGTCTACCATCATCATCATCACCTACGTCATCAACCATTTCCATGACCATCCATTGTCAACCGTTAGCGCATGCCTTGATCACCATCATCTACAATCACCACATACCCTGACCATATCATCATCATCCCCAACATCTACAACCATCAACTACTAAGTATAGCCTCAAACATCTCAAACTTATCAATCATCACCTGTAGCACCAAAGGAGTATCCATAATTAACCACTAAAGCCGCATAAAAAATATATAAAGACCAACAATATCAACTGCTTACGCAGATTCTATCCTGAAAATCATCTATACTTTCAACCAATTCTTCCTTATCAAGCTTGAAAACATTGATCCTAGTTCTGATAGAGACAACTATATTAGCAACTTTATCTGAAAATCAGCCACAATTCTCTTTTCTTTTATTTTTTTAGGATTTACTATAGTACTCAAAGGGGAATTTGATTCATAATAAAACCTTGTTATTCCTCTATCATTCAAATATTTTTAGTGATAAATTCCCCCTCAAGTGACTGCAAGCAATCAATTTGCTTAACATATCCCATTCCAAAAAATTAGCTGAAATTTTGTCATACTTGATAGTGGCGCATTCAGAACAGCTGTTGCAGAGGGAGGAGTTTATTTGGAATGTTTATAAATTGTTGCAGGATTTGTAGGCTAAATTTTTCTGATATTGGGACAAGAGGTGCACCAAAAAAATATGGGATGCATTTCAGAAGGTGGATGTTGTACTTCTGCATAACCAGAGCTGGAAGATGCATTGGGTTTAAATTTTTGTGTATCTGTTGAAAAGGCCTTACAGGCTGGTTAGTCAGTTTTTTGGGGAGAATGTATCAGTTGGAGGATTTGGATGGGGAAACTTTGATTTGGAAATCAGCGGTTTCTCATTTTGGGGAATTTGAGGCCCATGGGTTCATGGTGTTTGAAAAAATAGAGGAAGTGCAGGGTGAGGAAGGTTCTTAGAATGGTGGTGAGGAGAATCAAGGGTTTTTTTGTTGAATAACTCCCACATACCCATCAGTATAATCCCACACTTTCTTCTGTTCTGCTCCTCTGCATGTCACTGTGATATCACTCAAATACCAGCTGCCCATCTAAACTCCTCTAATTTCAACCCCTTGACTCCAATTCATCAGCAAAAACTCAACTTTAACCACTTAAACTTGATCAGCAACTTCAACCACTCAAATTTCAACAAAACCAAGTTCTCAACTCCTAATTCCCTTTGATCCCTCTTTTGTTTCTTTTCTTCTTATTTCCTTTTCTTTTTCTCAATCTTTTTCTTCCTCTTTTCTTTTTCTTCTCTCTTCTTTGTCTCATCTTCTTATAATAAATCTTGCCTCCTCAGTCATCTAGTCAATGCAGATGCTTCCTTGTAAGACTCTCACTGAAACTCAATCAACCTTTGACCCACCAATCTAACTAGTCTTCTTCAACTTGAAGTTGCCTCTTCATAAGTCTCCTCCATCATCTTGTGTCTTCTCAAATCTTCAAACCAATTCCTTTTCAACTGATCCTCTTCCCATCACTTGATGTTTGCTCTATTTTGCCTATTCCTTTCTTTTCTCTCAGCTACTTAACTGATGATGTCTTTGTTGTAGCCCTCTGAAATTCTTATCCTCCATTTACTGTTTCTCAGAAATCCAACATTTTTTGGTTGGAAGGAGATTCAGATGAAGGTGGTACCACAGAGTAGCTGAAGGTACCTGTTTTAAGGTTGAGGAAAAGTTTTTGGGGAAATTCTGGTGAAAATTTTGAAATTTGGGGGGGATTTAGTTGGAGCCACAGAGGTTCAGAAATTCAGTAGTTTCTTTTTGTGGTTTTTACTCTTTCTTTTTCATTTATTTTTTTTTTGTGTGTGTTTTATGGATGGGAGCAGGGTTTAAAAGGATCCTTTTCTGGGTTGGTTCAGGAATCTACAATCCTCTATTTCTTTTTACTTATCTCAATGCATTCAGTCTTTAAATATTAATCTTAATGGAAGTGTGTTCAGGGACAATCAAATATGAATTATTTTTCATTTAAAATTAAATATATATAGAGAATTATTTTTCTCATGCATCAAACCCTTTATTTCACGCATTTTGATGTTGTTGTACAGTCGTGCCCCTTTGATATTTCATGCAAAAATACTTTATTTCATGCAACTTTCAAGAATTAATTTTTTTGAATTCTGACTCCGCCTCCCCGTAGCAGAGGTTCTTGAACCCCTAAAAAAAATCTTTGTTAATTTTGGAGGCATTAGAACCCCTTCAATAATGCAATCAAAAAATGAAAAAAATTCTGTAAAAACAAATTTTGCATGGGTTTTTGGATCCTTACTTTAGCTATTTTAATTGTTTTTTTTTGGTTATTTAAGCTTCTATAAACTTTAAACAACATTCAAACGCAAAAATACTTTATTTCATGCAACTTTCAAGAATTAATTTTTTTGAATTCTGACTCCACCTCCCCATAGCAGAGGTTCTTGAGCCCCTAAAAAAAATCTTTGGTAATTTTGGAGGCATTAGAACCCCTTCAATAATGCAATCAAAAAATGTAAAAAATTCTGTAAAAACAAATTTTTGCATGGGTTTTTGGATCCTTACTTTAGCTATTTTGATTGTTTTTTTTTTTTGTTATTTAAGCTTCTATAAACTTTAAAGAACATTCAAAGAGCTTTCAAAAAAAATTTTCATATTTTTTGGATGTATCCTTTCACCTTGAAAAATTCCTTCAAAAAACACAAAAAATCAAAAAAATCAAATTTCTCTTTGGACATTTGAATCCTTTTATTTTCCTTTTTATTTCATTTTTTTTGGATGATTCAAGCTATCAAAAGTTAAAAAAAAAAATGAAAGAGCATTCAATTTTTTTTTTTTTTTAGATTTTTTGGATTTATTATTTTACCTTGAACATTTACATCAAAAAAGCAAAAAATTCAATTTTCTCATTGGACTTTTGGATCCTTATGTTTGCCATTTTGACTGAATTTTTTGGGTTTTTCAAGCTTTTATAATTTTAAAAGCACTATCAAAGATTTTTTAACATTTATTTCAGAATCTTTTGATTTCATTTTTTACCTTTAAAAATTCCATCAAAAAAAAAAACAATTCAAAAATTCACTTTTCTCACTAGATTTTTGAATCCCTTTTTTGGCCTTTATAATTGATTTTTTTTTTGGTTATTCAACCTTTCAAAATTTTAAAAAAACAACAAAAAAGTTCATTAATACTTTTAGAATATCATCTGCATGTATACATACACATTACAAACTTCATTCAAAAAATAAAAATAAAGAACAAATATGGATACAAATATTAGAAATATATTCAACTATGATTGGTTTTATCTTTCTACTTGAATTTTTTGGAGGGAAAAAAACTTCAATACCAAGCTCTAAATTTCTCTGAAAAGTAGTTTTCCAAGATTTGGAATCCTTTGTCACAAATCTTTTCCAAAGTGGATCTAACCTGGTACCTGGCCAGTGATTAGACTTGAACTTGAATGAGAGTATATTTTTGAAATCTTCTAATAGAATGAAACAAATACGAGAATATCTGAAATTTGGAGTGGGAGGGGAATTCAGAGGAAGATAAGTGCAAGGCATTAAAGAAGAAAACAGAACCACTGGACACTTATATGTTTCACCCTTCAGGAAACCATGGCATGGAATTTTATCCACCTATTGATGGGAGCTGGGCCATAAAATTGGTTAAGTTGCCTTATTTCTTTTTGGAAATTTTCACCCCATATATCAAGCAGTAATATTTTATCCTTGAAAATTGGTTTGGAATCAAGCTCTGTCACCATTTCTTTCCTGACTTCAATCCTGTCTTCTGAGTTGCTCCCCAAACAAAGGTATGCTGCTCTAAAGCCACAGTTCCCATCCCCTATGACATTTTGAACATGTGATATCTGTGGAATGGCTGTTTTTGGAGAAATAAAATCTTTAAATTGGAACTAAAACCAAAAATCAGAATTTTTTATAACAGAAAATATGGACTAAAGATAAAAATCACTTCTTCAATTGAAACTTGGTGAAATATTCCAGAATAAGAATAAGATAATGTGCAGGAAAACTAGAGAAAAAACCCCCAAAAAATCAGAAAAAATGGATAAATGATAAAATATCAAATTTACTCACCTTCTCACTGATTTTTGGGGCTGTTTGTGCTAAAGTTTTTCTTCCAGTAGCATGGTAAGGATCATCACTGTCTTCATAGGACATCCTTTTCCTCTTGATTCTTTTCCAAGGATTTTATTTGGGAGAACCAACCTGCTGATTAACAATGGTTCCAGAGCTCTGATCAAAGTTTGGATAAAAATATTAATGAAAAATAATATCCAAAAAGTTAGCCAAAAATAAAAGAAATTGAAAGATCACCATCCTCATTACATCCACATCTGGCAGCTCTTCATCTTCTGAATCTTCCCCTTCATCCAAATCTGGCACCTCTTCATCTTCTGAATATTCTTCTTCAGTCAGAAATTCACTCTATGTTAAAAAGATTACAAGGACTCATTAAAAAAAATAACCCATTTCAAAAAAAATAAGTATAGTTATAAAATTAACTCTTCCCCTGATTCCTCCTTATTTTTTTCCTTCCCCTTCCCTTTGATGGGCTTCCACTGTCTTGAAACCTGAACACATAAGAAAAAAAATTAATTATTAAAGTTGATATTTTTTTTCAAAACAATGGTGACATTTGAATTTGCTATGAATTTCTTCTTTGGCCTTTGTCTCCTCTTGGGTTATTCTAAATATTTGAAAACAGATGGATCTATTTTGCTTGAGGACTGAGAGATCTTCTTGAACTTATTGGCTGCTCCTTTGGGTCTTCCTCTTACTTTGGATCTTTGAGTGGAATTTGGCTCTTCAATCAGGGTAAGTTGATATCTGCCACTGTACAGCTTCATGCTTGCACCTGTTGATTTAAATTTTGGATAGCTTGAATCACCCACCAAAATTAAATAAAAAGGAAAATAAAAGGATTCAAATGTCCAAAGAGAAATTTGATTTTTTTTTTATTTTTGTGTTTTTTGGGGGAATTTTTTAAGCTGAAAGGATACATCCAAAAAACATGAAAAAAATTTTTGAAAGCTCTTTTAATGTTGGCTAACATTTCTGGAATCTGAAATAACCAAAAAAGAAAAAAATTAAAATAGCCAAAATAAGGAACCAAAGTCCTATTCAAAAATTTTTTTTTACAGAATTTTTACATTTTTTGATTGCATTTTTGAAGGGGTTCTAATGCCTCCAAAATTACCAAATATTTTTTTGGGGGTTTAAGAGCCCCTTCTATGGGGCTGCAGATTCAGAATTTAAAAAAAAAATAATTCTTGAAACTTGTGTGAAATGAAGTATTTTTGCATGAAATATAAAAGGGGTGCAACCGCACAACAATGTCAAAATGCGTGAAATAAAGGGTTTGATGCGTGAGAAAAATAATGAACTATATTCATTTGTAATAATTATTATTTAAACATCTATGAATTTTTTCTAGTTTTATTTTTTTTCACATGTGGTTTTTCTGGGGATGAGGAGGATACATTCAAAAAAAAGTATAAGTGTGTAGATTTGGTATACAAGAAAAGAGCTCTCTGCAGTAACCACAAAAATTTCTCATTGGCCCTTTGATTATCAAAATGTAATTCCCTAAATGTTAGGGCCAGTATAGTAGTAGATGATTGAATAAAAACCAGTAATAAACCATTGGTGTTGCAGAGGTGAGCTTCTAAGGCAGATTTGGGGATTCAAAACATTTATTTTTTGGGTTGTTTGTCTCTCAGGATCAGGTGGTGGTAGGGAAACTCAAGTGAAATACAGGCACTGAATTACAGAATATGTTTAGCAAGGTTTGTGGATTGAGAAGGGATTCAAAGGAAAATCAGAAGAGTGGTTCAATGCAGGGATTTTTCCAGGATATTGGCTTTAGGAAAATAATCTGCAAAGGTAAACAAAAATTCAAAAATTCAAAAAAAAAAAGAAAAAAAATTTACTGTTTGCAGAAGGAGGAAATTCTGGTCTCAAGCTGATTGCAATCACTAAACGTTGCGGGAAAAGGGGGCAATTGGAGGAGGAGTTTCTTCATTATTTTTGGAAATAGTATTTGTGGTACTGGATGGGGGAGCTGGTGTTGGTTCTTGGACTGGTTCTGGCAAGGGATTAGCAGAGGCTTCAGGAGGGGGAGCTGGAGCGGGAGTTGGATTTGGGGCTGGATGGGGGCCAGAGGGTCCCCACTGTGGAAATTTTACAGAGCTTTTTCACAACAAAAATGCATAGCTGCAGCCCAGGAAACCAATTTTGGATAGTCTTTAAAGCAGGGAAGATCTTAAATTTGGTCTTTGCCTGACACTTCTGGTCAATTTTCCACGTGTTAATCTGGAAGAGGAGTCAACAATTCAGACCAGGTGTCCTTTTTTTAAAAAAAAAAGTGCATATTGGCATATTGCATTGCGCACTATGAAAATCTAATAAAGCGTAAAAGACACCCTGTAAAACAGGGGGAATAAAGACACTAGGGGTGCCCCATTGGGCATGGGGCTCCAAAGAGGCAGTGTATACATGTCAGCTTGCTACTATTGCAGAGCAAGCTGCAAAAGTAACAGAAATAACATAAAAATATTAATAATAAAATTAACCTAAGAAGGAGTAGGAAAACCATAAATATTATTGCAAAAATGGATTTGCCAGCCAGAATTAGGTAGGGTCACTCACTGACCCCACCCTTGAAATCCAACTCCTTATATTTTTAAATAATTAAGGAAAGAAAAACCAAAATACCAGGGCACCACTATTGAACTTTTTGGCTAATTAAATATTTCACATGCATTGTCACGTATGGGTTTCACACCTAAAATTCAGTCAGAATTTAGGTGTTGTGTATATTTTAGGAATTACAGAAAGAAATGTTTTCTGTCACAATTCCCGCACACAGCCGCGGAAACCAATGCACCCCTGCGCGGCTGAGCTAAAGCTCTGTCACTCTGTCAAAGTCTTGTACGCAGCCCTGGGCCTCTGACAAGTACGCAGCGGCGGGACTACAGGTTGACAAAGTGACAGGCGGCCTGAGAAACTTAGGTAATGCCTAAAAATGCTACAACCTGTTGAGTTATTGCCGGCATGGGGGAGCCCAGCTCTCAGTTGACCGGGGGAACTCACCACTGCTTTGGACCCCCGCTCTTGGAGGAGCACACCAGACTGAGATGACAGATCATCCCCGAGTGATCAATTTCAAGTTCCATAATCTCTTCACACCTTCAGAACCTCAATCTCAGATACTCAGATTCTCTGGCTGGCTCACCTCTTGATTTCTTGTTTCTTCCTTCAATCTTCTTTCTTCATTCCTCTTTTGTACTGCTCCTTCTATCCTCATCCTCCAACTCACGACCCTCACTCAACCTACGCTTCACGTTCAACATGCCTCAATGACTTCCTGGTGAGATTCATCACATCCAATTTCTTACTCATGATTTGAAGCACTCATTCAAACTGTGAACTACCAGCCCCCACACTTCAACTCTTAAATCAACCTCAGATTAATTCCGTCTCATCTCCCTAATGTCTTTTCATTTCCAATCAAGTGCAGTCTCTTCCTGTTTGTTCTTTCACATTTCCTCATTTCCTTAGACTCTTCTCCTGATATTCTTGCTTATCAAGATTGTTCTTCTCAGCCTTCAGTCTTGTGTCAGGTCTTGAATCAATGAAATCTCTTCACGGTTAAAAGCCAAAAGACCTCTTCTCAAACTCATCAAACAACCAATACGCAGACTGAGGGAGGCTACCTGACCTGGCCGCAATGGACTTTTGACAGGCTATGCTGAAGACTGCCCTCGAGACAATCCCTCTTCTTGGAGAAGAAAACTATGGCATCTGGAGAGACAAGATGGATGCAATTTTGGACGTCAGAGGATGCACAACGGCAATTAAAGACAAAACCTCTGTTCTTGATGCTGCAGTAACCGACAAACTCAAGCTACTCATCATCTCCAAACTTGATTCCTCCGCTCATGAAAACATTGTCATGGCCAAAAACCGGAACTCTTCCAAGCTACTGTGGAATGCTATCATTCAAAAGTTTGCTTTTTTGCAGGCCTCCAATTGTGCAAGAGTATTCAATGCCTTTCTCTATCTCACCTTCAACCCAGATGAAATTGTTGAATTCATCACTAGAGTCAGGTTATGTCTCAAAAAGATGGCAGAAGTGGGAATCAAACTCCCGGATGATATTGTGGCCTACCTTCTACTTTTCAAATTTCCCTCCTCCATGGATGACTTCAAGAGGCAGATTATGCACTCCAACAAGGAACTATCTGTAGACTATGTACTAAACCATCTCACTCAACTGAACAACAAATCCTTGGCCCAATCATCCATTGCTGGCTCAAATTCAAAGGGAGATATTGCTCTGTTTAAAAGCAAGTCATCATCTCATCCACCCTCAACAAAAGGATCTGACCCTAAAAGATGCATCAAAGGATACCATCACCCTGGGCTAGACAAGAATCATTCAGCCACAGACTTTTGGCACCTTCATCCCAATATGGCTCCTGAATGGTGGAGAGATAGTCAGGCCAAATGGAAAGCAAGGAAGAACGGATGAAAAGGGAAGGTAGAGTCTCACTTGGCGCACTATCTTGCTCTTCTGAATCATTTGATTGAATGGGGAGACCCCAGCCGTTGTTTCTTGCTTGATAGTGGAGCTTCTGTCCACATGATCAACAACTCTAGATACTTCTGCAAGATGGAACCACACATTGGCGATCCAATCAAAACGGGCAAGGAAGGTGCTAGTCTAGCAATCAAGGGGAAAGGCACAGCTGTCCTTCACTGGAAGAATCTCATTCTCAAACTCACCAATGCGTTTTATGTTCCTGACATGAAAATCAACCTAATCAGCGCGGGAGCCTTGAATGCCAAAGGTTGCTCAATCCATTCCGCCAACAAGCAATTCACTGTCTTGCACAGAGGTAAACCCTTACTGAAATGAACTGTTGATGACAACCTCTACACTCTGCCTACCCCTTCTTTCAGTCTCTCTCCTTCTCTCAAAACCCACCTTTTGACTCTCACATCCACTCCTGAAGACGCTCTTCTTGAGATTCACAGGAAATATGGCCATGCTTTGATGGCTAGACTGACTCCACTCATTCAACACATCCCCAGCGACGTTGTGCAGAAGTTCCACTGTGTGGAGTGCGTCAAGAGAAAAATCACCAAGTCATCTTTCACTCAGTCTTCTACCCAATCCTCAAAGGTTCTGGACCGATTTCATCTAGATCTGATGGGTCCCATTTGACCTCTATCAAAGTCTGGCCACCGATTCATCCTGACCCTTGTGGACAATGCCAGTGGCTATCTGGCAGCCTTCCAAATCACTTCCAAGGACAAGGCTACCCACATCATCATTGATCTACTCAAAAAAGAACACCAACGCTCAGGCACGTATCCTTCTGAAATCTGCTCAGACGGGGGAACCAAATTTGTGAACTTGAAACTGTTGACTTACTTGAACAAAAGACACCTCACTCACATCATCTTGGAACCTTATCACCCAGAACATAATGGTCGCGCCAAACGAGCCAATCAAACAATTGTGGAATCAACTCGCGCCACTTTCAAAGACAGCAGGCTTCCACTGTCAGTTTGGCATGAAGTTTTCAAAGGGTGTTGCCTCATGCTGAACCACATTCCGGCAAAAGGTGAAGATACAACGCCCTGGCAGAAAATGCACAGTAAACTCCTACCTTCATCCTTTCTCAAGCCAATCGGGAGCCCCTGTGTCTATCTCATCAACAAGCGACCAAAAGGGTCAAAATTTGATTTCAAGGGAGAAGAGGGAACTCTAGTAGGCTTTAACCCACTACTTCTTTCATACCACATACTGACAAAGTCCGGTTCTATTATCTCCTCAAAGCACGTCAAGTTCTTCTTGTTGCCAAGGCCAAATGCACCTAGTCTCACTTTTGATGTCGACCCCCTACCTGGTAACAAGGATCTCTTGCGCGCAAAGGATCTGGGTCCTCTAATGCCTGAACCAGCCCCCTCAACCCAGGATTATACTCAGACTCCCTGGATGCGCTATTGTGATCCCTTGGATGAATCAGCCAGCTCAGCGGACAAAGCCGATTTGACCAACCTTTCCTCTTTGGATGATTTGTCTAATCCGACGCCTGTGGCGCGGAGCAATTAAACCTCAAACGCTCAGATTACTCCTCAATCAGATGTCGCGCCAGCGGGTTGGGTCTTAAGGGACAGGTCTCATATCAAACCACCTCAGAAGCATGGGTTCTATCACTATTATGATCCCAAGACCTACAATGACGCTCTGGGATGCAACAAGTATCTCAAGGGGATTGAGGCAATGGATCAAGAACTGACCTCAATCAAAGATCTGGCCGTGTGGGAAGAGTACAATGGTCCCCAGCCTAAGAATGCCCTCAAGACAACTTGGATCTTCAAGGTCAAACAGAACTGCCACGGCGACCCTGTCAGATACAAGGCTAGACTATGTGTGCAGGGATTCAACCAGATCAAGGTTTTAGACTACACCAAGACTTTTGCTCCTACTGGGAAGCCTTTGACCTTGCCGCTGTTACTTTTGTACGCACTCAAATTCAAACAACAAATTTGACAATTCAATGTCAAAAGTGCATTCCTGCACTCACCTATTGATGAGGAAGTCATCATTTGTACTCCCAAGGGCTTGAAGAGTACCTCACAATACCTCAAACTTAAAAAGTCTCTCTATGGTCTCAAACAGGCGCCAAAAAACTGGCACAATACTCTCACTACTTGGTTCAAAGAAGTTGGCTTTGAGGAATCATCATGCGACCCATGCCTCTACCTATCTCACAATGGCAAGTCCCAACTGTTCTTTCACGTGGACAACCTGTTTCTTGTTGGAGACGGCAACGACTTCAAGGCAAAATTTTTAAATTGTTTCTCTGGGTCAACAGCAAAAAACCCTGACACCATTCTGGGTATGAAAATAGAGGTACAGGGGGACAAAATCCTTCTCAGCCAGCCTAAGCACATTGAACTTGGGCTCAAAGAACTTGGCCTAGAAGACGCCAGGACCAGTAAGACTCCTTTGACTCAGAATTTTCAACTCAAACCTGCCACCAATGAAGAGTTTCAGCAGTTCAAGGCCCTCAACGTCAACTATAGATCAGCAATTGGCCTATTGAATCATATTGCGTGCTACTCACGGCCCAACATCAGCTTTGCGGTGTCCAGTCTGTCGATATTTAACATCAAGCCTGGTCTACCCCACTGGAATGAAGTAAAGAAGACCTGGAAGTACCTGAAGGGCACTCCACATATTTGACTCAGCCTGGAGGTTAAAAACGCCAACTCTCCAATCTTGGCCTACTCAGATGCATCTTGGGCTGAAAATCCCAACACTCGACGCTCTCAAACTGGCTTTGTCTGCGCCGCATATGGATGCATCGTGTCCTGGAATAGTTGCATGCAGAAGAACATCACCTTCAGTTCCACAGATGCCGAGCTCAATGCTTTTGTTGATGCATTCCATGAGGCCACTTGGATTAGGGCTCTGGTATGTGAGATCTTCTCAACAGAGTCCACTTCCATCATAATTCACACCAACAACAGCGGCCTGATTGACAAGCTACAACGATTTGGATCTATTTCTAAGACTCAAAACTTAGATCTGAAAACAAAGGGGATGAGAGAAGAGCTGAAGTCAGGGAATATTGTTGCCAAACTCATGAAATCAGAAGAAATTCCCGCAGATGCTCTGACCAAAAGCTCTAATCTACCTAGTCTCGAGCTTCTTCAATCATTCTTTGGATCTCTTGGGCCCGCATAGTGTGGTCCATTCCTTTTTGTCCTCTTTTTTTTCTTTCTTTTCTCACTCTCTCTCATTTTGTTCATGATTCTGGCTTGATGTAGTAGGGTTCTTCATCTCTCCAGGCATGGGGCATGTTGAGTTATTGCGGGCATGGGGGAGTCCAGCTCTCAGTCGACCGGGGGAACTCACCGCTGCTTTGGACCCCCGCTCTTGGAGGAGCACACCAGACTGAGATGACAGATCATCCCCAAGTGATTAATTTCAAGTTCCATTGTCTCTTCACACCTTCAGAACCTCAATCTCAGATACTCAGATTCTCTGGCTGGCTCACCTCTTGATTTCTTGTTTCTTCCTTCAATCTTCTTTCTTCATTCCTCTTTTGTACTGCTCCTTCTATCCTCATCCTCCAGCTCACAACCCTCACTCAACCTACGCTTCACTTTCAACATTCCTCAATGACTTCCTGGTGAGATTCATCACATCCAATTTCTTACTCATGATTTGAAGCACTCATTCAAACTGTGAACTACCAGCCCCCACACTTCAACTCTTAAATCAACCTCAGATTAATTCCGTCTCATCTCCCTAATGTCTTTTCATTTCCAATTGAGTGAAGTCTCTTCCTGTTTGTTCTTTCACGTTTTCTCATTTCCTTAGACTCTTCTCCTGATATTCTTGCTTATCAAGATTGTTCTTCTCAGCCTTCAGTCTTGTGTCAGTTCTTTAATCAATAAAATCTCTTCAAAACCCACACGGGAACATTCTACATATGTAATAAATGTTCCCGTGGATAGGAGATATTGTAAAAGTACATAAAACTGTCTAAAAATACTTAAATAACCTTTATATGTATTTTTTCTTAAATATAATTCAAAGTACCAAAAATGTCGAAAATAAGACAATGACTACTTCTAGAAATATATTAAAATACTTTAATATAATATTATGAGAATTTCTAGACATCAAAATTTTTGTGAAATACTAAGAAGACTTATGATGTAAAAATATTACATGAATACCCATGACTAACATTTTTAAGTAATTATTTTAGTAAATCTACTGAATTTTGAAAATAAGGAGTAAAATCAATATCATGACTTTACTCCAAATATTTAATACATAATGAGAAATAACCTGACATCAGAATATACAAGGGAATGTCTATTAAAATAATTATTAAATTACTGGGAACATTTACTAAGGATAATTAATTAAATAATAAATAAAAAAGGACATATTAGTGTTATTCACATGTCCAAACATCAATTATAAAGTAGAATAATTCCCATACCCTGTGGAATTAGATGCTACCAGTTTTAAAGCACCAAGAACACGTGACAGGCTACCACTGGTTATCCTGCTAGCCTCAGTTTCCGTCCCTTTGAGCCCCTGTACCCCTCAGAAGGACAATATTGGGACTCCAAAAGCTATAAATAAAGAGCTCTTAAGAGGATGTTGATACCCAGAGACCCAGTTATATCTTTATCCAGACACTGTTCCAAGGTAATCAAATACTTATAAGAGATAATTAAGTGATTTATGGCTTAGTATGATTAATAATATCTGTCCTCAACCTCTTTTTATCAATTTAAACTTCTGAACAACCTTATAAACCCAAGTATACAGGTTTAACCCATCAGTGCACATCCCAAACAGATACCCAAAGTATTTAATAATATACTTGTGAGTTTTATTATCCTTTCTCTGTTGTGGCAGCTTGTTTACAAAGCCCTGCCACTCCACCATGTATTTTATATACATATTATCTTTGGGAAAAATATCCTTTAAACTAAAGGGCCCAGAGTAACCAGGACAATGTGTTTTCATACTGAATTCCCTGAAGAGAGGTGTTAAAGATCCCCAATATAATTGTGGCCCCTCTATACAAATATTCAATAATCAATTTATCTATATTGATTTATAAAAATAAACCATAACCAAACCAATTAACCTTGCAATAAGCTTTATCCAAATGTTTTACGGATTTTTGCTGCATTTATTAAATAATATGTTTATTATTTATTCTATCACCTCTGGTAGCTAAAGAATAGCAAGGGTCTTGTCATCTAGGAGGCTTAAAATACAAAGCCAGAGAGTACTGGGTGTCTTCAGTTTATGGAACCAAAAATTGACTGATTGGATTATGATGGTATCTTTTGAAAATGCACTGGATTGAGGAGAATGGATGAGGAAAAGTAGGAGGCCATGGATGGCTAGCAGAATTACCCACAAACAAGAAACATCAGTGAGCCTGCCTGAAAGTTTTGCATGTGGGAAAACCAGTGGAAAAGAAGGAATAAAAATTATTGCAGGAATTATTTTCAGATAGGGGAGGACCTGGTGTAACACTAGCAAGAGTTTTATATGAATGGTAGCAGTTTTGTAAATTTCTATGGTAGTAGATGGTGGGTAGATTCCAAAGAAACAATCAAAGTTGGGGGGAGATGTGGTGGTCTTTTATAGACACAAAAGAGGAAGTGGAGTGCAGCCAGAAACAATGGAGGGATATATATTTGTTTAAAATAAACAAAATTTGGAACAGCCAAGAGAGAGAATCATTCTATGCAGCTTTCTAAATTCAGAAATAAAAATTTTTTGGGAGCAATATGTTGCAAATATTACCAAATGCAGAGAAAAGACAGAGTTTGGATGGGGGCCCAAGGCACAAGGAGTGGCTTATCAAATGCGGAAAAATAATGCAGAAGACCTTATGTAGGCAGGAAAGTAAACCAAAATTGCCGGAAAGGAACAGGCAGAATATTTCAGGGAAGGTGGGAAGGATGAATTTTAGGGGGCAAAAGAATGGTTCAAATTTGTAGGTTATTGCATGAGAGATTGCCACAGAAAAATTTCCAAGGATTCCAGAGATGAATATCAGGCAGGGAGTCCACCTTGTTTTGGGAAAGTATTCAGAAAGCTTTCAATTTGTAGAAAAGGAAAATACCTCAGCCAACCCAAGGGGATGCGGCATAAATAGTGGTAAAGTTTATACTGGGTTGCAACAGATTGGCTGCAGACAACAGCCAGTGAGTAGATTGGGAGTATGGATTTTCATGTTGTGTCTTTCTTCTATTTTAATTATTTCAAAGGGGAGTATGGGCAAGGGAGTTAGGGGGATTGAAGATATCCAGAGGCAAGCAGACTTTTATTATACATCAACAAACAAGACTTCTGCAAGATTGATACCCACAAAATTAAGAGGATTATTTCAATAAAAATACTTTATTCTTGTATGCACATACTTCTTTCTGCAGAGATTAATTCTTTCTTTTTCACTTATTTTTTTGAATAACACAGGTAAATAATCATGGGGTATGCTGAAAAATCAAAATTTTAGCAATTTACCCATAAATGCAGAGTAACCACTGGAAAAAATGTTTGTCCATTTTTCCCCACCACAGTGTTTCTTTCAACTTGGAACACCATTGTTATTTTGGCTTACCATGTCAGTGAGCTTAAAAATAACAGAATGCATGAAATCCTGAGGGTTTCTTGAGCTTCCCTGGGAAGTATTTCAGGTTGAAGAATGCCTTCAGCCTTTTCAGAGGATCCATTGTGACTGAAATGCAAGACAGAGGCAGCACAAATACAAGAAGAGGGATAAGCTTGGCCAATACAACAAATTTTGAGGGACACAAGGTATTTATGGGAGACTGATGGAACTTGGGGGTCAACTCTATGGTTTTGGATGTACCAATGGCAGGGAGAAATCTTCTTTGGGTGTCCCTGGTTCAAACTGTTTCTCTTTGAAAACGGTTTCTCTACAAGGAGAGGGAGTAAAATTAGGAGCCTTTTTTTGAGTTGGACTAGAATCCAAGAACAAAAGCAGAACTAGGAACTAAGTATAAATTAATTATACTGTCACCAGTAAAAGCTGTATTACTTCAAATATGCGCACTAAAGGATAAAAAAACAATAAAGTCTCAAGGAAGCTAAGAGTTGCTTTGGGAAAGCTTTATGAAGCTGTGAAGTGTTTAAGTGAATGCTCAGGTGGTCAGTCTGGGACTAGGTTAAATGAATCCAATGAAAAGGGAAAGGGTAATGTGTACTTTTAAAAATCATTCAATTTAGGCCAAATTTTTAAATCTCAGAATATATAAAAATTTATTCATAAGGAACAACAATCAGAAAGTAAAGCAGGCTCTTAAACATTCAAAAAAGGGAAAATCAAACAAAAGAGTAGAATATTAAAATTAATTATTCATCGAAGGCATATGACCACGGGAATATTCACTAAGTTTACAAAAGAAATGTAATATCTACATGTGATTCAAAAAGGATGTTGCATAACACTAGTACCGTAGTGAGTGGCTGGATTGTAAATGTTTGATTAAAAAAATCCTGAGAGAATAGTATACTAACTACTTTGATACACAGGTTGTGTATACCATCTTGTGATTTGAAGAAGCTGTAAAATCTTCAAGAGAGTAGTCTGGAGTGGAGTGTGGATTTACTTGAGAGTTTCTAGTAGACCAGTGCAGAAAAGTGTATCAAGTGACAATGAGGTGGAAATAGAGAGTTGGGATGGGCAGAGGCAACAGTGAAGGTAGTTTTTTTCTAATATACAGAGTGATTATTGTTTAACTAAAAGCATGAAGAATAGCAGAGACTTTGAAAATGAAAATCAAGACTGAATATTCTAGTATGAATTTGGTTCGGAATAGGGTCTTTATTTGCCTTTATGAGGGAGGTATCTGGATTTCTTGGTGCGGAAAGTCACAATTAAATTCAAAAGATGGAATTCCCATGAATGTAGCCAAATTCCAGCCAATTTTTTACTTGCCTGCACCAAATTCTGTTCATATTTTACAAAATTTCCTTATTTTTAGTAATTTTTATGAAAAAATCATTTTCATTATTCCAAGACAATTAACAATTTAAATTACCTTGTCCAAAGGTATATTTAATCATTTTTACTGAGCAAGAAGCTTCCAAGTTTTAATCTCTGAAAAAAGAATTCACTATTGCACCTATTCTTGCTCACTTCAAAATGCTAGCTTGAACTATTGTAAAAAAAAGATTGAAGCAACTATTCAATTGAAGTTATTATTTTGAAGTTTTCCAAAATTTTCAATATTTTCCTTCTTGTATCTTTTTATTCTAGGAATTTTCAGTCAGCTGAAATTAACTACATAATTCATCATTAGGAACTCCTTGCAATCATATATTGCTTGATGAAATGGGTTTCCTACATTTTAAATCTTGGGGAACCTTTTGGTCTTAGATTACCACAATCAACTTGATTATTTAATGATAAAAATATTTCTACCATGGAGACAGGTACAATGGGCCAAATAGCTCTTTGAATTCAACTTTAAAATCACATACTTCCCCAGGAAACAGGCAATAGTCTCTGATGCTTTATTTTGTTTGAAACATATTTACCCCAGGGGGGGCACCCTTTCTTCCAAAAAACCTAAAAGCATTCAAAAAATTTTCCCAAAACAATCTTCCCAGCTCATTTCAATAATCGCCAATATTTGAAAAAAAAAAAAAACACCAAAATTTGAAAAGCCCAACTGAATAACCCTAGAAATATCAAAGTTTGATTGAAAGAAACCTTTTAATCAGTTTATTACTCAATAAATGAAAAAAATCATTTAATTTATAAATATCATACAGCAGTAATCAATAATCCTTTGATTAATTAGGATATATTCAAATATTGTTATGAAATCACTCTTTTGGTTCATTATTATTAGGATAATACCTACCAGTTTATTTAACAAGGCTTATTTTGGCCTGGTATGACCAGTTGTTAGAGAATTATTTTAACAGGTGCTATGATTGCAATCTTAAACATTTCTTGAATAACTGGAAGTATGGTATTCTCCACCCACTTCTGATCCCGCCTTTTTCTTGGCATTAATTTTCTATGGATTTCATTTTTCAATTAACCCTTTCTGATGGAAATAATACTATCCAGGTTATATTTAATTTCTCCTCAAATATGACTCTTTTTCTTCAAAGAAAGGCAACTGCCTCATAAGAAGACCTGGAAAATCTCCTCATAAAACATCTCTTCTCAAATCATTGTCTACCTTATTACATTGTCAGTTTTTTTGGAAATTATTTTTTATCTACCATATGAACCTTTTTGTGCCAAAATTTGAACATTTTGTGCAATTTTTGAATGACTTTCCACCCTACTTGGATTATCAAACTAAGCCAATCAAAAAATTATTTGAAAAAAATCTTCAAATGTATTTATGATAACAAAAGGATGACTTTTTGAAGCAGCTCCTATTGGCCAAACCTTCCTAAAACAAATCCACTCATTACTCAACAAAACAGTTCCCTTTTCTAAGTTTTTGTGGAAGGAATTTGAATCTTGACTCTATTAGAATAGCAAAATCTGAACCTTCTCTCAACTATTTTACTATTATCAAGTACCTATAAAAAACCTCAAACAAATCTTAAATTCTCTAAGCAATGTGACAAGGATAAAGTCACAATAGTTTGAACTTTGGCACCAAGACTTGCAGTGGGATATTTTTCATGCTTTGAACTTGAAAAGATTTTGATGAAATTTCTTAGAACTGAAAACAAGCAGACTATGGACAAGGGTTAGAGAATTGAGAAATCAACAATAGAATCAGAGAGAAGAGAAGAAAGGTGAAGAAACCAACAGCTTAAACTTTATATGGTTGAGAGAAGAAGGATATGGAAACACAGGGTGGATAGAGGCAAGGAGATGGAGATGGATGACTGCAAGTAAAATAATTAGATTGTCAGAGTTGTCCCGGTAGTACGTTCTTGAGGACTAGATTCTTACCAGGCAAGGGCTTGTAGGCCATTAAGCTTGATTAGATGATAGTTGATGGAGAGATTGGATTTGTTGTAGTAGAAGGTTGAGACTGGAAGGTTGTTAGGTTGGGTGAGAGAAACCGGGATACAAGTTGAGTTGAGTGAGTAGATAGGAGCAAATAAGAAAAGAGGAGGCTTTGAAGGAAAGAGATTTGAAAGAAAGAAATGTGAAAGAAAGAGAAGGGAAGAGCAGCTGTTGAGAAAGTAGAAAACCAAAGAAAGAAGTAGAAGGATCATTGCTGTTGACCGAGAAGACTCAGAGAGTGAATCCAGGGAGAGAAAGCGGGGATTGAGACTTCCTGGGTGACAGGTGACATGTCACTTCATTCTTAACAGGACTCAAGGTTTATTTTTTCCAATAATGTTTCTAAATACCCTCTCCTCATTATTTTATAGCTTATTCTGATAGAATGAACCTAAAATCCTTCTGAAAATGAATGAATTCAACTTGTTTATTTTGGTATTAAACACAATGGACCTTCTTCCTGAAGTAACTCATTCATCACTTACAATTGCACTTGCAATTTTCAGTACCATCTACAACCAATAACAATAAAATCTGTGATTTTCCTTGCATGCTTTCACTTATTTTCCATTCATCTATTGGTTTCAACCCCAGCTACTATTTCACTCCTTTTCCAGTCAATTTCAAAAAACTAGTTCACACCAAAATGTCAAAAAACTAGTTCACACCAACACTACAGCCCTGAGACATGCATTCAGACCCTGTCTCTCAAATTCCCACATGAAGCCGCATCAAATATAGGCCACATCCTGCACACAAGCTTACAGCTGTACACCAAGCTTTCAGAGCTAAAGCTTTCCACAAAAAGCCATGAAAGAAGGTCCAAAACTGACATGGGAAGGGCATGCATTATATGTAACATGCATGCCAATCTATCAGGAATTTTTTTTCAGATTGCTTATACCAGAAACCTTTTATTTCTTTAGCTACAGAAAGTGATGCAGCGTAAGAATGATAATATTCTTGAAGGTAAACACAGTTATAACTCCAGAATGGTAAATATGAGTGGAGTAAGTGCAAGTTTTATATGGTTTTTTTAAAGAGATTTTCAATATGTTACAAATGAGGAGCCACAGTCTTATACAAACTTGGGGTCATTAACACCTCTTTTCAGGAGATCAAGTTAAAACCTTGTACCCTGTAACAATTTGTTCCTTATGAATTAATAAAAAGTGTTAAAACCCAATGGAATGGTGTTTATGGCTGGTCTATGGTAGCACACAAGCCAAAGAAGAGAGAAATAACTTACTAATTTGAGAAGTCACTTGCTGGGTACCTGCAGAGGTTCACAGTTTAAGGGTTTCAGATCAAAGGTTGGGGGTTTAGTGACTGTTCTTCAAATTAAACAGCAATAATGTAGTTTTGGAAATAATACTAATATTCAGACTGAATTCATAGATCTACTGCTTGAAACTTGATAAGCACTTGATCAAAAACAATACAGTGTCAGATGATAATAAATATATTCCTGATAAACTGGTGGACAAGAAGCCAAATTAAGCAGTGTATAAATACCTTTTTGGGGGTGAAAGGAGCTTCCTCAGGTAAAATAGGTAGGGTAGGGCTCATGTGCTAAGGCTAGAAAGCCATAAAAGGCTTTTTTAGCACCTCTTATTGGTTCTGTAACCCATCTGATCCTGAATCTTTCAGATTGGTGCATGATTTTAGATGCAGGATATTTTATTGTGAAAATTTGTTCTTTTACAGATCTGAGATTTTTTTCAATTTTGTACTATGATTATTTGATTGAAATGATCAGTTTTTTAATTAATTCATCTATTGGCTCTTTTTTTATTGTAGTTAAGAAAATTCACAATTCAATCACCATCCAAAGACATGAGAGAGCTATCAAAGCCTCTCAGCAAGGATTCAAGAATCACATTGGTTTACCTCACTGGGTGGATCATCTCTCTGGAAAAATCAGTCACTTTGCCCTCAAAAATGTTCATTCATTTCATCAAGTTCCTGAATCTTCTACCACTTGCATCAATTTTGAGCAGTTTTCTTACATGTGTATACCATGTATTCACAAATTAAAATTAGCTTTCAGAAAGGGTTAACTTTTCAAAATTGAAGATTTTCAACCTCAATTTCATGTCAAAGCCCACTTTGTAGTAATTTTTTCATTTTTGTTTTCATTCAAGCCTGTTAGAATTTGAGTTTATATATATGTGACTTTCACTGGAGTTTGAAGTATCTTTGATTGGATTGATTTGATTTTTATTATTGTTTTTATGGAAGTATTAAAATAATGGGTAAAATATAACTAGGCTGTGTTATAACCAAGATAAATTATATCTGTTATTTAATAGAGGATCTTGTTTTGTAGTATTGTGATTGTCAGACTTTCTAATCATAGCATTTCACTTACCATGTCACTTAAACTGCTTATGCTAATTTTACCTTATTCATTTTGTACTCAACCACTTGTTGGCCAATCATGTATTTAGTCTATATAAACCATGGTACTCTCAAGTGGAATTGATGATCTGTTCATTCACCAAACCAACCGGAGTGCCCATTTCCTCCTGTCCTGAGATCCGTTACGCTTGACGTTATAAGCTCCTTTCATTCATTTCTCTTTACCTTTAATTTAACCAGAGCCCAAGCTCTTTTTATTTCTACAAAGACCAATTGAATAATTCCATTATTGGTTTCTATTTTGCTTTCTCCATTTGAATCTGAACCCTTATTCAACTGAAGAATCACAGAACCTTCATTTTCCATCAAAAACCAATAATGAATAACTATTTCTCACTGAAACATTTGAAGAATCCTAAAATTTTCTTTCCATTTGGGTCAACTGCAGCTGGACCATAAGCACCTTGGCTCAATCCTTGGCTTAGAAACCAAAGTGGTTGCATTCTTCACCAGTTTGTTTAAAATCTGCAATTCAACTTCTTCAGGTTGTCCCATAAAAATTGAACTGAGCTTTTTAAACAATTGAGATGATTCAAGCACTGGATAAGTTTCATACTTTCAAAAAGCCAATGCATCTGTCATTATTAAAGCAAATATGAATTAAAAGCCTTCACAAAAAATCAATTCAAAAAATCCAACAATAGAATAATCCAAAAATCCTACTTAATTAACTGGAATGGTTATAATCTAACCTTCACTGAGGATGAAAATCCTTGGGCAAAACGGATCCTCTCAATGCTAGTAGTTCTTCTAAAATGTGGGAAAAAGGAAATCCCATTTTCTTTGAAAATAACTTTTAGCACACCTTTCCATCATGGTTGCGCTTTAACTCCTCAAATTTTTCCCCAATCATTTCAACTGCCTTGATTGACATTTTTAACTCAAAGGTAAAATTTCTGTTGGGAGAATGGTTCTTAACTTTATTTGAGATTTTTTAAGCAACACATTCACCAATTTTATTTTTTTATCAATGGTTCCTTCCAGGTTTTTCCACACATCAAAAACATTCCCTAAAGATCCCACAGGTAATTGTTTGAAAGTAGCATGGCCACCTTATACCCAAGACGTTGTGTTATTCCCAAAGTCAGGGTTTATACAAGTCCACACCATTCCAAAATTCTCTTTGGTAGTTAAACTTTTTTTCCATATACTCAAGCACATCCTCATGTTCTTTCAAGAAACACTGTATACAAGCTTCAAAATAAGCAATCCCAGAAGACATGAACAGAAGAAGCAATAAATTGGCCTCCTCTGAGTTCTGCATTATTTACTTCTGCATCCCCCTTGGTTTGAGAGGCCCCATACTTTTCCCACAGAGTCATAAAACCTTTCCATCTTTCATTTTCATTACTGTAGCAAACTTTAAAATTTGCTTGAATATATTTAGACAAGTGCCCAGAGCACAAATTTCTGAATAACTCAGGGGAACTATGTTCAATCACACAAATCAGATATTTTTCACGGTCCATCAGAAAGGCTTTGGGAAGTCTCTCTGCATCATAATTCAACTGCTTTAGGGCATTCAATTCCCAACTGTAGAACTCAAACGTTTTTTCTGCTTCAAAAACAAAAGCCTTCTTAAACTTTTTCCTGTTGGCTTTTGTTCCTAGAACATGCAACAAAGGGATGTTTTACTTATTTGTTTTATAAGTACAATCAAACAAAGCAATATGATGGAATTTTTGCAAATGTTTATAGACTCAGGAAAATGCTAGAAAAGGGCCTCCAATTGGCCCTCTCCACTGACCTTTGATCTGGAAACCCACTGAGTTTCTTGGAGCATTTCAAATAGAACATCCATAAAAATTTTCCCCTTGAGATCTTCCTCCCTAACCTTGCCCTTAGTGTTATAGATTGTTCTATTTTCAATTCATTATACCCCATCAATATTTCTCAATTTCCTTCTAAGTTGAAATGTATTTAGCCCATCTTTCATTCCTGCCTTCAGTTCATGTAAGGCCACACCAGAGATTCTCCTCAGTTGAGGATGCACTGAGGGGTTTGCAGATGTTTGATGATTATTTTTTTCATTCCTAATGGGGAGGTGCCACGTGGGATCTGCTACTTTGCAACTTTCACAGATCAGGAACTGAAAAACAACCTTCCTTGTTTGAGTTTTCTTTTGCCTTTTGGTGAGAAAAGGCCCTTTGTATATTCCATATATGTCACAGGCTAGGTCAGAATATCTATCCCTTTTTGACTTGCATGTTGTCAATGTGTAGCCATGCATGTCTTCCCTTTTTTTACAATAGTTCTCAGCTTCTTTCCTACTGGGAAAGGCACTCGCTGGAGGAGGGACAAGGGGTTCTGGCTCCTCATAGCTACATAGTTATGGCCACCATGGTTAAATTAGTATTTATCAATCCAAATTAGTCTCAGTCAAATGCCATGTGAAATGTGACCCACCAGCTTGAGTCCATTCCAGTTTTGAAACATCTTTTTCCTCAATTTTGAGCCTAGACGAGGATGCAATTGGGGCTTCCAATGTTTTATTTGCCAAATCCCTACCCAAATACCTAGATTCTGCCAAAGCTTTTTTGAAAACACTTTCAATTGAGTCCTTTAACACAGCCATGTTGAAACCAGGGGGTCTTGTTCTTGCCACTGTTCCCATAATGCACAACAAAATCCCAAGTGAATTTATTATTCAATCCAACTATTTCAACAACTCTAAATTCTTCTCACTTTTGGGTTTAGAAAAATAAAATTATCTGACAAGGAAGTGTGGTGTACTGTTTATGACAAGACTTTGTTTTTCCAATAGGCAGAAATTGATCCCAAGTTCTTTTTGTTGTCCAATAATAGTCCCAAAATTTGGGTTGGTGGCACTCAAAGGTGGTCCAAGGGTGCCTAGGTACCCCTAATTCCCCCCTGAAATAGCCCATTTGGGGCTATTTTGCCCCAAATGGGCCAAATGTTCCAGTGAAGACACACCCAACCCCTTTTATGACTTGCACAGCCCCTGGGGGGTTGCAAACTACTCATTTGTGGCCCAGATTGGTTTCAAAATACCCGCTGCAACCCATTTAACCTCCTACTCTCCCTCCTCCTCTTATCATCATCATTTTCATATTCATAATTCTAGAACCCCTTGAAAGAACTTTGAACTTAACTAAATAGGCAAGCAAGTTCATGGAAATTTTGGCTGTACTAATGATTTTTTTGATTAATCAATTTTGATTACAAGAAAAATAATTCATTATATTAAAATAATGGTGAGTTTCCCATATATAGGAGGTGATCAAACAGGTTCTGATTAAATTCATTTATGATGATTTTATAAATTGGTTGATACTGGTAAATTGATTTACTGGTGGATCTTAGGCAAGGAGTATGAAGCATTTGAAAATTTAAATTTTGAAAATTCTTTCAATAGAAAGATTATCTATTTTTATCTCATGATTTCAAAGAATCTTCATAATTGTTCCCAAGAATCTCTCAAATCAAAACCCCAACATTCAAGGGGGTTTTATCTTTCAATTTGGATGTATATTTTAATTTAGTTGATTTAAAATTTTATGATTGTAATACTTTATGAAAGACATTGTGAAGGTTTCCTTTGAAAAAAAACTGAAAGGATTTAGAGATTATAAGTATGGGGGAATTGCAGGAGTTCAGATGATGAGGTTTGGAGGCTTTGATTGATTGATTGAACTTGGTTTATTGATGGTATTTTCATGAAGGGAGGACACAGATTAAGAAAGGATCTGGGCCGCAGAAATACTTTGGATGCAGGGCTTGAGGAAAATGTGGGATCTTTTATCCACAGAAGGGAGTCTTATATCTGCAGATATATATACAGTGCATTGAATATTAAGGATTCATTTTTAAAAATTTAAGATTTCAGATTTATATTTTACAATTGCTGGGTTTTTGAATCAAAATTCAAGTTTGAGATCAGATATTGTGGATTTTGCAATTTCCATGGTTTTGTTTGCAGAGGTAGTAACAAAAATATAACCCTTTCAAAATCTTTGTCAAAATGTGGAAGCCTGACTGAGAACTTCAGGCATGTGGCAACAAGTAAATATTTTTGGAGAAATGGCAATTGGAAATCCAAGGATTCCAAGAACACTGGTTTAGTTGAGGGAGATTAACCAAGGATTTTCCACCAAGTTAAATCAGTGAGTAAACAATTGGAGGTAATAATTCAGGAGACTGAAGGTTGAGCTTATCAGTGCATTGGTGTTTTATTACCATGTGAAATGAAATAGTAAGTAGTCAGGAGGTTTTGGAAAGCAAGTGATATGGTTTTATCAAAGAATTATGTGTGGGACAGTTCAAAGGGAGTCATTCAGTATTATTGATCTGTGTGGTAGAATTGGCTAGAGGAAAATTCAGGGACCATCCCTCTTTCCCTCTTGCTTTTTTTTTTACTATGAAGGAGCACTGACATGTGTGGTGGGTTTGAAATGAGTAGAATATCTGTTGATTCATGTGATCTTATTCTTTCTTCTGTATTCAATATAAAAAGGATGCTGTTTTTTACATTAGAAGGGGGTGGATCTAATCTCAGTTTATCTTGTCTTACCAAGGGACTTGGAATGAAAAAAAAGGAAAATATTTTGATTTAAGCCTTATTTTTTTGGATTATTTTTTCAAACAGGAAATTTAAGGAACCAGACTGTTATTTTCAAAGCTATTTAGAATCATATTTTCTGTCTCATATTTTATGTACTAAAGCCTATTTAGCATCAAATAGGAATTTTTAATAGTTTAATTTATATTTTTAGTCTGGTCATTATTTCAGAACCTAGCATACCAAATTTTACCTATGAGTAATTTTTTGGAATAAATAAAATTTTGAAATCCTTTGCTAAATTTATTTTTCAAAGATAGATTTTAAATGCAAGTCATAGACAGACTTTTTAGTGGGATCTGGCACACAAATCATTCAATTTAAAATCTTTTGAACTTCAACAGGTGAGAGGGAGCTTTTCATGATTTCTTTGACGAATTGATTAGTTTGAAACAAAGTTGAATTATTTTTGAGAGTTCTGGGGAGTAAACACTGGTGTTGGTTGGCTTGAATGGATGATAATCAAGAGGAGGGATTTTTGTTAATTTAATGTTTCCCTTGTTGAAATGGAAGGAAATTTTAATCAATTGAATAAAATCAAACTTTGCATGGAGAGAGAGGTAGGAGTCAGATTAGGAGAAGTTGGAGGAGAAGGGTGTGTATTAAAGAAGGGTTTGAATGGTTTGGTTTAAATATTTTTTCAAATGGGAAAGACTAGTGGTTACTGATCTGATGCATCATAGGTTTTATCAATTAAGGTTGAGATTAAAGGTGTTGAAATTATAATTTGGTGATGGTGAGACAGGGATGAAGGTACAATCAGTGAAATTTTGAAAAAAATAGGAGGAGGGGAGGAGGTTTATGACGGTTATGTTTTGGGAGATTTTCAAAAACTTAATTTTTGGTTTGATTGAGTTAAGGATGTGCTGGCACAAGAAGAATATGAAGTTGGTGGTGTTGGTGGTGTGGTGGTTGCAATGATGATGATGATGATGATGATGATGATGATGATGGCATTGGATTCCTCATTTTTGGTAATGGTATTCAGGGATTATTACTGGTCTATATTTTCAGTTGTAGAAATAGGTTGAGTTGATTGAATTGTTGAAATTGGTAAGAAAATCTTCTCAATTATCATATTTTGTTTTTTTTAGGATATTTCGATTCAAATGGCTAAATTGAATCAGAAGCTTTTCTATGAAACAAATGATCCACAAGAGCCATGAATGCAGATGAGCATCACCATACCAACATCTTTTTTGCTTTGAAGTGTGGGGTGGGTGGTCCTTTTGCAAGTTGAAAAATGAAGATTCATAAATTGATGGTTTTAATGATTGAAACACAAAATTTTCATAAAACCTGCCATTTTGGAATAAACCAGTTGAGGAGTATTTTTATTTCAGAAGACCACCATTAAATTGGTAGTTTTTTCAAAAGAAAATGGTGTATTTTCATGCTCCAATACACCCTGATGTTTAGTTTTCTTTTAAATTTCTGAGAAAAATACAAGATATTTGTTTTTATTTTATTTAATTTTTTTTTCAGGATTATCACTTATACCAACTGTTTATTTCATTTTTTCCTCCACTGAAAATATGCAAGACCTACTTTTCCATCCTATTTCTTTCATCAATCTTGAGAAAAAAAATCTTTTTTCAGGAAACTTAAAGTTTCAATTGGTCCTATTTAATCCAGAGTTTGAATCTGAAGCCAGTTTTTTTGAATTATTTGAGTTCTTCATTTTCTGATTCACGGATTGATTTTCTTTTTGATGTTTTTGGAATCATTATTTCAAGAGTGATTCTTGTCATGATAACCATCATCAAACTCAGTTCCTCAGTCCATTGAATCTGGTTAATCCAAGAGTCTTTGAAAAGAAACTAATATTCTTTGTCTAAAACAAGCTGGAAAACACTTTTAAAAATTAAATAGAAGCTCTGAATCAATTTATTTCTGAATCATGTGATCTGATTCAAGACTGCAATGTTTGAAACTGGAAAATATAAGTTGATTTTTAACTATTATACTTCATGGCCTACATTTTGAGTTTTTAATTTGAGTTTTGAAATTTGTTGGGGTTTCCAAAAAGTGCTGACAGATTTTTTATAAATTATTAAAATGGTTCAAATAAAATAGGAACATTTATTCTTAATTTGTTTGATATATGGCTCAAACCACTGCAAGGCCCTACCACCTAAAAATGAAGATGCCTACATAACCTTATTTTTGTCCATTCTCAATTTTTTGGGGGTTTTTTGAAGATTAAATTTCTCATTATTTTAAATAGAGTGGCAATTTTTAAAATCTTCCATCCATGAATTTATCTGGCTCCTTCATTCTGGGATTTCCAAAAGTCAATTTCCTGACCATGAAGAATTTTGACTCAGAGATTTGGCCAAAGTAGTCAGAAAAGAGTTTTCTTTGCTGGTTTGGCAGGGGGTACTTTGAAAGCCTGTGATCCTCCTCTTTTAATGGAACTAGAGCATGGATATCTGATAAATTTCTCTGAGGAATTAACATTTGAATGGCTTGGTGAATGTCTATGGTCTAATGGATCTTTGAGAGGCTCCCCTAAATTTTGATTTAGAGATGACATTGGGTCTAATGGTTTCTATGCCTGTGAACTGCTATTTATGTTTACTCTATCAAAAATTATTTTAGAAGGGATTAGTTTATTCTTCCAAGTCAATCAATTTGTTTTAGAGAATCCAAAGTGATAATGGTATAATTTAGAAAATAGCTCCCTGGTATTCACTTGAAGGGGAATTTAATATCACATCTAATTTGAAGGAATAAAGTTAAAATAAGGAATTTTTGATCACCTGCCCTTCAGAACTATGATAGTTCTGCATAATATTTTTTAAAAATCAGTGGATAGACTCTTTAAGGCTTGAAATAGGTCTCTGGTAAGAAACATATTAATTATCAATGCATATTATTATTTTTTAAAATTTTATTCCCATCTAGATTGGAGCAGTGGTAAGGCTTCACCAACTTATTAATCAATAAGTTTTGGATTTTTTTAATTATTTTTCTACCAAAAAAAAGAAGGTTTTAGGTTTGATTGAATTTATTTAACAATGAAGAGGAATTGAAGATGGGTTTTCCCACAGGTAGCTGGGCGGAAAAAATCTTTATTTCTGGATTTGCAGTGCTTCTCTTTTTACATAAGGGTACCAATTTAAAACATGAAGGTTTTTACTCTTTGATAATAGGTGGTAGATAACATATGTCCTTTCAATAAACCTTATTCAAGGGTACCTAAATATGTTTAAAAGAATAAATAACTAGTCTAATAACCAATTTTTTTTTCCTGTTATCTCATACCCATTTCAACAAAGATTTGGTGCTTTTTAGGTAGGAAAATGAGTTGGAAGATCCTGCGCTGGGACAAATTGGATAGGGAAAAGGGGACCCCCTTTTATAAAATAATTTCAACTCAGTGGATTCTCAGGGCTCCCCAAATTTGTTTTTGAGCCTCTTCATCTAAGATTAAGATACAGGTAGTTACAGGGACATGATTAAATAATTTTGTTTTGAAAAAAATTAAACATACTTGGAAAGGCCTTCAGTCTTTGGTAGCTAAGATACTATGACTTCCATGATTTAAATAGTAGTAAATCCCTTGATTTTGTGCTTCTGAGGATTCTTCTGAGGAATAATTTGTTTTCAAAGTTTCAATTAACTCCATGCATGTTGATTCATTTGTGCTTGTGAGGGAAAAACATGGGACATCCTTGGTTATGAATTGATACCTTGTTACTTTAAATTGTATGGATTCCATGGTTGAAATAGTGACATATTCCTTGTTTTTGTGTTTTAGAAATATTATGAGGCCTTTTTTTGTGTAGGATACTGTCTCATATTACTTGGTAATGCATATTCTTTACTTTTTTTCAATAGCCTGTAACATACTGGTATGGTTATAGGTTCAGCGTGTACTGATGATTAGGGATATGGTACTTTTATAGGAATTTAAATGTTTGTGTATTCAATATTTCTGTGACATGTGCCGTCTTTTTCCATTTTTAGAGGGTTTTTGATAGATTAAATGAAATCTTCATTATGGATATCTTTTAATTGAGATGAACTTTGAGGTTTGTTCCAGTGACTGAGGTAAGGTTTTGAGGTTTGTTCCAGTGACTGAGGTCAAGTTTTGAGGTTTGAGGAATCCATTTTTGAGGTTATTTTGAGGCTTGGAATTCTATGTATAATGAAAAAAGTTGGTCTTATGGCTATAGGATAGTTTTGTATCACTAAAAAATGATATCAATAAGAAATAAATAGAAAAAGTCAGAAATTTATCTCAAGTTTTGTGGGTTGAAGTTAGTTAATTTACTATCACATGCCCACCCCACATAATCAAGGGGCCAACAGAATCAGGTGCATGTGAAAAAAATGAAACCAATTCTGAAATGCTTTATTTAAAGTTCAAAGCTAGTATTTCCAATTATAGTACAAGCTTGAGGTGAATGTTTTGATAGGAAAGCTGGCACAAGCTAAATTTTAAACAATTCTTGTGCATGGGGTGCAAGAATTTATTAAAATAACTGACTGAGGAAAAAATATCAACAGAAAAAACCCTTTGTGCTTTCAAGATAATATACAGAGCATCAAACCCAGGAATGCTCATATTAGTGATCTCCAGCCTCCAACACTTTTTATTTTGCTTTAATCAAGCGACTTCCCCATTTTTCTTTGATACAACTCCCCCACCCCTAACTTTGGTACAAATTAATTTGGTTTGCTAGGGTGGGGACAACATGGTGGGTTCTGAGACAGTATTGGTACGCTGTGGTGATGCCATCTGGCACCCCAAAAGTGTTTCCCTGTAAACCAGAGTCTAGATTCAAATTAATAACTTGGATTTCAAAACCACAGCCTTCAATTCAAAGAATAAAAGAGCCACCACAGTATCAAAACTTGAAATCCTGCCAACAATAGTTGCAAATCCATTGGCCCCAAACCTTTAAAAAATAAGCAGTTACACCTTGGACACATCCAACCAATCTAGATCACAGGGATTTGCCTACTAAACTCTGTCAAGTGTTAGCAAACAGAACTCAATTCTAGGAAGACAACACTTTCAAAGCAAAACCATCAACATATTAGTTCAGACCTTCCGATTTGAATCATTTTGAATCCTTTTTTCTCTCTCTTGATAGTTAGACAGCTTGTAAATCTTAACAATGAACATTATTTTCTCTCTTGCTCCTTAAGCTCAAAGGTGATAAATGTAAAAATTATGGCCAAAGATTAGACTTAGTGGCAGGAGGAGAAGTAATTAGAGCAAAAGAAATGCTGGACACCTTGTGTCTATAATAACTAATGGGCTCTCACAATGGGGCAATATTTTTGACAATTGATTGAATCAATTTGAAATCATTATGGGAAAACAGAAGGGAGGGAATATCCTCAAGTACCAAAAGCTTGGCCTCTTGTGAGGCCATGATTAAAAAAGGGAAAAGGCAAAAATTCTGCCTCAAAAGAGCTCTACAGGCTCTACAAGCCATGTTACTTAGTTTGGCCTCAAACAGCCCACTTGGCATTTGGTCCTAGCCATACTTGAATGGACCCTTCCAGTCCAACCGGTGTGTACCCAACTGTGAGGGGCTGATCCAGCCCCTTGGCTGTTCATTCCCGGTCTGGCTACCCTTTGCAGCTGGGTGTAATCATCCCTTATGGCTGGTTGGGCTGGTTGTAGTCAACCATCCCCTCATCTACAGCCTGGGTGCCTCTTGCACCCTGAGCTAAGGCTCCAAATTGGAGGGGATGGGCCCAGGCTCCCCCTGGGTCTACCACAACATGTGTGGCAACGCCCCCCTCCTCTTTAGTCCGGTTTCCTGGGGGGGGGGGGTGATGAAATCCCCCACCAGGGCCCTGCAAGTCAATGCCCCCAGGGTGTGATCATTGAAAGATGGGCTGGGAGGTGGTCAGATCCGCCTCAGCCCGTTTCTCTTCCCCCTTGGCAAATGGGGGGGGGGAAGCATCCCTATTGGGGGAGGTGATCAGGTCCCCCCCAACTGCCAGTTGCATCAATCTGGTTACATTGTCTCCTCCCTTGCCGCACTGGAGGGAAGCAACCTTGCTCCCCCCACCACCGCTGTGACTGGACTGACTGGGGTGGAGGGACTTCAAATGAGTCCCTGTGACACCTACAAAAGTCCCACGCAGGCCATCAGACCCTTGAAGCAGGCCAAAGATGATAAACAGTGGCCATGACATGGGCAATGGTCCCAGTAGGCTGCCCCAGCCCAAAAGGGAAATATGACAGCTTTGGAAGGCCAGCCTGGCTGGCCAAGTATGTCCAAAATACAGAGGAGGCTCAATAAAGACCCCTCAAGCCCATTTGGCTGCAGTGGCCTATCCACCCCAACGGGCCCATGTTCCAAATGACTTATTTCACATGTTTTGATGCCAGTTTTGCCAAATCAGTCACATCCACAGAGGCCCACATGGTCCATGTGATTGCCTAAGGGGCCTTAAAGGCCCATTTGTGCATCCCATTTGGATTACACTCATACATGGCACACACATAAGTGCCTACATATTTTAACAATTGCCTACCAATGGAGTAACTGGATGGTTAGTACACAGGAGCTGCCTCATGGTACAATGCCCCCAATACCAAATTTTGCCCATCTTTTGTTTTCCAAAAAAGAACAAAAGAATGTAATGTAGGAATAGTTTTGTGTTGGCAAAGAGGGCACCACATCATTGGGTGAGTCAATCATGCCTTCTAGTATGTGGACATGCACAAATGACAGGTTTCCACTGTCTTTGAGAAAGATCCAACATTCAATTCCTGGCACATTTAAAAATTGCAGCCAAGGGATAGCTACATTTTGACTCAGTCTCCTCCCATTGTGCCATCCAAAAGTTGGAAAGGTACCATCAGTCTTGTGAGAAACATGTCGACCTTGGGGATGTCTATGCAAGTCTAAAAACCCGCCCACAGATTGACTCCGAAAGTCGAAATTCAAAGGACTTTGCAGGCGATCAAGAAAGCTCCAGAGTGGTTGCGTACGCATACCTCACGTTCTGTACATCCAGATAACCCGTATGATTGCGCCTAGTGGGCCGTAGCATCATTTGGTCAAGATCTTGAAGATAGGCCTGTACAACTGGCTACTCATTGGACGACTCAATGTAGCAATGATCGGTGAGACTCCTGGATCATGCGCTCAGCGCCAAGCGATATGAACTCCCTTCGATAATTCTCTACTCCACGAGGGTAGCGGAATTCTCAGGGAACCTCAGCCGATCAAGAACCGCGCCGGCTGAAAGTTGAGTGGGTTGGGTGAAAGATTACTTTTGGTCGATTGTCAAGGCGAAGAGGGATGAGGTATCAGAGGAGATCACAATAAGAGACTGTGCGAGAACATGGACAAGTGTGTCGATGACGAGATCGAATGCAAGATTTCGAGTTCAACGCTTCTCTATGAGAATTTTGCAAGGATTTCCGAGTCCCGAAATAGGTGGTACTCCTGTGTTATGAATTTGAACGGGGAAAGATTGATTAGATGCAGCTACTACCCTCGAAGAAGGTGCCCTGATGATCGACTCACATCATCTCCAACCTTGATAGATTGACCACCGTAGCTAGGTAGGAGGACTTTGTCACCAGCTTTGAAGTCCATCGGAATAACCTTTCCGTCACTAGAAGGCCAATTGTGGCAAAAAAAAAATATACATAGTAAACAGAAGAGAGAAAGGGAGCACGAGATCAGAACAAGCACAAAAAAGAGTCAAGTTGGGACCGTTGAATGCAGTCAGCCTACCGGTCACGGGCCCCGGGACCAACGGCTAATACCTCGGCCTCGTGTGTCTGTTTCTCGGTGACGGACGAAGGTAGAAAGATGCCAGAGGCAGTCTTCGTTTCAGGTTTGACGCGTTGAACGAGTATCCGATCAAGCGTGGGCCTGAGTGCTGAGATCGATCGCAATGAGATAGTCTGCGTACACGAGAGTCAATGCTCATGAGTCAAGCCTGTGGGATCGATGTCTTGAAATCCCGAGTTGAACATGTCGAGAGGCTTACCATACTGGGATGGAGTTTGTGATCCTGAATGGTTTGCCAAGACTTTCAGCAGTTAAGCTGTTGACCACGGATGGGGAGAGGATAAATGTTGAAGCGGTGAATGCAAGCGCAACCAGAGTGAGAGACGTCGTCCCCTCGAAGCTTGGATGGATTCTTCTAGAATATATTTGATGCGTCAGAAGCCCTGTCCGCCATTTCCAGGTGGGGGTGAGGGGGGATTCAAGTGCTGGTTCGGTGAGCCACAAAGCAATTTGCATATGCACCCAGAGCTTCTGTATGCATACAGGCGACCACCACGACCACCGGTGAGCACCCATCCCACTGCTGGGGGAAGCTCAAACATTCTGGAAATTGGGTTGATTCAATTTGAAGCGACCATCGATCGAGAACGTTCTCGAAGAAGGCGCAGATGGATAAAGAAAGGTTATCAGGAGTCAGAAACCTGTTCTAATCTGGTCGAACCGCTGCCATACAGTGGGATCGATTGGGCAGAAACTGGCTTTAACTCCCTGGCTTTATTCAATGTGCCCTCGGTCCTTCTCACCCATCGGCGATTTGACGCAGCAGATTTAACGACCGCGCATCGGACTGTCCAAGCCCACCTGCAGCATCTCTCCCTGCAGCATCTCTGCCCCCAAGCTGATTATCTCGAATCCATAGAGGGGAGGAAGACTTTCTGTGCAAATTCCTGCTTCATCCGTCTCAACCTGAGTCTTAGCAATACGATTGGTCCCTGATATATACCCCTGCAATATCGTTCTTCCTTCGATCATGCTCCGATCACGTCTGATCCCGTCTTCTGGCGCTTCTTCTTCCTCCTTTCGTCGCCAATGGACAAAGACCAACCTGCTGGCATGTCAGAAGAGATTTGCGAGTCACAAGGAAATCAAAGTTAGTCTCTCGAAAGCTCCATACTCCCTCGCTATCTTGATGCCTTGACTCCAAAAACAGACCTCAAACATGTCGATTCTGTTGACAGTTTTCCAACGATGGTCGAGCCGCCATGCTTGCCGGCGTGGACATCCTGGCCAAGGCTGTATCAGTCACCCTAGGCCCCAAGGGCAGGAATGTCATCATTGAACAATCCTTTGGTGGCCCCAAAATCACCAAAGATGGCGTGACAGTCGCCAAGAGCATCACTCTCAAAGATAAATTCGAGAACCTGGGCGCTCGGTAGGCCTTCTCATCCCCTGTGTACTCCATCCCATATCGTGGGTATGGGTGTGACATCACCACGCACGCTGACTCCTTCCGATTGGATTCATCGACAGCTTGGTTCAGGACGTCGCCAACAAGACTAATGAGATTGCGGGTGATGGGACAACCACCGCCACCGTTCTAGCTCGAGCCATTTACTCCGAGGGTGTTAAAAATGTAGCCGCTGGATGTAACCCCATGGATCTCCGCCGGGGATCCCAGGCCGCCGTGGATGAAGTCATCAAATTCCTTGATCTCAACAAGCGAGAAATCACCACCTCGAAGGAGATCGCCCAAGTAGCTACCATCTCGGCCAATGGAGACTCTCATATCGGCCAACTGATTTCCACCGCCATGGAAAAAGTCGGGAAAGAAGGCGTGATAACGGTCAAGGAAGGTAAGACGATCGAGGATGAAATCGAAGTCACGGAGGGTATGAGGTTCGACCGGGGCTACATCTCTCCCTACTTTATTACCGACATCAAGACCCAAAAGGCAGAACTCGAAAAACCCTTGATCCTCCTCTCGGAAAAAAAGATCTCGGCCCTACAGGATATTCTACCCTCCCTCGAGGCCGCTGCCACCCAGCGTCGACCGTTGTTGATCATCGCAGAAGACTTGGACGGCGAGGCACTAGCAGCTTGTATCCTCAACAAGCTTCGTGGCCAACTGCAAGTGGCCGCCGTCAAGGCCCCCGGCTTTGGTGACAACAGAAAGTCTATTCTCGGTGACCTTGCCATCCTCACCGGCGGAACTTGCTTCAACGAAGAACTGGATATCAAGCTCGAGAAAGCCACACCCGATTTACTCGGCTCAACAGGTTCGGTGACCATCACGAAAGACGACACGATCTTGCTCAACGGCGACGGCCAGAAAGATATGATCTCCAACCGATGCGAACAAATCAGGGCTGCCATCCAGGACCCTAGCACATCTGATTATGATAAGACTAAGCTGCAGGAACGACTGGCTAAGCTGAGTGGTGGTGTCGCCGTCATCAAGGTCGGAGGACACAGTGAAGTTGAAGTAGGCGAAAAGAAGGATCGATTCGATGACGCTCTTAACGCTACCCGGGCCGCTGTGGAAGAAGGAATTGTGCCTGGTCAGTAAGCTTTTGTCAATCAGGAAGTAAGTCTTGATGACATGATCCTGAAGTTGCCATGTCTATTATTAAATCCAGGTGGAGGGACTGCGTTGTTGAAAGCGAGCAAAGCACTGGATGGGCTTAAGCTAGCCAACTTCGACCAGCAGTTGGGAGTTTCGATCATCAAATCAGCCATTCAGAAGCCAACTCGGACGATCGTGGAGAATGCTGGGGAAGAATCTTCCTTGGTCGTTGGTAAGGTCCTCGAACACTACAGCGGTGATGGTCAATTTCACTGGGGTTACGATGCCGCCCTGGGCGAGTACAAAGATCTCGTAGAGAGTGGGATCATCGATCCACTTAAAGTGGTCAAGACAGCTCTCAACGACGCCGCCGGTGTTGCCAGTCTGTTAACTACTAGTGAAGCATGCGTCGTCGATGCACCTGAGGAGAAGGCTCCTTCGCCGATGGGCGGTATGGGTGGTGGTAAGTCAAATCCTCCGATTACTACAATATCTTCTTCATCCATTCACCGTCGTGATTCATGATATGTAATGTGACGTTGCGTCTTTGTATTAGGTATGGGAGGTATGGGAGGAGGTATGGGATTTTGATGTCGATTGTGTAATATACCACCCTTCACCTTCCTCCTTGGCCCGCCTTCGTTGCTCCCCTCTTCCGAACTAGCCATACTAATATGTCATTAGATTACCACAAAAGAGATCGATCGATCTCACTTCACCATCGACATAGCTAGTCGCATAACAAAAGTAAATGAACCGTGTCTCTTTTTTTGTTCTTTTTGGAATTTTCATCAAGATCCCCCCCCCCTGTTGGTGTTCTTTTTTCTCTATTTCCTCATTCTGTGAGATTGACTTTTTTTGATAATAATAAAGATCACGATTGCAGTAATTGCACACCAAACCCCTCCCTTACTTTTCTTCTTCTTCTATGCTATGTTTTGCCCTTCCTTGTAATCGATCTCGCTCGAATCCCGAGTACCCCCAGACATCCTCAATTGTGACCATCCAAGCCGATCCAATCCTCATCGACCTCTCGAGTCGTGGTGGGAGGACCTGCTTAGGCCAGCCTGGTCCCGCGAGGCTCTGGATGGATCGCGGCGGTCGTTAGCCATCCTGGTCACTGAGAATGTGATTGGAAAACCCCCAGGATCCTCTACTCATCTCTCAGCCTACTACTTACTCGGTAAGCTGAATCATCACGTGCTTTCCGTCTCTGATTGAAATCAGGAATCCTGCCGGTGCTTGGTGGTGGGAGGGAGGAAGAGTGATGATCACACTTGACTGGGACTCAGATGATCATCATCATCACCGCCTCGAACTTTCTCATCACTCGGTCATCCTCGCTGGGGTAGGTTGTGATAAGTGGGCCCAGAACCTGGGCTGGTCTCAGCCGAATCAGACGAGCGAGCAGGGGTCTCTTCGACTCCGAGAGGATTTCATGACTGTCTCGTCCCGTCATAGGGAAGGATTAGTGAGCTAGAAATCTGGTCGAGATCACCTCATCAATCGTTACAACTATGATCATCATCCTAGGGCGAAAAGAGTAATGATAGAATGAATAAGATATAGGGCATTATTTTTTTTTCACGCCCCCAATCCTTAAATTCACCCGGTTTTGACGTCCCCACGACGACCTGCATCCACGCTGTTCTCCATAAATTCACACTGTTTTTTGACTTTGTTTTTTTTGCAAATCTAATGCGGCAGCCTGGTAGGGGGGTGTTTGAAACCTCCAAGAAATATGTGAGACTTTTTGAAGGGTTTTAGCCCCCTCAAAAAGGTGTCCAAACTTTTGAACAAAAAAATCAAATTAAAGGCTGTACGTATGAGCTAATTTTTGACTTTTTTTTTCAGATTTTTTACTTAAACATTGTGTTTGTATTTAGTCTTGGACTGGACACTTTTTTTTTTAAAAAAAAAATCAGTTTTTGCCCAAGTTTTCTCCCAAGGTTTTCCTGTGGGTTTTGTCCCAATCTGCCCTCCCAGATTTTTGACCCAACTCCCGATTGTTTTTTTTTTTTTTTTTCATCCTCCAATTGGAGCAAATTTTGTTTTCTTTCATCGTCCAATTGGTGGGTTTTTTTTTGTCCTCCAATTGAAGGAAAACATTTTCACCCCTCCCCATTTCCCCATCCATTTTTCTGTGACACATTGTTTATCAATATGACTATTAGCCCTCATTCCAAACAAAATTCTCTGATCAATTCCTACCTCCATTCTCCCATCCAAACCAATCCAGCAATGACTTATCCCAACAATGATATGCCAGAACAACCCACAAACCCCAATTGAGAAAGCTCCTTGGATCTGATGAATGTAAGTGGTCATTGTTGAAATTTGAATGATTTCTAAATGGTAAGCTGATTCTGGGTTGTATTTCCCTTTCTAGCCCAATACAACAAGCCATTTGGATAGAATGCCACCATCAAGTATTGAGAGTAATATTGGGAATTTATGCAAAAATTTATTTTTATTGTCACATTTGAGGGTGGATACTCATTGAAATTTTTTATTTATTGTTTAGAAATCCAGAATGGTTCATTTGAATTTCAGATCCACTTTATGCTTTATTGTTTTGAGAAAAACCAAAGCACTAAGAGGAAGATGTGGAACCAAGTACAACCCAAAAATGGATCTCATCTTGTGGTTCAAATCAACCCAACCATGGTCAGTTTTGCCAGACTCCAAAGTTTAGTTGCATTGGCTTGCAATTACAAATACTCTGAAATCTCAATGGTTTTGAAGTCTGGAACAACTGGGATTCCTCCAATCAAGTGGTTAGTCCACATACCCAAGTGTCAATATGAAGTTTCAACCCACTCTGATTCAATCCAAAAACAATTAAAAAATTTGGATATTGACTATCAAAAGCCTTCAATCTTCTCATGCTGGGGTGATCTTGATGCAAACCAATACCAAGCAAAACTCAGATAAAGCTTGGAACAAGGACCTGATTGCAAATACCAATATACAAGTGGTTTCTCAAGAATTGTACATCAGACAGAAAGGGTCAATTTTGGGACCTATGTTTGATAGCAAAGGCAGTTCCAATATCAAATCTGAAATTGATGCCCATGAAATCTATGTGGGTAAGATATATGATAAGTAAATTGTAAATCACAAGTAAAATCAAGTCCATCAGGAATTTCCCCATCCAACTGACCCTGAAAATTACCTACTTTTGACTTCTGGGAATGAACAGTAGGTAGACAGAAATAATGGGACTGATTGACCAAAATCAGTCAATTTATTTTCAGGGATATGTCTCAAGCTAAATCAATTGTTCAAAAAAGGGTATGCAGCAACTTTGATTCATGGGAATAGATATTTTAGCATCTGGAATTTAATAATACAAAAATTGAAATTTTGAAAAATATCAAATTATAATTTTTTTAAAAAAAAAAATCCAAAAAAGCACAAAACACTCAAAAAACATGCTGGAAGAAAAAAAAATTAAAAATTTTTTGAACCATTGATATTTCTTCTTCTTCATAGGGGTGTTAGAGAGGATCAAAAAAAAAAATCATGATCACAAAAAAATAAGATTGAGAGTTCCTAAAAAAATTTAAAACCAGTTTTGATTGATGTTGACTCTTCAGTGGCTTGGTACAATAATGATGGCAATTTTAAGATGGGGTGGCTGGAAGTCATGGAAACAACTTAGAAATGCTTATTCAAGCTCTGTGGTTATCTTATGTTCATATTGTTCAATTATTCTACTCCCTTTCAGCTTTGAGGTGCCTTGAGCTCCTTGAGTTTTTATTGACCTGAGGTTAATTTTGGGTTGGGCTAATTTCAATTGTTCTGAAAATGATTCCAAACATTGCAATTTTAACCTATTCCAATGGTTGAACCATCTTGATCTTCTGAAATAACCAATCTCCTGAAGAATATTAAATTTCAAAAGAAAAAAAAAAACCATGAATCAGAATCAAATATGAGGATTAGGATTCTTAAAAAATCACTTACCTTCTTTGTTTTTTGGATTGATTGAGTATTCAGACATCAAAATCAAAAACCTTAGTGGGTTGCAATGTGGCAATGGTTCAGATGGAGGGGAGCCTGAAGATGGGATGTTCAATAGAAAGATTGCAAAACCTGGGGCTTCATCTACATTGTTTGAAGTAACCGGGTGTGGCTGCTTTGACAAACAGTCCCACAACTGTTGTCTAGCCACTGTACACATATGGGTGGATGCTTTGGTGAGGGTTTTTGCATTTGTCTCCTAAAGGAAACCCAATACACAAGCTAACATTTTATCCCATTTTTCTCAGGTTGCAAGGAAGCCTGGTGTGTAATTGGAATCCCCTCCCAGTGAGCTGAAGTCCCTGATCATAAAGAAAAGAAATTTTGTGATGGTGGATCCTCAGCTCAATTAAACCATAATTGGCTTGGTCATTACCCAATTACTTGGGAACCAGAACCAGCACAAGTATGTGAGTTCTCCATCCTCTTCTTTGGATGGATCATCAAGAAAAGGGCATTCAATCCCGGATTAGCTTCAGTGGATAGGAATTCAATGCAATCAGGAAGAGATTATATGTTTTTTAGAAGCAAATTAAATTAACTCTTACAAACTCTTCAAGTCCCAAAATCTATCTAATAGAAATCTAAAATAAATTGGATTCACCATAGGTGTCATAGCCCAACTGTGTGATAATGTACATAGACATGAGAAAAATTTGAAAGAAATTTCTCTTTGATATCCTTTTGATGTGGTTACTTTTTTTCCATGTTCAATTTCTTTTTTTGGTTTAGTCCTGCAAGATAAAATTGCCACTCAATCTGGTGACTTCTAAAGAATGAAAAACCCCAAATGAAAGACCAACCAGTCTCATAAAAATTGATTCCAAAAAAAATTAGACCAATTGATCCCATGACTCATAGGAAGTCCAAAAAAATGCAAGTCCAAATCAGACTCATGAATCTCAAAAATGGAATAAAATTTAAATGAGACCAATGGTTCTCATCACTTTAAAAAAATTAGATCATCAATTATAAGAAATTAATAAAAGGAATAAAAGTCCAATTGGAATCATTACTTATAAGAAATGAACATGAAAGAATGAGCCCAATGAGTCTCTCACTCATAAGAATAAAAGATAAATAATTTGAGAAAAATTGCATATTTTTCATGTTTATGGGGTGCATCATGGTATTGCATTGGCCATGCAAGACCCAACAATGTAGAAAATGGAGGGTATAAAAAAGCATAATAATACAACAATAGATTTAGGCATTACTGGTGGATTTTCAGGGTAATTTGGTGTATGAGTAACCAGCATAGCAATAAAGATTTTTACAGAGTTGTGGAGTAATTAAATTTGTGGTTACCTTTTAAATGGAAGAAACCTCATTATGGGATCTTACCAAAACTTGACCCCAGCCCAAGGATGATTTGATGACTGAAAAACAAAACTTCATTGGGTTTAATTCTGGACAGTAAGGAGCTAGGTAATAGACCCCCACACCTGCTTCATTACACAACTTGTTGATTTTACCTACTTTGTATATTTTTGAATTCTTTCAAACAAGAATAATGTTGAAGGATTGGTAAAGGTTCCATTCTTGCAAGCTATATTGAGTTCAAGAAAAAGTCAGTGGCTGAAGTAATAATGAAACAAATTGAACAACTTACAAGGTTCAAATTTAGAAAGTTCTTGAAGTTGTGGGAACTAAAACTATCTTCAATAACATTTGTTGCAATCAAATATAAACAGAGATGACAGGGACCAAGCTGAAACTTTGGGGGTTGTTATTGAACTTGCCCTTGCATGAGCAGGAGTGGGTATGTAGAAATTCTCTACTAAAAATGGCACTTTCATCTGTTTGGAGGATCCAAAAGCACCAATCAGTTTCAGGGGATGATATGGGAAATAATAATAAATTAAACTTAACTGTGAACACCAGGAATTCTTCTGAAATTGGAGAAATATCCTCAATCAATTGATACTGCTGAAACAATTCCTTCTTTTGAGAATTAATACTACTGCCTTTCTTCAAGGTGATCCCAATTTTTTTCCAAGGTAAATTATGAATGGTTTCAGTGAAAAAAAGAGATCCTGTCTGGTAAAACACCTTCTCATGGATTTTTTATAGAGACAGGCCCAGCTCATTTTGGACTAATGAGAAAATAAAGGGCTTCTCCTCATTTTTGAAATCTTTGGGTTTTTCAATTTTCTCATATAATAGGGCCTATAAGAGTTAAGCAAACCTGCCTCCATTTCAAACCCGCCATTAAAAATCAAAAAAACACACTTATTTCACATCAGAAGTGTCAGAGTTACCTGGAAATAAGTGGTTTTTTTTTTGAATGAAGTATTTAAAGGCTTCCACCACCTGTCCACATCATCCACCCCTTGATTCCCACCTCCTTCTACCTCTGACCTCATTGAAAATTTTTTTACCTCCAGCCTCATCATATAAAGATTCACCACTCTCATCAGTTTATCACTCTCATCATCACCCTCATCACTTTATCACCCTCATCACTTGATCACTTACCACTTTATTGCTCTCATTGCTTCATTTATCTCATTCCTTCATTGCTCTCATTGCTTCATTCATCTCATTGATTTATTTCTCTCATCACTTCATTGGTCTCATTGCTTCATCACTCTCATCACTCTACCTCCAATGAGAACTTGTACCTCCAACCTCATCCAAAGAATCCAATCATTTTTTTATTGCTCTTGTCACTTTATCAGTCTCATCACTCCATATCTCTCATCACTTTATCTTGATTGTCACTTTATCCCTCTCATCATCTTATTGCCCTTACTCTTTCCAAATGGCCCCTCAGCAAACCTCCCCCACAAGTCCACACAAAAGTCCAACACACCAAAGCAAACATTGCCAAGGAACTCCACAGCAAACAATCCTCCCCCATCAGCTTCCAAGGGCTCAAACAATCCTCCCCCATCAGCTTCCAAGAGCTCAAGTCAGCTCAAGAGAGCTGATCACATCATCCTGGTCAACTGGCTCAAAATTCCCTCCAACTATGATGCCTGCTTTGGATCCAACAATGAAACATGTGTTGGCCAACCTCCATCCTCTAAGGTCAATGGTTATCTCCTGATGGCCAATGAACTCAAGAATAAAACAAAATTTAGGCTGGATCTGTCATCCAAACAGATGAGGGAGCAATTCAAGAATTATCAAGTCAAGTACAAAAAGGCCCACTCCATGTCAATCTCCACTGGATTTGGTATCACAGACTCTGACAAAGCCAAGGGAATCAAATTGGTGGTTGATAAGTTGGACTCCATTTGTCCTTTTTATATTCAAATGGATGAAATCTTTGGAAAGAAGGCCAACATCACCACCCTAGCTGCTTTTGATGCCCAAAAATCCAATTCAGTTGACGGAGGACTTGGCCGGGGATGCTAAGCCTAGCAATGGTGATCCCAAAGAAACCTGGGAGTGGCCCCCATCCAATGCTGAGGAGGATATTCAAAAGCAATCAGCTCCTATCATGTCTACTTCTGTGTTGATTGAGGAGTCAAACCACACCTTGAACCCCTCCCCTCCTTCTTTGGATTGCTCTCTTCCTCTGTTAGCAGATCTCATCAACCTTGATGATGCGGAACAAGATACTCCTCAGTCTCCATTACCCTCAAAATTTGTTCAAGTAAGGAACCAAGCTCTTTTCTCTTCCATCTGGTTAATCCTGACTGATTTAGATTGTAAAAAAACAGGCTCATCTATTCCAGAATGGCCAAAAACTCAAGCCAATGGGGCCTCCCACATTGCCTTCAAACACTAGTGACAAATTGAAGACCCAAATTTCCTCTTCCAAGGGTAAGCAAAAGGCCTCCACTTCCATCAATATCAACCCCAAAAGTCATCAAAAGAGGAGAAACACTTCTGTTTTTTCAGGATTTGAAGAAATCATGGAGAAGCAAGATTCATGTAAGTCCATTGGTTGACCTTGCTTTCAAAATCATGCTCATTGCTTTTCCCCTGCAAAAAACAGTCAAATCACAAATTGAATCCAAAAAACTTGAGTTTGAAAAGCAAAAGTGGGATCATCAACTGGCAATGGATGTTCAAAAGCAGAAAGCCAAGAGTTTGGCTCATCAACAAAAATGGGATTTTGAGTGGAAGTTGAAACAGGCTGAGCTAGAATTTCAAAAAGAGGAAAAGGAGAAGGATCAACAGCAAGCACAACTGGAAAAGGAGAGGGAACGACTTGCAACCAAAAAAAATGATAGGGTATCAGTAGCCTTGGCCTGCCTTGTTAGAAGTAGAACAGTAGATGAAATACAGCATATAACTCGAATTTTGGGCTTGTAAATATATTTGCATGGGTGAAAGAAAAAAAAAATCCTTTTTGATTACAACGTTTGAGAGTATTCTTAACCCCATCAACATACAATTTATATATATATATATATACATTTTTTCTAGAGTAAATTTGGCCATTATTCAAGTCCCTAAAATTGTTTCTAGTTGTTTTATTAATTTGAAGTGACATGGCCATTCTGGTATGGGTTTCTGTGTCCACAGCAGGAAAGGTACAGTGCTTGTACTTATTAGCTTCCCAAACCATTTTGACTATACCTTTTTGCTTGAAATAAATTCCAAAGCCAAGGTCAGTAAAAAAAAAATTGGCCATCCAATACTTTATATTTGTCCATATTTTCAATAAGTCAACCATTTGATTTCTTTTTTGGAACCACCAGTAAAAAGGAGTAGCCAGAGATGTTGCCTTTTTTGATATGAGGAGAGTTGTAAAAAGAATTGGAGGTGAAAGTGATGTGTGGGGAGCAATCAAAAGGTGTAGGCTTGGAACCAAATTCCAAAAAAGAGAAAGAGGGGATGTTGTTGTCCTTCATGGCATCACGGTTTTCTTCAAAGGAAAGTTTGGCCAAATTGCAAAAAATTTGTCCTAGAATTTGTGATACTTTGTCAGCCTTAAGGTTGAGGAAAGCATACTCTTGAGGAGAAGATCTAATGGATGGTTTCTTCACATAACGTCCAAATAAATCTGAAGGGTGCATCAATTTTTGCCATCCAACTGCCCACATTTTTCCACCCCAAGATCTTGAAGGACCAACTGGGTTGAAAAATTTTTTTGACTGGTGAAGGAAAGTTGTCACAAACTTGATGTCCTTCTTGTCTTGGTCAGAAAGTTTCTCCAATGGGAAAAATTCAATCATTGCAACCAGGGCTTGATGATCAGATTGATTGAGGAAAATTACTTTTCCATGGTGGAAGAAATGGAACCATTTGATTGTTTGTTTTACTTGCCCAAACTCTTCCTGGGTTGTTTTTTGACTATTCTTTTTCTTTTCCGCAACAATTGAAGGTTACAGGTGCAAAGGACGCGGTTTCTGACCTGACCAGACCACCTTTTCATTAATACCTTCCTCAGAAACCTCCAAAGATATTTTGGAATCTCTCATTTGATTCCTCTTTTGGCAAGCAGCCCTACTCTTCCCACCTCTCTGTATGTTTTTCAAGCCATCTCCTTTCATATTGTTCCCTCCCAATCCTATACTTAGATTGGGGTGAGGAACAAGAATATTTGTGGATGTTTGTGTAACATTTTGAGGGGGTGGGAGAAGAATCAGACATTCACCAATAGCGGTTGAGGGATTGAAAAAAAAAACAAAAAAAAAAACCCGTCAGTCAAATGGGCATCATCGGTGAAACAAGATTGGATCAAAGAAAATGAAAACAAATCTGGAATTGATCCCAAGTTCACCAGAAATGGGATCACCAAAAAAAAAAAAACCTGTACCCAAAAAAAAAAAAAAAAAGATATCAGTGCCCCCCCCCCAAAAAAAAAAAAAATTACAGGGTGTGATGGAATTGGACCGGCCCTTTGGGTCGGGTTTTGGGTTGGGCCCAGCAGCAGAAGGAGGAGGGGCCGGCTGTTGGTGGTCAAGGGGGGGGGGGCCGGTGGGCCGGCCAAGGGGGGCCAAGGGAAGTGGGGGGGGCAGGCAGGCGGAGGGAGCCGCTGGGGGGCCGGCCAAGGGTGGCCAAGGGTGGTGGGGGGGCCAGGCGGGTGGAGGGAGCTGCCAGGGGGCCGGCCAAGGGGGGCCGGGAAGGCGGAGGGAGCCGCCGGGGGCCCGCCAAGGGCGGTGGGGGGGCCGGGTTGGCGGAGGGAGGTGGGGGGCTTGCAAGCAAGCGGCAAGGGCAGTGAGGGGGCCCGGTGGGGGGGCCAGGCCGGCGGAGGGAGGTGGGGGGTCTGGCCAAGGGAGGTGGGGGGATTGCAAGCAAGCGGCGGAGGGTGGTGGGGGGGGCCGGTGGGGGGGCCAAGGTGGGGGGGTGGGCTGCCAACCAAAGCAAGGGTGGTGGGGGGGGGCAGAAGCAAGGGTGGTGGGGGGGGGGAGGGCAAGAGGGGGGGGGGCAGCAAGGAAGGTGGGGGGGCAAGAGTGGGGGGGGGGGGCGTTAGTTGGGAGAAAGGGAGAGGGGGTGAGTGGGAGGGAAAAGGGTGATGAGGAGGAGGGGGGGCAGCTTACCTGGGGAATCAACCAAGGAGGTGAGGTGGGGGGGGGGGCTGAAGGGGGATGGAGGGGGCTGGATGTCAGTATTTGATGATGGGGATGATGAGGAGGAGAGGGGGAAGCTTACCAGGTGTGTTGGTGAGGTGGAGGTGGTGGGTGAGGTGGAGGTGGTGGGTGAGGGGAGGAGGATGAGGAGGAGGGGCAGGAGCTTACCAGGGGGGGGGGGAGTTGTGAGTGAGGTGGAGGTGGAGGGTGAGGTGGAGAGTGGACCAGTGGTGGGTGAGGAGGAGAGTGGACAGGTGGTTTGGTGGGGTGAGGTGGGTGATTTGGAAGTTTTGGTTCTGTTTTTGTCTAAGTCCACCAAAAAAAAAAAAAAAATCCAAGTCAGCCTTGGATGCTTGGTTGAACAACTAAAACCAGAAAAGATATTTCACCTATTTAAAAACCAAATGCTACACATCAAAGTGAGCAAGTGTGAGGGGTAGAATCTGCTCTCTCATGGCAAAAGATGAGGTAGAAGATGAGATGGGGATGACTTGAGGAGGATCAGGAATATCATCTTCAAATATTTTGTCCCATTCATCTTTGATGTGAGCCAAAAGATTGTGAAGGATTACACAAGTGATAATCCAGTTTATGAGGAACTTCATGTCTTTGGGGTTTTGAAGCTGGTTTTGAATTTCTGTTAAGCTGGACCATCTTCCTTTCAGGACTCCTATGGCATTCTCAATCCAAAATTGTGATTGGGCAAGATAATAGTTGAAATTGATTTTTCCTTGATTGTTTGACAAAACATTCTGGTATGCTGGAACCACATATTTCCCACTAGCATAAGCTGAATCAGCCAGAAGGTATTGATTGTTGTCAAAGTAGTTCTCTGGTTTTTGGGAAATCCGCATCCAATTGAACACATATGAATCATGACAAGAACCTGGAAGGCCAGCATGGAGGGATATGAACTTCTTGTTGTTATCACAAACAAGTTGTGGTGCCACAGAGTATCTAAAAAAACAGACAAAACATATTTGGTGAGTGTGTGATCAATGGTGTTATCAAAGTGATTGGGAAAGATATGAATCAATTGCCTTTTTCCAATCAAAATAGTGGTTGCCATCTAGCTTGGGTTTTTGACTCAAGGGGATGGCGGTTCCATCAAAAAAACCAATGCAACCAGGAAATCATTTGGTTTCCATTACTTGAGATATCTCCTTGCGTTCTTCTTTTGTTGGCCAAGAAAGGACTGAGCAATGGAAAGATAGGATAGCAACCATGACTCTTTTGGTGTATGAGTCAATGGTTCCATATCCAACTGAGAATAGATTTTCCAATTGATGGATTGCTCCTCCATTTCCATTTGATCCCAATCTAGAAAGAGCAACAGCCAGTTGGATAGATGGATTGTGTTGAGGATTCCAAGAATTTTTCTGGAAGATTTGGTGGTCTTCAATCATCTTCAAAAGTTTTATGAATGAAGGAAATAGAGTTTGGAACAGTTGCTGGAAGCTTAGGTTGGGGAGGAGATGAAGATTTTGCCTTTCATACATAGGGTTTTGGAGAGTTTGTCTTCTTGGAACCATGTATTGCTTTTGTAATAGAAAATTCAAATCCAAACAAGTTGATTCCAAATTGGAGTCTGAATCAGAGTCTTAATGGCATTCAAATACTAACAAAAGTTCAGTCAGCTTTTTTGCATTTTCAACTTACTGCCAAGAAGTTTGATTGGACATGTTGAGAAAGATGGTGATTTGATGTGGGGTGATGAGATGATGATGGGATTTTTGTGAAGATGGAGATGTGAAGCAATAGAGATGTGAAGCAATAGAGATGTGAAGTGATGGAGATTTGAAACAAAGGAGATGAGATGTGTGTGATGTGATGGAGATGGGACCAATACAGATTTGCTGATGTGGATGGGTATTTTACAATAGAGATGTGAAGCAATAGAGATGTGAAGAAATAGAGATGTGAAGTGATGGAGATGTGAAGCAAAGGAGATGAGATGTGTGTTATGTGATGGGGATGGGACCAATATGGATTTTCTGATGTGGATGGGTATTTTAGATGTGATGGATGGTGGATGGATGATGATGCATAAATTGCGTGTTTGATGTTTGAAATCTGCCATTTTCATGAAACTTTCCATTTTGAAATACACCAGTTAGGGGGTATGTGTATTTCAGAAAACCGCTATTCAAAATTGTGGGTTTGGTAAAAAAAATGGCGGGTTTCTAATTGCGGTTTTTCTAACTCTGATAGGCCCTAATGCAGTGTCTTGGATTACTTGGCAAGTTTTCTGGTACAGTTCAATCCATTGGAAGAATGATTGTCTTGATATTTTTCCCCCATTGCTTTGTGGATGAAATTTTACGAGTGGTTCTGGAAAGTCATTTTGACTGCTGAATCATTCAATCCAGGATTTTAATTTCAAAAAAAAAAAATCACCAATAATCAAAATATGCCCCAAGCAAGCAAGCAAGAAAAAAATAGCCACCGGAACAATATTGATCAGAAAACATGCAAAATTTACACTTAAATTAGACAATGTTGGGAAATATTGTTTGAAAAACTGATGGAGGACAGAAATGGGGATTTGAGTGTGGTTGCAGGACAAAACAAATTCATGGGGCAATGTTCAGGCAATGGGGAGGGGTGGAATTTGTTTCCTTCAATTTGGGGACAAAACAAAAAAAATCCTGTGATTGGAGGGTGAAAAAAACAATTGGCAAGTTTTGTCAAATTTTTTGGAGGGAAGATTGGGACAAAAACCATGGGAAAAACTGGGGGGAAAACTTGGTCAAACACTTATAGAAAAAAAAAAATAATAAGAAAAAGAATTCATGCCCATTCCAAGACTAAATTCAAACACAATATTTTGGAATTTCTGAATTTTTAGAAAGTTTCTAAATCCATTGGAGATTCCAAAAATTCATTCTTTACAATTTTTCAAAATGGTTTTTTTTCACTCAGAAATTGGTACCAGTTCAAAAACAATTACCATGAAAAAAATGGCAGCACCTGCCAGCAGGTGTAGCACCTGAATCTTGTTTTTTTTTTGACTCTGAAAAAACTCTGTTTCTAAATTGAGTTGGAAGCTGAGAAAAGTTTTTTGTATCAGTTCTTGATGATTCCAAGGAATTCTAGTGCATGCATGGAATACAGAAGATTTGAAATTATGGGGAAATTAAATTTCATGTAAAGTGATATATATAGGAGTGAAGTAGTGGGGTTTTACACCTGATGGATACAAGTCACTACCTGGCTTGGATAAGTCAAAATTTCAATGCTTTTTTCTTTCTATTTCCTATTAGATCATTACAAGAGGTTAGAGGGTCATTTTTTTTTTACTTTTTGGTTGAAACAAATTGTATTTTTTGAAATGATTAAATTCAGTTTTTAATATCTTCTTTCTCTTCTTGTGAAATTTAATAAATCTCAATTTGATGTAGGAAATTTAAACTTCAATCTAATTTTGACTGAAGATTCAAAAATCTGCTTGGACATGTTGTAAATATTGTACCACATAGAAATTGATTACAATTATATATTTCAAATAAATCAATTTGACATTGAAATAATTGGGGAGTTTCACATTTTTTTTTTTGCACAATGAATGAATTTACAAAAAGCAAACGGTTGCCTTGAATAATTTTATTTCTCTAATATCTTTTGGCAGAAAATTTGTTTTATACATTTCATATAATATTTGAGACAAAAGAGAATTAATCTAGTGCTATTGAATTGTTTTATTTATCAGGAATTGATTAATAAATAAAAATTTCCTAAAATTTAGAGCTTTGGATATTGTTTTCTGGGTGAAAACAGAGGAACAATAGAACTACTTGGAAACAAATTTATTCAAACCAACATGGGGTTTCAAGTGATTTTTCTAATCTTTCTAGTTTATCCTCTACTGGCTTCATTTCAAAAACCAATTTGTCTGTCCAATTTAATTTTGAAAGAAATAGAGGGAAGTAAAAATAAAAGGGAGGGCTTCACATGGTTTCATCTGATAATTTGGGACTATTTCATCATACTTTCTTCCATATTCTACTTGTTTTTTTAGCTTGAAGTTCACCTTTCATCTCAGATAAATAGTTGAGAGTGTGGTTACCAAGATTATGAACAAATTGTGAATAAACTTTGCTTCTCCAATACACTTGGACAGAGTGATATTTCCCCTCATTTTCTTCTTCTGTATCTGAGCAGCATTCCTCACTAGGGAGAAGGTGTTTTGCCAAATCCATTCCCATATGGTGCTCTGCGGTTGCCAAGCCGTTTCTGTATATCTTGCAGATTGAAGACCAAACTTTCAGCTAACAGGATTTTGAAAATGGAAAGCAATCTTAGGCTTACTCTGTGTTTAACTCTATAACTAGACTTCTTTTTACGTGTCCTAGGCTTCATGTGATTATCCTTCTGTCCACATAGCCAATTTTCCAGTAGGCCAAAGAGTATTTCCTTATTGCAAAACTCAACATCAAGTGGATAATTTGTAAATGCATCATTGTCCTTAGCATTTAACCAATGTTTTATTATCAATTCTGACAATATTTGGTCCCAATTTGTTGAATTATGATGGTCCCATTGGAAATTTGGATTATGTATGCTATAGCTTTCTAATTCTTTCTGGCATTGCTCTTTGAAATTTCCAGGAATGCTCTTCTTCCCTCCATAGAGGTTTTCATTGGTTGTTTCCAAGTTGAAAAAGTTGTTTTTTGGATCACTTTTATTGATATTTTTTGAGTTTAAAAATTGTACTTGATCTTCAGTAGGCAGAGGCAGAACCCTGTCTCCTTGAAATTTCATGTTTAAAATAGTCTTTAAATAGTCACCTAGGCATAGACTTATGGGGTCATTGGAATTTGGAAAATGTTCTGCTAATTCCTTGTTTAATGTACAAGTTTTGGTAGATTTTGAACTATGAGGAGGTCTAGAATCCATATTATAATATAAGGACGTATTTAAGTAGCGCTTGAAAAGGTTGTGGACTTGTTTGAAGTTTAGGTTTTATTGAGGGAAAGAATTTGCAGACAATTGAATCTGAAGGTATCAGCTATTGAATATCATGAATTTTGAGCAATTATCAAGGGTTAATTTAAAAATTTAATATCTCAAATTGGTTATGCATCTACTCCATAATTAATTTCAAACATGTGAGCAAAATTTTAAATTGTGCAATGGAACAGAAATATTGTCAGAAGGAAGAAATATTTTGGAAATACCAATTGGATTTTGATAAAAATGACCACATTTTTATTCATGTTTTGCTTTACCATGGACCTTGATTGAGATGATGATTTTTTATCATTTTAAATAATTTCAGGAATAATAATCATTCTTTTCCCTTGAAAGGTCAACAGAATTAAACCAGAAAATAGATTGAAACTTATCATTCAATTTTAAAGTTGAAATAATTTTAGATATTTTACAATGAAATTCAAAAGCTTGCTATTGTAAACCAACTAATTCCTTGGTAGTTTTATTTAAAAAAAAGAAGAAAACTATCATTAAAAGTAGAATTTTTATCAAATTACTGGGATGAGCACTTAATTTTTTTCAAATTTCACCTCCATTTTTCATATCAAAAGTATGATCAAGATGATCAATTTTACCCAGGCTTAGTATTGAAATCAATGAAATGCTTCTATGATTTTTTACATGGGGAGTCAAATTTCAGTTGTTAATTGGTATGAAAATGGTTGAAAAAAAATGATTCCTCTAATGCAATTAAGAGGTTCAATTTTGATCCAACTTGCAGTACAATCTGATTGTGAATCTTTTTTGATATCTGCTACAGGTAAATGGAAGATAAAAAGGTTTCTTATTCACTGAATATTTCTGGTGTTGAATGGAAATTTACAAGGATTAATCTAAAATTTTGAGTACTCAAATTATTCCTATTTGAAAAGAGGGCCAAGTTAATATTCTTTAAAAAGAAATTGGTATGAAAACTTCATTTCTTGACCATTTAACACATTTTATTTAAAGAATTTTCTATTGAAATTAGATAGAACATAATTTTTTTGATAAAAATCATTTTCTTACTTCCTTTCATGTATTGAAACCATTTCATCTCATTTGATTAAACACAAATTTGGAAGATTTAACCAAAATCTCTTGAGACATATCAAACCTGACCACAAAAATAAAAGAAAATAATACCACCTTTCCACTTGTGTTTACCTTCATGGGTGGGTTGGACTTCATGAGAGGACAATAATTTCCAAAAAGAGTTCAAGTTACTTGCAACACACATCAAGCTTTCTTCTTTCAATTTTTAATTTTGTTTTAAGCCAAATATGATTAATTTTTTTTTATAAAGAGAGCTGCTTATGAAAAATGATTTCTTTCATTTGAAGTCATAGTGCATTTTTCAAGCTTTTTTTGAGATTAAAATGAGGTGATCTCATCAGAAAACATTTTGATTTGATATGTTTGAGGTAGCAAACCCCATTGGAAAAATGCATGGATTTTTTAGGATGAAATAATTCATTTTATAATGAAACCAATGGAAAATAATTCTTATTTTATTCTGCCACATATCAAAATGTTTATTGGAATTGAAAATTTAAAAATTATCAAAAGGTCAGAAATCCATAGTTGACAAATTTCAATGTATTATTGGATTTTTATGAAACAGAGATGAGGGTTTCTTTCCTCATTGCATTAAAAGGCTTTTTATAGCATTGAATTTGAGATAAGGCACCTTATATTCTCTGTTATCATCAACCCTTGTGTCATAATTGAAAAGAGGCATAATTCCCATGAAATATCAAGTAGAGAAACCAAGAATTGGGAAAGTTGCAAATAATAATCTATGAGAAACATTCACAAGTCAATTGGGATTGAACCTCTATTTAACACCAGTGAAACATCTGTAAAATGATTTGAAATTGATGAGAAATCCTAAATATGATTTTTGAACAATATATAAACTCACACCTTCCAAGAAATTCATGCCTCTCCATCCAAAGGTCCCAGAAATTTGGAATCAATAGCTCTGGAATAAAAATTTCTAAGGACTACCTGTCAATTATTCTCTGCATCCTGCGTACCCAAACTCTTGCATTCTGCTCTTCATGCATCAACCTTTGACTTTGCTTCCAAATTTTAGGAAATGGCTCAATTTTTTCCTTGAGCTCATGATCAATATGTTTGTGTGTTTCTTCCAACCACTTTTTTTGTTCCTGGGGTAATTGGACCATTTTTTCCATTTGATTTTTTAGGGGTATTGGGAGGGATTGGTGGATTGGATATGTGTTTTCTGTGAAATATGATTTTGGTTGATTAATTTGTTTAAAATAAATTTTGGTTTGATATTAAGAGGAAATTAAAAGGAATTATTCTATTGCATGAGTTCAAATTGAATATTGGATATATTAAAAACCTATGCATAAATTGTATGGAGATTTTCATGGGTGCTTAGAATTATATTCATGAAATATATTAATTGAAGAGTATTAAATACTGTATACCTTTGGGGAAGATTTGACTGATTTTTAATAAATTCCTGTGGCATTTTGAAGCAGAAATTTTGAATATCATTGGATCTATGGGGTTTAAGATTATATAAAAATTGGAAGTAAGTTTCCTTGGATGATTCATTTCTTAAGAAATGATTGATTGATTGATAAATGAAGGTATTGTGAATCACTGATGTTGATAACCAAACACAAATCACAGCTAAAATAAAATTTAGGATAGAGAGATCTTTGCATTGATTTGGATTTTTTTATTTATTTGATTGATATTATGTACACTAAAAACAGCCATGATATGATCCCTTGCTTTTTTTAATTCCTTTAAAAAACCAATCATCATATAGAAGAGCAGTTTCTGGAGATATCCAGTAATTTTTAAGCAGGGTTCCATTCCTATTTGCTTTGAGTTGCATTAAATGACCTTTGTATGATTGTTTCAGCAACACACCACATCAATACTGTTGAGTCCAAACAAACATGATATTTTCATATGGAATGCTCAAAATACTGGATCAATTCAATGTTACATTTGCAGTTTTTTTAATATAAAACATAATGCAATTCTTCATTGAGTGGTCCTTGAATCCCATAAACTGAAAATATAAAATTAATTTCTTGAAAAAAACTTGGCTATTATTAATTTAAAAAAAATTGTCAAGATTTCTTCATAATTGTTATTCTTTGCAGCAGATGATAGAAAAAATTATGTAATGAGCAAAGAATCTAATTATCTTTGAAAAATGTAGTGTTTGGTTTAAATTTAAAGGCTAAACTTAATCTTTCTTCAATTTCAAATCAGCAACTTAGTCAATAAAAATTTCATGGGAAGTATGATCATGAAGCATTCAATCATCCAAAAGAACCATGTTTCCAAGTCAAAAATTTGATTATTCCAAGATCAGAAAAACACTTGAAAACCAGAATTATCCATCCAGAAAAACCAATAGTCTAATTTCTCAAAAATTCATTAGAACTAACTATGGGAAGCTTGGGATTCTGAGGTAAATTCAACTAAATTAGAAGAGGTAGTTTTTCAACAGCCCAGACAGTATTAAATTGCCTGCCCAGATCATAGTCAGTAACCAGCACAATATCCTCCAGAAGGACCTCAGCCAATTTTTTATAAGAAACTGTTTCAGTAAAAATACTAATTATGTCTCTCCATTTGATTTTTTGGTCTTTACTAAAACCCATATCACTCAAGGCAGTGAGAATATATGCCCTTGTGTTACCAGGTTGTCCCCACAGTGGATGAGCAGGTAAGCCAGCCTTCACCTTTGACTCAAGCACAAGACTGCAAAATTCAAGGAGCATGCCAGAATTCCACTTTTGCATGACTTGTTGGTTTCCTGGACATACCCATATAGCAGCAGGACCAAAAACTAACATGTGTGAAACACATGCTAGGGAATTGGTTCCCCATCAATTCTTCTTCTCTGCCAAGTCCTTTGACATAAAAGGCTGCCAATGATATTCTTTTTCATCAAGACGTAAGTTGATGAGCCCATTGACTAGAGAGACAACATATTCAAAAACAGTATTAAGGCCAACTCTTCCAGAATTCATCTCAGCTTCCTGGTTAGCACCCAACCTCTTGTTTTGATCAAAGCTGCAACCATCAATTACAGCTGCTTGCAGGTTGGCAAAGTAGCTTTTTTCTTTGAGTAAAGCTTCATCTGAAGTCCCATCAATAACTTCCATTGAGATTAGGAAATTTCTTGAGATTTTTTGTGAGACTACACCTATGATGTCATTCAAGGTGTGCTTCAGTTTTATGTATGCCCCACGTATTGGCTCTCTGGTATGAGTTAGGATATTGAATAGGGCATGCATATTGAGCTGGAATTTCTTCCTGGAGCAAGAGAGGGAGTTTTTGTTGATGAAGGTGCTTCCAAAAAAAACATCACCATCTTTTCCAAGCAAAATGTTTTCTGATAAATCAAAAAGTAAGAATCAGTTTATTTTCATGGGAGTGGAAGACAGCATCATGAAAATTTACCATCTTTGCACCATTTAAAACAGAGTTCCAACAATTTTAAGATTGTTGATGACTTGGGGGGGGGGTTGAAAGGATCCTTTGGCCAAGAAGGTTAAGGGTGTTGTTAATTAAGAGCTGTGTAGGGCTGATAATTTTGGAATAAGTTAAATGGGTTGTATTGTCCTTTAATTATTCCCAGTATGACAACCTAAACAGGTCTTACTTAGTCAAGCCAACAAAAATTTCTAGGCAATGCAATAGAATTAGCTACCATGATTTCCATTTCATCACAAAATATTCCACTGACCTGGCTGATTTGAGCAAGGATTTGATTTTGGCCCAATGATTTGGGCCTGGGAATCATTTTTTCTACTAGCCTGGCCTTCAGGCTGAGATGACTGGGTCAGTGAAGGGCCCTCAATCCTTGGCCTTGAAGTTGTCTGTTCCATATCCCTTGTGATGAGTCCAGCATTAGATGAATTCCGTTTTAGGGGTATTAAGGATGGGGCACTCTGATTCAGAAAGGGAAGATTAATTTGGAAGTCAATTTTGGGTTGATTATGTAGAATAGCCTTCAAAATAGTAAACAGACAATCTCAGGGGATGTTGGGACTAGGTTGGGTGCCGGTGTGGAAATCCTGGGTGATGGTTCAATAATCAAGATTTCTAGTTGCTCTGGTTGTGCATCACTTGAGCAAGTGAATTCTGTGTTGGAATCAGAGGATTCAGATGATGCTTGAGAGCTAGAGGGCAGCCTTGATCTTGATTTTCTAGCTGACTGCCAATGAGCTTGGGCAGCCAGATGGGCAGATGCCCTGGTTCCTGGAGCAATCTGGGGTTATTCAGCTGGGGTTTCTGGGTTCAGCACTGGGGTATTGTCAGAGGCCTGGAAAGTTGCATGATCAAGGGCAACAACCCTGGCTTCTTTAACTGGATCCTCCACAGGAACAGATGCAGTGGATATTTCAGGTTCACCTGGCAATATGGGAATTTATCAGATTTGCATAATTGGATACTTTTTGATAAACTTTTTGTTGCATCAAATGATTCTTTAAACTCACTGGGTTGGTTAGCCAGGTGCTCTGCTGAAACAAATGTAAGCTGGGGGGCAGGAAGATCTTGAGCAGTACATTTTTCATCATCCACTGATGTTAAATCACAATTTTATTGGACATCTTCACTATCAGCTGTTGTTGGCTATGATTTTTCTTCAGTTGAAGGCTCAAGCAGACCAAGATCTATGGAGGTTTGTAAAATCATCTTTTTCACCTTTGCATAATGCTTTTTCTGATAAAAATCAAGCATTTACTGAAATACTTGTTTATGCAATCTTTCAACATATTCATCACAAAGGAGTGCATTCAATTGATTAAGAGTCTGCCTTTCTAAAAATTGATCATATCATTTAAAATAAGTATTAGAACACAAGGGACCAAGGGAATTTGAACACTTACCAGGGAAATCAGCCTTGATATAATCAAGGTATTTTTCAAAGTGGGAAAGCTTGAGATGATGTGGTTGAAATCTGACAGGGATGATGTGGTTAAGATCAGAATGAACCAAGAACTCTTGGTGAAGAAGCCGTGGCTTATATACCCTGAAAAACCTAGTCACATGTCACATGTGTGTTTAATATGAACAAAAGATGATAATTATTTAGAATCTACATAGTTCATTTGTGTAAATAGCCTGCTGTATTCCCAAAGTTTCAGCTTTCCTGCATATTAAATATACATATATATGACATTTCAAGGGAGGTGGACAAATTATGATAAGTTGTCCACCTACCTGGACATGAAACACATGACATGGGAAAATCATGTGGGAAATCTGGGGAGGTGGAAAACTTGTGCTAAGTCTTCCACCTCCCTTCAACCACGTGGTAGCTTGATTTTGAATATGCCAAATGATAAATGATTGCTGGGAAAGTGGAAAAATTAGCATATGTCTTCCACCTCCCCAGCCTCTCCACAAGGATTTCCCATGTCAGGTGATTCCTGTATGCAAACAAGTCCAGGGAGGTGGGCACCTTATCATAAGTCATCCACCTCTCTTGAAATTACCTATACATGTACTATGCATTAAAGCTAAATTTAATTTGATGGGAAGGTGGAAAAATTAGCATAAGTCATCCATCAATCCAAAGTCATCCCATCCTACATTCCAACCAGTACAAATTCTGTACAACTCATGCACACTTTGACATGATTTCATGAAATAAATTGTAAGCATTTTGGCACAGGAGTTTATGTTTGAATTATATACGTTGAAGCACATGTTTAACCATATCTGGCTTTATTTCCAGTAACTCTAGTTAAAATTTCAGAAGGAGAACAATTTTGAAGTTTAAGAGAAGCCTTTTCTAGTTTTTTTTTTTTAATTTGGAAGGAGAAACCAAAATGAGTATGGTGTTCAGTTGTTTGAAGGCTGGGTGGAGGAAAAGTAGTTTGATGGGGAAAAACAGAAGTCTGCCATAAAATTTCTATAATAACCGCAGATTTTGCATAATCAACTACAAAACCAAGATTTGGGAAGGAGATATCATGGCCCATTTCTTTAGAGGGAGGAGGGATTGGGGTTCCAGGAGGTTTTTCAATATAAGAGAACAAACCATAAGTATAAACATTCAAGTCATCCTTATCTGTATGGGGAACATTGGAAAAGTCATCACAAGTGACAATGAAATTAGAAACATGAAGAAAAGAATCCCTTTGGTCATTCCACTCTGGAGATGTCCAGTTTGGAATTTTTAACTCTTCTGATACTTCCTTGTTCTTCACATGAGAAGTGTTGGATAAAACTTGAACTCTATTGAAAATCAGTTGATTATGTACTGGAAGCTTAGACCACAACAGATCATCCTTTGCTATTTGTTATGGGTTCATATCCTTTCTCCTTGCATATATTTCTATTTTGAGATATATTTTGATGGAAATCAGTGAACAAAGACATGATTAGAAAATTTTTATTGATTCCCAATTAACTTCAGAATATCCTTGGTCAGTGCCCTGAAAAAATCCAATTCCAAAAATAGATTGAGTTTTAGTGTTTCTATTGGTTTTGTTCAGGTTCTGTCAATTGTTTTCAATCACATATAGATCTTGTACCATGTCAGAAAGTTGAGTTTCCAGCAATGTGTATGGTCCTTGCTCCAATGAATGATACTTGAGTAACACATAGGGTTGGTACTTTCTTTTGCAAACCACTTGTAGATTTACTGGGAGTCCTACTTTTGGTACTAGTACTTGGAATGTACTTAGAACCCTTCTTCAGGGTGATGAAGTAGATTGACTCAGATATACACTCCTTCTTGCAATAATCACACTAAGATTTACAATGCTTTTTGTGTGCTCTGGATGAGGATGGGATGGATTGAATTAAGGGTTGTGGTGGTGGCCTAAGAACAGAACAATCTTGGATTGATTCCTGATGATGCTTTAGATTTAAGGGCTCATCCTTAATAAAAGGATTGTCTCAAAATCACCAACAGGAATGAAAGTGAAAAGGATGGAGGTGAAAGCAAAAGGTTAAAGTCAATAATATGAAACCATTTATGATTATTGAAATACATACATTTTGCTAAGTTTAACCAATTTCAAAGACACATCCTCATTATTGGTTTTCAATTGCAACAGGTGGGCTGAAAATTGGGTGAATGCATTGGATTTGACTTGATCCATGGTTTACTATTACACATGATGATGATGAAGTGATTCATGGTTAAAAAAGGGGTTCAAGGAAAAGCAGGAATGAATCAAGGATTGGTGGATGATAGGTTGATGTCTTCATTTATGCTTACTGTAAAGATGAATACAAGGATGGATGGTGTTGATGGTGATATGTGACAATCAAAGTTGAGTTTATTTGGTGGGGACAGAAGCCATGATTGGAAGAAGAAGAAAAAAGAATGGAGAGGAAGAGAAAGAGTGAAGTTAGTGTTGGATTGATGAAGATAAAGGATTCAAGAGATTTAAATAGGTGCTTGAGTTCTTACCCTTGAAATGCAGTGATGATGAGTGAGAGGTGGAAGAGATGCCTTGCATTGAATGGGTCATAGTAGGAGTTGGATGGAGTGTTTGTTTTTGATGAAGAGGTTGATTGGAGGGTGTTTGGATTATTGGAATTTTGAGAGGTGATTGAAAGATTTCAGATACCAGGGGAGCACAAAAGCAATCAGTCTAAATGTTCAGATGTTCAAAAATTAAAAAATTAGATTGAAACTTTCCTGGATGGACCTGCTGGAGTCCCTTGGAGCTGCTGGAATTTTCTTGGTTGTTGGATCATTTGCAGAGGCACCATACTGCTTGTTTATTTGCAAGCAAATTAACAAGCAAGGCTCCTTCCAGCAACAGGCAGGGGGCCAGGACCCATCAAGATGCACAGACCTCTCTCAGGTCCCTGACAACCTGAAAGACCGTGACAGGGTTGCTTTTTGGAAACCCTGTTGCTAGAAGAGCGCAAATTGCTTGCTTGCTTTGCTCACAAGAAAAGCAAACACCCAAAGCGAGAAAAATTTGGGCTCCAGGCCCAAATTTGGCTCCCCCAGGGCCTGGAGCGCTTGAGGCCCATGAGGACCATTTCCATGGGGAGCCCAGGGCCAGTGCCTGTGGGTTTTGGCCTTATGGGAAGGCAAAAACCACCAATGAGTTTGAATGTGGGTCATTGAAAAAAAAAATTGGCATGGGTATACCATGCCTTAAGTTTGTGTTTGTTGGGGCTAATGATTCAAGCCAAAAGACAGGGGTATGTCTTGCATGAGAAGTATTCTTCAATTTAAGCATACTTCTCATGCAATACATACCCCCAACATTGTATTCATGAGGATAATGGGAGATGAGCAAATTCAGACCATATTTTGGAATTTCAATGAGATTGTTTTGAGTATTTCAAAATGATAATTTGAGACTATTTTGGCAGAAATCCTGATTATAAGGAGTAGAGAAATGGATTTCATTTTTGATAATTTAAGTCTTCTATATATTGTCCCTTGTCAATTCCACTTCTGCAAAGGTTCAAAATGATACTCTAAACTTTGAAGGAGATATCCAATGAAAACAACATTTGCTGTTTTTCTTAAAATAATGGTTGCAGTAAGCGCTTAGTGTTGTATTTAGGTGCATTCCTGTAAAAATTGATTTATAATCAAGATTTTTGTTTCACTCCAGAAAAGGTGTTTTTTAAATATTTTGTTCTGAAGAAAATGTTTTCCAATGGTTATTTCACTGTTTTTTAGCTCTAAATGAATAACTGGAACTAGTTTTCAAAGTTTGATTATTGGAATATTCCAATAAACCCTGTACTCTTGTATTTTTTTACTCTAAATGTTCAGAATAAAACATACATGAAATTTTCCATAGTTTTTGGTGCCTGTGCACCTGCCTGATTACAAGATTCATAAAGGGTAATGGCATTGCTCAATTTACCATTAAATTTGGGCAATAGGTCTATCAATCTTGGTGGGGTTGTAATTTATGGAACAAAAATTTAAAATGGTTTTAGAATTCATTCAATTGCTCTTTAGGATAAACATTTTGGTATTAAAAATACATTTTATGGTTTTTATTCATTAAAATAACTGGAGAAACTCTTCTATTGCATTTTAGTGATTTATTCCCATGAACCTGAAGGGACATGGTGCACTTAGGCTAAGTGCACCATGTCCCTTCAGACAACCAGGTGGCGGTGGTTGTGGGTCACCACAAACCTACATGACACAGTGGCCAGTATTGAGCCTCCTGGTCCCCATGCTTGAAAACTTTGTTTTTAATTATTGACATGGTCACTTCCCACTTTGACTGGGTTCATGTAATCTATCAACAATTACCAAAATATCTTGGACCTTTGGGACATGAGAAATATTGAATATTTTGGGTTATGGGAATTTTCTTCAACCAATCAGCAAGATGAATAAAATATATTCAGGGCCATGCAAGAATCACAAAATCATTCAACTCTACCAAATTTCTTTTTAATATTGCTATTTTATTTATATTTTTTGATGAAAGGTATTTTCCAACATGGGAATTTCAGTAACAACTAATTCCTGGAACAAAAATTTTGTAAAAGTTCAGCTAACTCATCCACTTTTCCATACCAATGACTAAGAGCCAACTATTTATGGGAAATTTGAAAATTTTAATGGGGAGGTGGAACACTTAGGCTAAGTTTTCCACCTCCCTGAGCCATCTCACCCTTCATAATGTCAAAATTGATGTTGTGCTTTTATATCATGTCTGAGTGTTTCAGAACATGAGAATGTGTGTGATTCTGCAGGTTGAAAACAATCAATTTTTCTGTGTGATTTTTCAACCTACTAATTCATTCATGTGTCAACCAAAACTGCCACTGTGACAGGAAATCAATGTTCTCTCAAAAAATATTTACCATTCATGAATTTAGGGTCTTTTTACATCCATGTCACAATGAACTCTCACAATGTATAATTGATAAGCCAGCATACCCAATTATCCTCAAGATATTGGCCTGAGCCAGAAATATTTCACTGTTTTTCTGCTGAAAAATATTGTTCACCACATTTAATTCTTGGATCTTTGTTCCTACCATAATTTTTTTAGGCTGGGTTTAATGATTGAGCAAGGTGAAGAAAATATTGTCAGGGACATGCAAGGATCAGAAAAACCTGTACCTCCACCAAATTTCTTTTTAATATGGCCATGTTGTGATTCATCTTCTTGGATGAAAGATATTTTGCAGCTTGGGAATTTCAGAACCAGCATGTTCTTTCCTGAAACAAACATGCTGGACTAGTTATGCCAAGTTTTCCACTTCCCAACACTATGAACTGAGACCCAGCTAATTTGGGGAAATTGGGAAATTTTAATGGGGAGTTGGACAACTTAGGCTAAGTTGTCCACCTCCCTGGGCCACCATCCACTTGATCATATGGATATTGATGTTTTCTTGGTGCATTGCGTCTGTGTGTTTCAGGAAATAATAATATGTGTGAATCTGTAGTTTGAAAACCAATCATTTCTGTAATTCATTGTTAAATCTAGTGAATCTTCCATAACTCTAAAAAACCATGGAATTTATAATCACCATGATCCTTCACCTCCACCCTTACTTGGTATTCTCTGAATTTCCTAGGTACAGCACTGGATGATAGTAATTTTACTCCACCAGAAACTGCTGAGAATTTCAAACTGGACTGTCTCTCACCACAACAAAAGATATATTCTCATGCTTTTCAGTTGAGAATGCCTTCAAAAAATAGTCACTCCAAACCGGATTAAGTTAAATTATTTATAATTTCAAACCAGGAAGGTCATAACCACTTTAAGAAATCCACAATTTGAGCAGGAGAAGATAATTTTCAGGCACTTGCAGAGAATCAAAAAATTTGAATTCAGCCACTGCACTTGCGCCTTTTGAGAGGTTCATTAGTTCTGTATGCCATGACCCAAACTCTTGTGGGATGTTTTGAGCTCTTGATTGGAACATGACTGATGATTTTGGGTGAAAATCTTATTCATATTTCATCCATAACCTGTTTTTATTTTATTTAGAAAATTTAGTCATTCATCATCATTTCATGTCCTTGAAATCCCCCACACCCACTAAAAAATGTTTACAACCACAAGAAGATGCAAATGTAAGGTTTTTTGGAACCATTTGAATAAGACATGCTGATTTATCTTTATTTGAATGGTTATTACCAGTCCAAATTTCCCTTTGATGGCTTGCAGCACAGTCAAATAAAAGCACAAGGCCCTAGAATATCTGGAAAACTTTATGAAAAAGCCTAACAAAGATTTTGGGGGACCAAATAGTGATTCAACCTTTCTCAAGAGTGGAGATGGGTTTTCCCACTTTCTGTATGAATTTTCTTGATTCAGGGAAATTCATATCCCAAAACCAGTGATTTTATTGAAGGTGGAAGGATGATGAAACTGAATTAAATTTCAAATTTATATCAATGTTTCATTTTCACACACAGATACATCCATTTAGTTTTCTAATTTACCATATGATATTCTGCAGAGGCTTGTACAGTTGAATCAACTTGAGATTCCAGAATAATCACTTGAAGTTCTAGAACCTAATTTTTGGAAGCGGGCACCAAGTGAGCCAGAAGAAACCAGATAATATAACAAAACAGATATAAGTTTCACAGGCAGAAATAATTGGGGCAACAGATATTTGGCTCATTACCAGAGATATGTTCTCAGACAAGGATTGAGACTGCCATGACATGGGATTGATTTAAACTAATCCTTGGCTAATTCAATTGAGATGGAGTGAATGCTTATTTCAAATGATTCATTCAAAGCTTATGGTTGAAAACCCTTGTTTTTGAATTTTTTTCAAATTACAGTACAATAAATCCTTTTTGGGGCCCTTTTTATTTTAGAGACCCACAAATGTTCTGGAGCATCACCAATTAGAAAAAGTTACTAAGTTGAGAGGTTTTACATGTAATTAGAGACTGGGTACATAATTATTCTTTTTTTAAAGTTGCATTAGAATTTGGAATTATTGGATTTTATCCAAAAAAACATTCATGTTCTGAAAAAAATCAAGAAAATATCATGTATTTCTTGCACATACAATTTAGTTGCAATTCTACTCAATATGAATTTCTTGCAAGTTCAAACTATTCACAATTTAATTTTTCCACAAGCATGAATGAGAAAGAAATCTTATTTTTTAGCTTAAGAATTATTTCTAACTTTGGTCAGAGAATGTCATAATTAGACTAAGTGCCTTACCATGGCACCAATTTTGAGATGTTGATAGAGGCAGGGAGGGAAAAGTGTGAAATCTTTGAATGCACAAAATTCCAAGACTGATCTTCAGAAAGTCAATGACCCTTCTTTGAAAACAAATTCATCATTTAAAGCAATTAAACAAAAATGCTCTCCAGTTTTCCTGGTAAGGTGGTCCACTTGAGCTAATTGCACCACCTCACAAGGAGGAACACCCCAAAATTGCAGATCTAACAGCACTTGGGAGCCCAAAGTTTTCAATCAGGGTGATCTTGTTTATCAAATACAAATAATTTCCCTCCAGTTTCTCTCCAATCAAAAGAACAACCTACTAATTTTGGTTGCTCATTTCCCCCCCCAAAAAAGGTAGAAAATGCCTCTCTTAAAATCCAAAATTTTCCTCCATTTTAATTTTAACTAGATTAAATGGGAAAAAATCCAGATATGGTTAAACATGTCCTTCAATGTATATAATTCAAACATCACCTTTTCATGCCGAAATTCTTACCAGTTATTTCATGAAATAATGTCAAAGTGTGCATGAGTTTTAAAAAATTTGTACTGGTTGGATTTTAATATGGGATGACTTTGGATTGATGGAAAACTTATGCTAATTTTTCCATCTTCCCATCGAGTTAAATGTAGCTTTACTGCATAGAAATGTATAGCTAATGTCAAGGGAGGCAGGTAACTTCTGATAAGTTGTCCACCTCCCTGGACTTGTGTGCATACAGGAATCACATGAACTGGGAAATCCTTGTGGAGAGGCTGGGGAGGTGGAAGACATATGCTAATTTGTCCACTTTCCCAGAAATCATTGATCATTTGGCATATTCAAAATCAAGCTACCACATGGTTGAAGGGAGGTGGATGACTTAGCACAAGTTTTCCACCTCCCCAGATTTTCCACCTTATTTTCCCTTGACATCTGATTCCTGCATACCCATGGTCTTGGAGTGGGTGACAACTTATCTTAAGTCAACTGGCTCCCTACACATGACTCATATTTATTTGGGGTGGTGAAGAAGGAACTTTGGTGATACACACCTGCCTATTCCAACAAATCAACTATGTGAATCCTGCATAATAAAATCTCTCCATGATATTATGCACCCCTGTTACATTTATCTTTATTCCTTTGAGCTAAGTGATCCAGGAATGTTGAATTCTCATATATTTTTTTTTTCAAATCATGATTCAGAAATTTTAGTTATGTGATTGATCCTAATTACTGGTGTATGACCAGCTAGTAACTAGAAAGCACTCTGCCTTCTTTAAAAGAATTAGAAAGAATTCATATCACACCATTTTCAAAAGAATGAAATTGAAAAACATGCATTATTCTTCTTGCCCTTCATTATTTATCCAATATGATCTGAGGAGATTTAGTCAAAATAAATTCAGGAAAGAGGAAAATTATAATCCTCATTTCCAAGAATTAGCACCATGCAAAATCTGAAACCTGATTCATCATATTTATCTATTATTCAGTTTCCAAAATTGAACTCTCCACAATCAATTCCCTCTGAATATCAATCCATGCAGTAAACCTGCAACTGTGTGATCCCCAGCATTGCATTTTTGAGTAATTATACATTTAAAAAATCTTATAATAACAATCTATTGGACCTGTGCAAGTATTATTCATCTCTACTTGATATATTATTCAATTAGCACTTCAACCAAATAAATAAGATTGGCAAGGAGTAGGCTGAAGTCCATATTATGGAAAATTGGATCTTGATATATTTCAACTCCAGCTCTTCCTCATGGTGGCTGGAATTCTTGAGCTCATTTTCTCATTCAATAATTATTGGTAAATTCCATAAATATGAGAATGAGGAATTTTTTGGAAAGACATAATGGTCAAGAATTCTTTCTGTGGAAATCTTTTGTGGTAATTAAAATCATGAAATGAATAGGAAGCTCTTCATATCTATTATCCAAAGAAATCCCCAGAATAAATAACTCAAGTTTTACTGTATTATCCCTTTTTATTTTTATGAATCACGCATAAGTGCCACAAAAAAAAACCATCACACTCTTTGGGGCAGATGGTAGCCACAGAGTATCTTTTCTATGTCATTTGTGAATTGATTTCTCATTGAGCTCTTCCCTAGTGGAAGAAGATTCTATTCAAATCTCCAAGTAGACTTATGTGCATACCCTTTGCCCACTCGGAAGAAAAATTTTAGAACAAAGGGTAATCATAATATATAATATCTTCATTTCTGAAAATTTTTGGAAGGTCATTAAAAGGAAATCTGAATGCCTATTTATCAGTTTGTGAAAAATTGATACAAAATCAAAAAATCAGAAACATTGTAATCTGGTTACTAATTTGGAAAATTAGAAATGGAACCCGGTAAGAACCAATCCCCCAGTATAAGATCTCCATGAAAATAATACAAACCCATTGCTAAATCATGGTGTTTATTTTGTGTTACTAAAATGCCAAAACCACAGTTAATCCAACATCACCAACCCCTGAGCCATCCAGAGTCCCCCTTCCAGATGACCAAGTCAATATGCCTGGTGTTGAGGAAGATGAAGATTTTGATGACTCTGCTGCCCCTTTCTACTTCATGATTGCACAACAACTCTCTCAATCCCACAAACACCAAAAGTAGAAAAAATGTTTTGCCCAAGAACAATATTCTCTCTCTTTTCATGCACGCAATCTTGGAATCCCTGCTTATTCAAGTGGTATTTCCAAGTCCTTGCTTGATTGGACAAAATTAATTCTTGGAATGGATTCCAAAAACAACAAAATTCCCAATCCTCCAAATTGTGATGAACTAGCATCCCTCAAAAATTACATGGCAAAGAAGGAGGCATCCATTTATGATTCCATAGCATCACACACTGGCGCGCCAAACCAGTACATCTCCAATTCAAAACTGCAAGAAAAGGAGCTGAAACTTGTGAAGAAGGATTCCTTACGCCAATTACAAGAAAATATTACTTCAACATCTTGATGCCTGGAAACCACTGCTTTGTGTCAAATTCAGTCTCATGATGAGACATGGATAGCCCATTCCCAGGCCTTGATCCAAAATTCCGGTATTCCCAGATGTACCTATCACTGGGAACAGAATTCAAAATCTTTCTGGAATTCCTCTCTCACTTCAATAATCATCAGAGCATGGGAGATGTGCCAAAAACGCTGGGGGAAGCTTCCTATTCAATGAATGAGAATGACAACACCCCAGCCAACATGGTTCCAATAATCAATTGTTGGCTTGTCTCAAAGAAGGCTATTTGGAAGAAGGAGAAAAAGGCAGAAGGCAGATCCAGCAGCAGAAAATATAATGTTTCTGCATCTCAAAGTCTCAACAAGAAGAAAGTGTGTGAAATCAATCTTTTGTTAGTTTCTCTTCATGATAAATGACTAATGGCTTATCATGTTTTGAAATACAGCATAACAAGAAGGAAATTTGAAAGACCACAGCAGTTGATCTGGAAATGATGGACATTTTCCCAGAAAATTCTGCTCTTTTATTGGACAGTGGATTCATATCTGATGTTGAGGGTGAAGATGAGGAATTATTCAATAATGCAAATGTTTGGAGGGCTCAAAATGTATCCAAAATATATCATGACCTGGATGAAGCATACATTCAACTGGCCAAAAACCTGCATATCAAGAGGGATAGACAATTGAAAATTAGTCAACTTGCTAAAACAAATAATTTACCAACAGGTGATCAACCACCAACACTTCCTACTTCAATACCTCAAAACAGGTTAAGTGAGGAAGCCCTGGAGGATATAACTCCAGTTGAAAAAAGAGCCTTGGGTTTAATTCCAGAAGTTGATATCACAGAGGCAGTTTCATATCTCAGAACCCAAGTTTTGAATCCCTCTAGCTTAATGGAAACCACACAAACATTGTAAAAATATTCCAAATAGTTAAATTTTTATATCAGTACTTTACAAAATAAGGAGGAGTATGTTTGGATGAAACATTGGCTTTGGTGAAATTTTTCTTGAGTACTACATGTATTTTTATTTTCATCCAATTCTTGTTTTGTCAACCAGAAACTTATAATTATATTTAAATCTAGATTAACTGAATGTACACAATTCAATGATGTGGGTTCACCCTAACTTGAAGAGGTTAAAAATTTAGGTTAAACTCTTAAACTCTTGAAATTTTCAAATAAATAAATCTCTAACAAGTTTTTACATCCAAACAGAAATTGAAGTAAAATTGGAAAAAACCAAAATCCAAATGTGCACAGAATACAAGATCAAATTGAAAAAATCTGAGTAAATTATACTTGATGCACCAGCTTTTGGAATGCTACATGAAATCTTCTTTCAATCATAACATCCTACACACATTTTTTTCACTGTGCAGCAGTCATGTTGAGATCACTCACTTGTTAAACATTCCCAAATATCTTTTTATGAAAGAAATATATATAAAATACACATTCCCAGATTTGAATTGTGTAATTTGAGAAAAGCCCACTAACTCTAGGCATTGGGATTTTTCTTGTCAAATGGTGCATTATTAACATTTTTTAACACCAAAAGGTGATTTAAAATCATGGTTTTGTAATAAGATAATTACTTTTAAGATAGAATATGTGATTTTCCATTAAGGAAATTGAACTTGCATTTGAATCCAAACACCTGGGGATTGGCTAAGTGTTTTAGGTGGGCTAACAATGAGCATTTGATATGATGTATTGGTTTGAAACCTTTTTCAAAATACACAATTTACTGTTCAATGCCTTGCCCATTGAAGTGAATATGAATATTCAAAATAGAAGCATTTTTTTTGAATACTTAAGCTCACCAGGAGGTATAAGATCAAATCAAAAATTCCCTTCAGATTCATTTCTATTTCCCTTTGAAATAATCAATCTCAGACAACCTCCAAAAATCTGAATTACCACAAAATCCAAATCAATTAAAACTATGGAGAACACTACCAGAGTTGGAAAAATTTGGATATTTCAATGTCCGAAATTTTCTCAAAGGAATTTTGAACATGGGATGAATCTATAAAATGGTGTTGGAACGTCCAAAAAAGCATATCAAACCCATATAATGCAATCAAATGATTCTACAAATGTATGTGACTGAATTTTTCCTGCATTTTATCAATAATAAAAAGGTCACTGATGAATTTTTATTTTTGCAAAACATAAACCCCAAAGACACCGAAAAACTTTACAATAAACTACCAGAAGAAACCCCACCAGGGAAACGCTACAAGCAAACATCAGGGCTGTAAGTGAAAATCTTGCACAAGAGTACATTCCTTGATGTATACTTCAATTGGTGTGCAATTTCTTATCTATCCTATCCTTTTTTCACATTCAAGCCATAAATTGAAGATTCCAATGCACAGCCAAACCCTGAAAGATATCCTTGCTATGGTGAAATAAAACAATACGCCCCACCAGAAAATATGAAAATTTACAATACATATGAGATGGAACCTCTTCAATTTCTCTATCACACTCCAAGCACCCTGATCTCAATCCTCCAAATCCTTTACCAAAGTATTGAGGAAAAAATTTCTGACCATGAATGTCAGAAATACATCAAGATGGAACATGAGAAAATAGGCATGAACTCAATTCTCAGTGGCCAGCCCAACTATTCAGCAGAAATACCCAAAAGTCTTGCAAGATTTAAAAAAATATTTTCAATTACAAATGATCTAGTGGAAAATTTCTGTTGTGAAAATTGTTAGCAACTTTATCCTTTGAATAAAGTACTTTCTTCTTCAAAAACCCAAACTTGTGAAGAAATTCAAACACACAGGCATTACCCAACATGCCATAATATAGTTAATTCAATATCTTGGGAGCCTGCTACATGTGGATCCCAACTTTGGAAACAAGACAAGAACAAATCTATATTTTATCCTCTGAAGCAGTATGGCTACCAATTTCTCAAGAAGTGGATTTCCAGGCAATTACTTCTCCCTTTGTTTGAAGAATCACTCAGTGCACCTCAAGAGCATCAAGCCAGCAATTCTACTAAACTTTGTGATATTTGGGATGGAACTATGCAGAAAGAATTCAAGGATCAAACCAATCAGATTTACACAGCAGAACCAGGGAACCTTGTCTTTGGAATTTAGATTGATTGGATGAATCCCAATGGAATTGAGACCAGTGGGAAAAGAATCTCTATTGGCATAATATTCTTAATATGTTTTAATCTTCCACCTAGTGTGAGTTACAAGCCACACAATATTTTTTTGTATGGCTTCACACCAACAACCAAGGAATGCACCTAATTCCACCTGAATAATCTACTCAATCCTCTTTTCTCTGAGCTACTGGGTCTTTGGAAAGGATTATTTTCCACAAAAACTCAGAAGTATCCAGAAGGAAGATTAATATGTGCTGTCATATTACCACTGATTAGTGATACACCTGCCCTATGTAAAATGGGTGGATTTGAATCCCACTCAGCAACAATCTTCTGTGCCCAATGTAACCTCAAGCTGAATGATATACAGAACACCAAAAAGGAGACTTGGCCATTAAAAAAAATCAAGATCACATCAAATGGGCAGAGAATTGGAATACTGCTCAAGAATTCAATGAGAAAACCAAAATTATCAAGCTACATGGTGCCCATTACACAATGTTCCAAACTCTAGCATACTGGGAGCCAAAAAAAATGACAAAAATTGATCCAATGCATACCTTTATCTCAGGAATGCTATGGGATTAAATAATCACCTACCTTGGAATACTCACAGCTGGCCAAAGTATTCAAAATTTGGAAAGAAGCAAAAACACTTACCCAAGAAGTGTAAAAATTAGCCAAGTCAGCAGCCTCAAATCTGGATCCAAACAAAAGTGCTATTTTTCACTAGAAAATACCCAAAGAGTCAAAAGGAGGAGAGTTTAAAAATTTCTAGATAACTACTCAAAAAAACTGGAAGATATTGCTCCTAATCCAATTGAAAAGGTTAATAATTGGGCAAATCAGCAGCAAGTGAAAAGGTTAAAAATTGGGCAAATCAGCAGCAAGAAGTCTCATCAAATATGCAGAATAGAACTTCTGCACCAATTTTTGTAGTCAAGAAAATCCCAGGGATCCATCCTCTCAGCTCCTCAAGAAGTTGGGAACATTCTGCATATGAAATCCTTCAACCAACTTTAAGACATTCTCCAAGGCTTCTTGAGAATGAATCAACAAGCAGCTTATGCAAATCTGTGCCTCAATCAAAGGAAAAAGGAAAGCAAAAAGATACCTCACCAGGAATAAATCAAAGTAGATCTATTAGAAGCAAATCCAGAAGCCAAAATGAATCTGGGAAGAGAAAGCAAAGATCCCTTCAGGAAAGCTCCTATCTCTCTTTTGAAAATCAAAGCAATCCAAATCAAGCAGGTTCATTGATAGAATAGACAAGTATTGCATCAAATGAATTGTGCCTTACTAATCAAGAGCTCAGAAGTCTTCAAGAGGGTACCAATTCAATCAAATTTCCATCTTGGATTACTAGGTTGCCCAGAAACATAGGTTTGCATGCTGCTGGTACTCCTAAGGCTGCTGAATGGTTGTTTTTGTACACCATTCATGTAGTGCTTGTTTTGATTCCAAGATGGAATTGGAACTCAGCCAACAGCCTGCGGGAGCAAAAGCTTAACACCACTACTTCCAAACTTATTGGTATCATCAAATTGGTAATTTCTCATCAACTTAGAGATAGCCAGTTGTGCCAATTGGATGAATTAATTCTGGCTTACCAGGAGGAATTATTGCTCCATTGGGGATCTGAAATCAAACCCAAGCCAACAATCCATTTTTCTCATCATACGACTAAGATGATCAAGCTCTATGGTCCTCCCTCAATAATTTCATGTTGGTCAGGAGAAAGGCTTAATAACATCTTGACCTTGGTTAAAAAAATAAAAATACACATAGTTAATATTGCAATTAGCAATTTGGTTGGTAGAGTAAATAATTGAGACTAAATTATATTTATTGGTATGATAACAAAGTGAATGAGTGTGTATGAATGTGAAATTGAATCCAATACAAATGAGGGGGGGATGAGGGGTCCTTTTATATTGAAGGGACCTCTCATCAAAGAAATGGGGACACACAACATGAACACAAGATGAGAACTATTTACAATAAGAGGAGTGACAGAAAAGAAATTTACAACATGAGGATTAAAGCAACTTTGCTTTCTTCCTCTTTGTCTTAATAGCACTATGTATTACTCTCTTCCTTGGAGTGACAACCGGGACTGCTATGAATTTGAAATGCTCAACAGCATTTATTGAGAGGTTCTTTTTATTACAAGCCTGCTTGGAATGCACCTTTCTCGTTCTAGGTGTTACAAATGGAATAGCGGTGAACCTGAAAACTTCAGGCATTTCACTTTTGCTTTTTATTTCTTTGTATTGTTTCTTTTCTTTCTTTTTAGCATTTCCTTTATACATTTCATTCTTAATCAATAGGTGCATTTCATCTATTCTATTTCTTTGCTTTTCTTCATTGGAGCCATCATCCGGTTCCTCTTCTGGAGTCATTGGACTGAGACTGACTCTCTGTGAAATTCCTGTGTTGTGTTTCACAGGAATTGAATCTTTAATAAGTTCCATGTTATTAAACATATTAATGTAATTCTTTTTTTCATTATGATCCAAATTTCCTTTTCTTTCCTTTGGTAATGGAGTTGGATTGATATAAGCAATATTTGCCCTTATATTTCCCTCAACAGGGATTACATCCTCAAAAGGTAACACAGATTTCTCAAGAGTAGATTCTTGGTGGAACACTTTGAATAAATTTTTTTTTTTTAATTTTAAGGTTTCCTTGATAAGTCCCTCTTGAATGGATTCCTTGAAAGGGCCAAACTTAAAGGCTTGGTTGACCAAATTGGATCCAACTGGAATGTTTTGGGTATCAATTCTTACCAACTCCAAGATCTGAAAAATTTGTTCTACCCTTCCAAGACAGGTGATGTTTCAAGGGCTAAAAAAGAGATGAATGTTTTGGAAGAAGAAAAATAAAAACAATTCATTGAAAATAACTCATTATACAATCTCTTGCAATGGGGCCAGCTGGAGTGGTTGCCTTGCAAATCAATTCTCTTCCATGGTCATTGCATAACACCCCATTGCTACAATAAAAATAATTTTCAGATTTCCTTTTCATCCACATCAAATCAAGGCCCCAGTGAGATGGGGAAGGTATTTTCCATGTTTCATGAAAAAACCTGAGCACAATATTTCCTTATTTTTGAAAACTTTTCTCCTTTGGAACAACTTGATACTTCCAGAAATCCCTACCTTGGCCTCAATTATCTCAATGCTCAAATGGTTTATCAAGAATGTGGATCAATATCTGTGATACATCAAGATAAAATATTAGGATTTTTGGCAAGAATGGCTTATGAATCAAAAAAAGCACAAACTTCCCAGGATGTTTATTGTGTTTTAGCCATTAACTCTTTGGTAAGTTGATATCAAAAATACTAATTTCTGAAGAACTGTCATTATTGATTTTTCTGACTGGTGATTCCTTACAAAACAGGAGGAAATATAAAAATACACATGGACTAATTTTTTCATTGTACTAGATATTGGTAAAAGATGAAATCAGAGGAATTGGTATTGTGTCACATATCTATCTAAAACATGTGTATAAGGAAAAGAATTCAAAAATAGAAATTAGCTTTAATCTTAGACAACTGAAGCATTAATACTAACAGCAGATTGGAAATCTGTGTTTGCACCATTTATTTGAAACAATCATTATCTAAAAATTTGATTCTTCTCATTTTGGAAGTTTTTAACATTGGAAATCATGGCCCATGATGTAGAATTTGATTCATAACCGCTGAAAAGTTGTTCAATCAAATTATGGTCTTACAGTTAAATGAAGAATTCTCAATCCTTCCTTTGATGTAATGAATATTAATTCAATCTATGCATTGCATAAATATTCTGAATGAATCTTCTGAGTTCATCCAGAAATCAATTTGATGTTTGACTCTAAAACCTCAACAAAGTCAAAACTGGTTTCAATCACAAACCCATGAGGTGCTACAACTGCCAGCAGGTGCTGCTGTTTTTTTTTTCATGGTGAATGAAATACAAGACACATTTTTGAAAATGGTCTATCAATCCCATCTGGGCACCCGGACCAGTCCACTTGGCACACAACATGTGGTCCTTGGATAGGTTCCCAGTTTTTTTCATTGGGTTCAGCTTGTGGGGGTCCAAGCTTGGTGGCCATTCAAGCTTTTTTGGATGTCAATCAAAGCTGGTTTCACTTGGCCAACCGGCTTCCCTCTCCTCCACTCTTCATCAACCATAACTCATCAACTCTTTATATCTTCTTGGTTATCCGGATTGCCATCTACTTGAAGGCAGTCACCCTGGGTATTGAAAGTCAACTTGCATGGTGTTTCTTAATCTGGTTAACTTGGTAACCAGAAAGATTGGACTGATTTGCATGCCCTCAATGCTCAACATTCTACTCTCTGTAATCAATTAAACCTTGATCTCCTGGTGTTTAGAAAATGATATCAAGTTTGAAGTCAATCTGTTCTTGGAATGACATCCTTCTGGGATTGCTTGTATTGTTTGTTCTCCAGAAAATAGTGTTCTCCTCACAGGGGCTGATTCTAATATCACAATGTGGAATACTTGGGTTAGTTTTAGAACTGGTTTTTTTTTGGTGGCAATACCTGTATTGATTTGGAAATTTTGCCTGTGGGATTGACCCTTAACTTACTTGTTTGGTGAAACTTAGACCAGTGATTGTATTTCCACCATGGTCTTACTTTTATCCATTTATTTTATTTTATCTTTTATCTCTCTTCATTTTTTTTATTTCTTAGTATTTGATTTTTTTTTCATTGATTCAAATTCTGTATTATGTACATCTACAACTTTGGAATAAATAATAAGAAATAAAGAATTATTTTCTCCCCATTTCTGAGATTCAAATAAAACAAAACAAAATGAGTTTTTTGGTCATTGTAACCAGCTTTGATTGGTGTAAATTAAGCCTTTCAAAAGCACCAAGATAACTTGGAAAAGTGTCAACACGCACTTGGAAAGCCACCCAAATGACTAGGCCAGGAGCCAACTCAACTTTCTCAGCACAAGAAATTCAACCAGCCTGCCGTACTCATCTGACCTTTCCCTCTGGTGTTACTCTTATAGGATTTGATCAATCAGTCTCCTTCAGAGCCTTACTCTTGGCTTCATCTCATCCCTTACTTCATCAACCCTTGCCCTTATTCCATTCCACACCCTTTGCACTAAATTCTTCTCTATCCTGAGTTCTGTGAGAAGTAGTGCTCATGCCATCCACCCCTTGCATGTCTGGGGCTGTTGTGACAGATTCAAATTGAATTAAATCAATTGTTTATCATTATAGAAGGCTAACCAAAAAATACATTCACCTTAATCATTCTTTGCTATAGTTTATGTAATGTCCATTATGAATTATTGATGAGTAGCAGTTACTTATTTATGCATTTTATCATTTCATTTTGATTTCTTTTTTTTGTTATTCATTATTTATTCTTCAAGCCTGTTGATAAGATATGAAGATTTATGAATTTTCAATGATAATAATTAGATAAAAATAAAAAATACTCAATCAAACACAAAATGCAATAAAAAAATAAAATAAGAAACATACCACATAGAATATGAAGAGAGATACAAAATAAATAACAATTAATGAAGATTGAATAATGAATAACAATTAAGAAATAAGAAAGGTCCATCAACCCTACCAAAGAATGATGACTGTAACTCAATTTTCTTAGTCTACCTTTTTATCATGAATCCATGATTGACTTTCCAGTCAACTTTAATCTCACATATAAGCACATGCAACCATTCATCACTCATGGTCAAAAGGTCCCTCACAATGATTCCAATCTTGTTCAACTTGATTTCCAGTTTGGATTTTTTTTTTTTTTTGGGGGGGGGGGGTGGTCATGAACACATCCACCCAATTCCTGAGATTGGTCCTAGGATCCTCAAACAGGTTCTCTAAAATTCTAAAAGTATCCAAGATTCACTACCCCCACTCCCCTCAAAAAAGTATTGGAAGATATATGTCTTGTATTCTTCATTGTTCTTGAATTGGTCCCATTTCCTGAGTGATAAAAAATCCCAGGTTTTAAGGATTCTAAAAAATGATTTTTTTTTTTTTTTTTGGTAATCTCCCATGCATTTAGAAACTTTTTACCTATTTAGAAATTCAAAAAGATATTTTTCAAGTCAAAAGATCTGAAGAGAAATAGAAGGTGAAAGAAAATGAGCACGTACAGCCTTTAATTTGATATTTTTCAAAACTTTGGACACATTTTTGAGAGGGGTTAAAAAAACCCTTTGATCATTCTGTCAAATATCTCTCGTAGGTTTCCAACACCCCTCTACCCGACTGCGCTGCATTGGATGTGCAAAAAAAAAACAAAGTTAAAAAAAACAGCATGAATTTAAGGAAAACAGCGTGGATGCAGGACGTTGTGGGGACGTCAAAACATCGCGAAGTTAAGGATTGGGGGCGTGAAGAAAATAATGGCCTATATATAAAGTTTCCTAAATAACTTGCTACAATTACTTATTCAAACCTCCCACGAACTTAGAAACGATCGGGATCTTAATCAACATCTATCAATCTTCTTCAAATAACGACCGAGAACAGGATCCAACTTGACCAGATAAAGAAAAAAAAAGGGGGGGCAAGAATGCATCCAACATGACGCAAGAAGAAGAGGAACTGTCGCCTAACGAAATCTAATATTGAGTTTCTTGGGTCATGATCGCTTGGAGTACTCTCGTGAGTTTTCTTCAATTCGATGATTCTGTTCTTAACACTTGGAATCGTTCGGGTCGAACCAGTTGATAGGTCTCACCAAAGACTCGGGTGAAGAGCTGTTGGATGAGGTTCTTACGTGATATCGGACATTCGATCGATAGATGTCCGATCGACTCACAGAGAGTACACCGGGTCGAACTTACGACTGAGAGCGATCAAAGTACATCAAGAGTCAGATATGTAAATAGATATAGATCATATAAATCGTTCGAGGGTCGTAACTTTCTCAAGAGACGGTCATCAATCGATTGAAGGTACTGGGTACTTATTTATTTTTATTTTTTTTTTAAAAAAAAACATGGAGCGAAGCTCGATTCAATCTTGATCCAACGTACCAGATTCATATTCCGATAAAGAGTCAAGATCAGGACCGGGGATCATGCTCAACTGATGACGATGCTTGACCAGATCCTTATGGTTCCGATCTCGGTAGTACCAAGCTCGGGTTAACTCCACCAAGGCTTCAGTGAGACCCGTGTTTGGGCTTCTCAGTCGTCTAAGGATCACAATTCCGTCCCTCTGAGCAGCTTCGAGGTACTGGAGTAAAGTCATCGTCACCGTATTCGTTTTGAAAAATAAAGCTTCTTCCGGATTTAAACAGATTCGATCTATTGTTGGGACCAAAACATTTTGAGCCGCTAGCCTCCTCAGACACCTAATGAGTGGCCTAAAAAAATGATCATCAGATCATGATTTGGATTCAACAAACCAAAAAGATCGACGGATAGCCTATTTCAATCAACCTATCGTCCAAACTCCTCCAAAGGCAATAGTTTACAAATTGAGATGAGTGGATCTATTTACCCATACAGTTGACCCAGAGGGGTGAAATCCTTCTTGAGTATACACAGGATCGGTGATGTTTTGGAATCTAGGATTTCGTAGTACCTTGGCACTTGAGGATGTTTCAGAGCCTGCTGATCAGGGACGATCGGACATCCCTTCCTCAAGATGGCCAAGTCTAAGGGCGGCCAATTATTCGAAGTCCACTCCCCACGATTCTGAAGTGCTAATCCAATTTGACAGTGTCGCATGATCATCATCTTAAAGCGCCCCGCTGGCTTTTCCTTCAATTGATTCATCGCACCAACAAATATCGAAGAAGGTGATGGAAGGTTGAGAATAAGAGCTTGGGATTGAGCACGAGTCACTCGGAGGATGTTAGCTAGCTTTGCGTCTGTTTTCGAACACTCGATCGACTGATGGCCAACTGTATCACAAAGGGTACACTGGGTGCCTTGTAAAACTTTTTAATATGTATAAAAAAACGACTGGTTAATAGTGGGCATACAGGTAGTCCCCTTGAAGTACTTTTTTTTTTGTTACAAACAAAGAGAAAATAAAAGCAGGCAACCATCAAGAACTCACCCAATTGAGCTAGTTCGATCCTTTCCCGGTGACAACCGTTAAGCTCTAACAAGGCTATTTTGAAATCCGCAACGGGCGTTCCAAGGGCCACTCGGAAAGGAAAACGCCACGGGCGAGTTAATTCGGTCTGAACGAACAATTCAGGCCTGTTGTGGTTGGGGGGGAGCAATTGAGGCTGGGTCATAAAAATCACACCAGCTGTTTGAGCCTCTTGGAGATGCCGTAGGGAGTTGAATGACCAGGAGTCACCGGTTACATTTACCCTATTAAAAGCTGCGTTGGAGGATACATCTAAGACCAAAGGTCGCCTCTCTGTGACGTTCGCCCTCATGAAATTTATGAGAGGACTGTACGATGGATGGTGGGATTGAGTGACTATTCGAACCCAGGTTTTTCGGAAGATCTATCATTTCAAATGGGGGTGAGAAAGAAGGTGGAGAAGACGAGATATGCCTACCCAAACGTCAAGCCAGTTGGGGTGTAATCTTTTGTAAGGATGGAATAAACGCCAGAGGTTGCATGAATGATTCTAAATACATCGGTCACATCAGAGTTGTAAACGTGCTCGGGAAATGGGACCTTAGGGAAATACTGCATCCAGCCCAGCGCGATGTCGATCAAGTTAAAAGCCGGCCAGTTATGATGAGGCCATTTCCTAGCAGATTGATTGGCGAGTCCTAGTTGACAGTGTAGCATGATTAAATCTTTGATTTGATTCGATTTCTTCAATCGATAGATGGTTTGCATCAATTCAGGATTAAGGCTTGGAATAGATTTCCATGAGTTTGTTGAAACCCGAGCGAGGTTCAAGGTTCTATGGATTTCTTTGGATCGAGGAGAATCGATCACTGAGGCCAGAGGTAATAACTTAAGGTCCGGATGAGGTATCGGAGAGGTCTCGGGGGCCTCTTCAATTCGCGGTGGTCTTGGTGTTGCGATCGGAAAGTCAACAGCTAGCCGCTTAGGATGATTCGCAATAGCCAGGCAATCGAAGGGAGCCGAAGGTTGAACGGGTCGAGGATCGGAGCTAAGATCGGACACCTCATCGGTCGGGGCATCAAGAGCGGCTAGGTCTGATGATTTGAGACGCTTCTTAGCATAGTTGGGGACAGGAGTTGATCTCTTCGTACCACGTAGGTTCGGAATGGGAACCTGTGAAGAATCATCGGTCAAGGTCAAGCCGAGCGTGGTACTATTCGACAAACCTCGGGCGTCATCACTGAGATCGAGAGAACTGGTTTCCTGGATCGGTAATTTGACTACAGAGTCTTGGAAAGGATTCAAACTAGTGGTATTTAACGTTGGGGGATTAGATTCAAGCCTTGGAGATTGATCAGGCTTGCTAGCTGAGGGCACGATCTCTGAGTTGTGTTGATCTTGAACCTTGTCGAATACTGGAGTAGAGGGTTTGGGTGACGACGGAGGTGCGCATGATGATTGAGCTGTATGGTTGAGCACGCCCTGAGGTGAATTGGCCGGTTCATCTTGAGGGCTTGTTGGAGATACATAGGATTTGACTTGGCGATCTGATTCATGAGACAAGTCGGAATGAACGACCCAAGCGGGCGGTTGAGCTATTATGGATGGTGGGTATGGTTGAGAATGGTTGGGGAGGCATGAGGTTGGGGTTGTAGGTTGAGGGGTCGGAGGCGAATGAATTCCAAAGAGGTTGGGCGTAGGAAGGATTAGATTGGGGGTCTTGGGGAGTCGCTCGAGGTGATCGGCAGCCGTGCAAGTTGAAAAGCTTAACAACCGACCCTTTTGGTCGCAAGATAACTTCCAAAGCTCCAACAGCTTGCACGAATTTGGACCGGAGGATCCAAGAGGTGATTTGGGAGAGCTCGAGTTGAATGGATCGTTCGATTTACCCGGGTTATGATCATCGCACTCCGGGAAGAAGGGCTGGATGTTTGGAGAACCTATAGGTAGGACTTGTCGTCGTTTCATACGCTCTAAGGATGAACCAAGGGGCCAAACTATGATGATCAGGGGTGATGAAGACGAGGAAGATCGATCAGAATGATTGATCGCTGGAAATATGAGTGTGCAAGAGTTAAGGTGGGGAGGTAGAAAGACTGGATGACCAACCTGGTGTATCTTGGAGGAGCAAATCGACCAGGTCTCGGCCAGAGGGGTCCATCACTTTGGGGAGAGGTGTGAACCAGGGATAGATGATGGTTGTGGTGGGTGAATGCTGGAGCGAGGAGAGGAATTAGACTGCTGGAAAGACGAGCGAGGGAGGGAAGAAGAGGAAGAGATGGAGATCTGTGGATTAGCCTAGGCTGCCTAACGAGTAGGTAGAAAGCGATAGTCAAACTAGCTCACAATAGTCAAACTAGCTCACAATACTCAAGCTCACAATACTCAAACTAGCTCACAATACTCAAACTAGCTCACAATAGTCAAACTAGCTCACAATAGTCAAACTAGCTCACAATACTCAAGCTCACAATACTCAAACTAGCTCACAATACTCAAACTAGCTCACAATAGTCAAACTAGCTCACAATAGTCAAACTAGCTCACAATACTCAAGCTCACAATACTCAAACTAGCTCACAATACTCAAACTAGCTCACAATAGTCAAACTAGCTCACAATACTCAAGCTCACAATACTCAAACTAGCTCATGATAGTCAAACTAGCTCACAATAGTCAAACTAGCTCACAATACTCAAACTAGCTCACAATAGTCAAACTAGCTCACCTGCCTGATTAGAGCTCATTGATACACCAAGTCTGAGATCAAGAATATAACTGAGCTCCCCCGGTCCCAGCCAGCCTAGGGGACAAGGATGACAGCTCAAGGCTTGACGAGTGAATGGGATTGATGGCTGTCTTGTCTTGGTCATCATGATGGGTTAGCAATTCTACCATGTCTAGCTCATACTTTTTTTTCTTGTTTTTTAAAGTGGATTTTGCATTTTGCATGGACCACTTTGCATATGCATAGTGACTGGTTGAGAGGCCTACAAGACATTCTGGAGCCATGGGGGGCTCCATTGTGGTGACCAAATCTGGACACCCTGGACCAGATGCAGAAAATTCAATTTTTTTTACAATGCTTTTATTTAGGTGTCATTCAAAAAAAAAAAAAAAATCCGCTCTATTTGTAGAATCACTTGTACATAGTCTAACAGGGCCTCCTGCCCATATAAGGAGGGGCTCTCCCCTGCCTTTTGGGGGGGGTATCATATGGTACCTTACCAGAGAGAATCATCATCACTATTATCCTGAAATAAATCATCCGTGGGGTCTCATTCCCCTTTATCTGAGACTAAATTCTGGGTATATCTATGATTACCCCTTGATCTTTGAGCCTCCATACTAAAATACCTGATCCTTGATCTTTATCACCAACCAATAGCCTTGCTGGTTGAAGAAGAATTTGACTGATTGAATTCTTGAGTGTGTTACACCACTCCTGATCCCTTTATCCAACCATACTGGTCCTGATCATCCTTTGATTATCTTTCTGGAACTGGTCACGTTTGACTGAAGAGGTTTTATTAAGCTTAAAACCTGGAGTGTTAAACCTCCCTTTATTCCTTTTGAAGTTGAATTCCGCCACACTACTCTTGAGTCCCTTGAGAAGTGTTGGGTTATTCTTGTTTGAATCAGTTATTGTTTTGCTTCTAAAGCTTCATCAAACAATTAGCTTTGTCTTGTGCAGCCACCCACAGTTATCTGGTACCCTTCAAGCGCTTGATTGCGGAGAGTTGGGCAGGTTCATTGAGAACCTGGAGGTTGCTTGGGATTGAGTTGATCTTTCCTAAGCTTCTGCTGACAACCAGAGCTATTAGCTTGTGGGCGTTGTAACTTACAATTATTGCCTTGTCCTGTTGAACTCTGAGCAATCCTTGACTTCTTCTATTCAAGTTTTTCCTGGCATCATCTTGCCTCAGATAGTGTTGTTTCCTAGCTACCAACTACTATCATCTTTATCCTTTACTCTTTGGACCCCCATATACCAGGTTCTGGACTTTCATCTTGGTTACATTTAAATATTTTTGTAACACTCAGGAGGGCAGCCTAAACAGCACCTTTCCCCTCCACAGAACTGCCACGGCCTAGCACCGTTTGGAGTCTTACACCGTGCAAAATCCAAAAATCACAATGGCTAGGGAGAGGAAAGAAGGGGAGAGCACAAGAAAGAAAGAAAGGAGGAAGGGAAGGGAAGGCAGATGAAAAAGATCAGGGATCAATCAAGTGGTGTTTTCCGGCATGGGTGCTGCCGGGGTTTTGGGGGGTTGATGGACCTTGAGGAAGTCAAATCAATGAGTGGACCGGATGAAAGCTGCTAGTGCTGGCCAAGCTTTTCTGTTGTTGATTGCCAAGTCCAAGTTCATCATATTGTGCGCTGCTTTAGCCTTACGTAGGTCAGACCTGAGTTGTTTGCAAGGTAATTTGTATCTTGGGCAAAAATTGAAAAAATGAGTGACCGTTTCTTTACTTCCTCCACAATGGGGGCAGGAGGGATCAAGGACTTTCCTTATCCTGAAAAGATAGCCGTTCAGGCTGGAGGCCCCTGAGGCAAACTGATTGAGAATTGCTGACATCCCTATGTTTATGTTGGGGGGGGGCATTCTGACCAAGTTCTCTTGAGGGTGGGCTGATTTGCTAGGATGGTCTTCTTGGTTTTGGTGAGGTTGCATTTCAGTTCAAAAGGCGTTGCCATCCCGTTGGTTACCGCTCTGTTTGGCTCCCAATTGGCTTCTTCATTTCCCTCAATTCCAGCATGCCCCAGGCACCATATGAAGGAGATTTGTGTTGATTTACCTAGTTAAGAGAAGGCTTTCATCAGTTCCCAGAAGTTATATTGTCCTGGCTTTTCAGCCAAAGAGTTCTTTGTTTGGAGGAGAACCCCCTTGTTATCTGTTAAGACATTGATTTTCCCTGTGCAGTCCATTGCTGTAGTTTTGATAAGCTCTGAGGCTGCAATTAACCCAAGTGCCTTGCATTCATGGTTGGAGAGCAAAGCATTGTCATCTGTGCAAAAAAGGATTTTTTGGTCAGTATTAAGTCTGATTGCTGCGGCTCCCCCACCCTTCTCTTTGTCATATGATCCGTCCGTAAAGATGAGTATATCTCCACTGGAGCATTGATCAATTATGTCTTGGGTGTCCCCAATTGCATCTTCCTTGGACAATTTGAGGTTGTGATATTTCACTTGTCCCAGTAGGAGGGGTGTCTTGGCCATCAGCTGGGTTTCAATTGTCTCTACGTTCAGGCTGATGAAGGTTAGTAACATGGTTTTGCACAGCAAGCTTTCACCGCTGACTTTTCTCTCTTTGAAGTATTAGATAAACGTTCTAAGAGGTCCCTACATATTTCTGGGGGGTAACCAGTCTGGGTGAGTTTCCTGGTGAAAAATAGAAAAGCATTTTTCTTGGCGGCTTCTATGACTGGCTTGTGGGAGGGGTTTTTGCAGATCCATTTCATAGGGGTCCTCCTGAATATACCTTTGGACCAGATGGCCCATGCTTTGTCTAGTTTGTCAGCCATAGTGCAGATGCAAAACAAGTTCTTCTCTCTTGCCCATATGTGAGCTGCGTATTTAATTCTGGGGAGGAGGACAGCGTTCAACAGCTTTTTCCAATCTGCCTCTGGGAGACCCCATTGGGAGTTTCCTAGTCTTCCAAGGGCTTGTAATATCCTGTGGCCCCTGTCAAGGAGATTTTCTATGTGCTGGTGATAGGATAAGGGTTGGTCAACTGTGACCCCCAGCCACATTGCTGATTGCAAGAAGTTTATGGCAGTTTCCCCAAACATGAAAGGCGTCAAGGGTTCCGTGAGGCATCTGGAATGATTCAGGACCATGATTTGGGATTTTCTTTTATCAAAGGCTGCCCCATGATTTGAGCCCCACTCTAATGACTTGCTTGCTCTTATATTCATCAGGTCCATGGCCTCCTGGAGGGACCTGCCCAAAGTCAGGTGGACCATGTCATCCACATATCCTATGGATGTTGCTGATGTTTCTGGGTCCTTTGTCAGGGTCAAGAGGTTGGCATTGTATATGATATATAAAATAACGGATAATGGGGAGCCTTGCAGAAGGCCAAGAGGTACCTGCATGAGTGGTGAAGTGTAGTCCCCCAATCTTATTGTGGTAGCCCCACCTCTCAGGAAATCTTGGATGATTAGCCATAAATACACCAGACAGCCTTTGGAGGTTAGGATATGAACTAGTCTAGTTGGGTTGAAAGTTGGATAGGCTGACTGCACATCTAGAAACAGTGCTATTACTACTTTCTTTTCAGTCCACCAGTCCCTAGTCCAGGTGTCAAGGTCCAGGAGTGCATCCTCTGTTCCCACACCCTTCCACCCACCATAGTTTCTGTTAGGTAGGATCTTTGCGGTGGTTGCCCATTCCGCCATTCTCTTTTCCAGTATGTATTCTAGAGTTTTCCCTAAGGTGTTTAATAGGGCAATGGGACAGTATGCTCCTGAGTTGGTATAATCAGGCTTATTTGCTTTCCGTATAATGACTGTTGTGGCAGTCTTCCAGCATCTAGGATAGAAGCTGGTAGCAAGTATGCGGTTGTAGAGGCGGAAAAGGTGTCTCAAGAGAGTTGGGCATGTTAGTTTCAGCATCTTGTTTCTGACTTGGTCTGGTCCAGGGGCTTTGCTAATTGCTAGTTTGTTGATGGCCTTTGATACTTCACTGTCTGATATATTGACAATTACTGCAGGCTTTCATTCTCTCCTGTTAGGGATGTCAGAGATGTCTATGGGTGTGGGGATGAGAACATTGCCCACAAAAAGCATGCTTGCTTGCTCTGACTTTCCTGTGGCAAAAGACCCATCACTTTGCTTGAGGGGGGTAACCTGAGTGCTAGCTATGGGTTTTATTTGTTGTAGAGCCTTAAAAGCGCAATCTGTTGGGGGAATAAGACCTCTTATCTAATACTCTCTCACCATGTCACAACCTCGCACCCTATGTACATAGTTATATAAACCTTTCCCCCTTGCACATTGGAATACAACCTCATGGGAGTTTAACCCCTCAACAGGTTATGAGCCCTTCTAATTTCTTGACTCTTACTCAAGTCAAATCTTCAAAATCTGCCGGGGTAGCTGGCGTGTCATACCATGATTACAACTTTGTTCATTGTCTTTTGAAAGTTGCTCCTCTAGTGTGTCAATCTTATCCCTCTTCTACATCCTCTCTTTTTGGCTTGGACATTTGCTCCTACACTCATCTTTTTGATACCATTTAGGGGTGCTTTCTTCCCTTGATTGAGTGTGGCTCCTCACATCACTAGGCTCTGTGAAAATGGGGCCAAGGCAGATTGGGTTTCTTACTTGCTGCTGCAAATGTGGGCGTTTGGGGTGTTGTCTGCGGCTTTTTTTTCCTTTCCTTCTTTCTTTTTCTTCTATCTCTTCCACTCATGTCCGCACCTCAAGATAACACCGTTTTCCCTTCCTCCTCCAAAGACAAACACCAAGCTCAAAGGGTCTCATCCTCATACCTCACTCCTGCGGTAGTTGCCGCCACCACCAACCTCCTTGCCAAACAGGCAAACCATTGATCTCTGGCCAATGAAGATGCTAAGTGGGCAGAAGACACTCTTTCCTTGCAAGTGGCTATCATGAACAAAATGGATGACCGCAAACATCTCATTGAAAAGAAAACTTGAGCTCTGGATGAAAAGATCAGACTAGAAACAACTATCATCAACTCCCTGGCCCCTACAAGACCTTCTGCAGAACAATCTTTTTGACCCCATGACCTGGACGCAAGAAACGCTGCAACCATGTCCAATTCAATCATAAATTCCATTAAGGACAAGGAAATCCTCAAGGTAGATGTTTCAAACTGGTCCACTTGGGTTGATGATACCAAGGAAAAAATGCAAATTGTGGTAAACAACAGCAAATATCTCCAGACAAGGTCATACAACAATTACCCCAAACATGTGGTACAACCAATTCTGCTTGCCTCTGTGTCTCAGCCTCTTAAGCGCATGCTCCAGAAATGTCCAACCAACCAAGCAATTTACAAAAACCTACAAGAACATTTCCACACCGGCAACAGATCATCTCAGATGCAGCTTTACTGCAAGCTATTCAGTTTTGCAGTCAATCCCTCAATGGCCATGGGCAACCTCCATTGCATCCGGGATCTGGTTGATGAGTTTGAAGCCACGGGCGGCAAATTCACCGCGGATGCAATAGCAGGTTTTGTCTTTCAGGCAGGTATTGATCCATCCTCCAACCTCTACCACAATTTTGAGAACCGTATCAATCAAAAAATTGGGCATGGGTTGTCTACCTCTGTCCCAGCTTTTTCAAAGTTACTGGAGCTGTACAAGATCTCCAAGCAGCATACCTCCCTACCTACCTCCAATTACCCAGCCCTTTTGTACTTCTCCCCTAATCTCCCTGTTGCCACAAATCAAGCTACGGCCCCTTTTTGACCACCTCATACTCTCTCTTCCCCTCTTCCCAAACATTCTCCCCATTTGCTTATGGATGAATATCCTGTAGCCTCACACCCAGGTGAACCCAGTCCAAACGCATTGGCCTTTGGCCTGCCTTCCTGCTGGAATTGCGGGTCCCTGGAACACGTAAAAAACTGCTGCCCTCATCTGCTGGTAGATTGTTGGCGTTTGCCCTACCGCCGTACTCACCCTCTTCCGCAGAGGGTTTATCACCAGCATCCCCTTCCCCAACATGGACTGGTGGGATTCCAATCTTTCTAGCCCATAATTGCCCCCCACAATGTTGGGGTCACTTACCCAAGCCTCAATCAGACCATGCATAATGCCCCCTGTTCCGCTGGGGAGTTGCCTACTTCCATCCCCCCTAGGCAGCAGAGGCCTGCAGACCTAGAACGGCCTTGCTATTATGCCAGTAGTAATCCCACTGGTTTGGCCCCATCATGTAGGGCCTCCACCACCCCCGCTTCCACTTTTGGACCACGCACAAGAATGTTCAAGCTCCCAGACAACGGGCTTGATCCCAAGCTTGCCCACTTCAACTCTGCCAGGGTGGACAACCCCACTGCGGCACCAATTGTAGATAACAGGGCGTCTCATCATCTTACAGGTGACTGTACGCTGCTTTTTGATTTTGTTCCAATCAAGCCCCTTCCCCTTAAGGTAGCCACTGACACAGCAACGGCCATGATCACAGGTATTGGCTCAATGCTTTTCCCTGCAGAGGATGGAGGGGAAGTGATTGTACCAGGGTTCCTATACTGTAAGGATGCTTGTACCACTCTCATATCTCTGGCCCCTTTCCAACAAGCTAATATTTCCTTTGATTATATCCAGCAGAATGATTCCTTTAGGATTTTCCACCCAAGCGGCACACTAATATTTTCTTGCCCTCTCCATCCGGGCGCTTATAAATGGACAAATCCCAGGCCGCATGCATTTTCATTGTCCTTTCCATCTTCTGCAATGCATATCCCATCATTTTCTTCCCCCGCCAATGCTACAAACTACAATACTGCCTCTGAGTGCCTCACCAAAGATGAGGCAACATTTTTTCACTGGCACTGGGTGTTTGGGCACACCAGAATACACTGGGTGCGTTGTCTGATTAAGGAAAGCTGTGCCCCAGGTCTCCCCGCTGCCCTCCCTTTAGGCACGGTTCACTTTTGGGCCTGTAAGATAGCCAAGAGTACTTGTACCGCCAATCTCTCTCCCAGAGGGCGGGTGTTGATATGACATAGCCTCCATTTTTAGCCAGGAAATTCCTTTGAAAGCCAAAAGTGATGCCATGGTCCAGATAATGAATGTGATTTGCCGTTTGGAGCTCCAATCCAAGCGCACCGTTGGTGTCTTGAGGTGTGATAATGGAGGGGAATTCTCCTCAAGATTTTTCCTGGATTTTGCCGCAGCAAGAGGCTTTGTTGTTGAGCGGAGTTTACCGTATCACCATCAACAGAATGGTGCCGCTGAATGGCACAACCATACACTTGCAGATATGGCACGCACCTTACTTGTCAATAGCAATTTTGGGAAGCCTTTTTGGAGCCTTGCTTTCATATGGGCTTCTTACTCTAAAAACCATCTCCCAAATGTTAAGGATTCATCTAGGACCCAATATGAAGTGGTGTTTGGTTCAAAGCCATCTTTCCATTGGCTCCGCATCTTTGGGGACATAGCCTATGTTCACGTCCCCCCAGAAAAGAGGCTAAATCTGGATGACAGAGCCCTGGAGGCAAGGGTGGTAGGCCACATTCCCAACAGCAAGGGATGGCTTTTCTACGTCCCTGCCACGCGAACTTTTGTCTCCTCAATATGAGCCAGTTTCCGTAGCGACCCATTGTCTCCCAATTGGCCTTTTCATATTGAAGTGCAGCACACAGCATTTGGGAAATTTGAAAATGAACGGGCGTTTGCCCATGAGGAGCAGCAGGTGGAAAATTCAATGCCTGTCAAGTCCATCCCTAAATCATATTGGGAGGCACTAGACAGCCTAGACGGCCTGGAATGTCTGCCAGTTTTTGACAGGGAGATAGGCAATCTCTACCAAAAAGGTGTGTGGGTCTGAAAACCTTTACCCCCTGGCAGGCGTACCATTCCCACCAAATGGGTGACTACCAAGAAAGATTGCACTGATGGCTCCTTGGTTGAGAGGAAGGCCTGCTGTTTTGCTTTAGGGGATAGGAAGCTGGAGGGCATTGATTTCAAGGACACTTTTGCCCCCACAGCCACCTTCACCTCCCTACAATTGCTCCTGACTCTGGCCGCAAGGTTTAGTGGCCTGTGCAGTCCTTTGATTTTGTTGCGGCTTATCTGACCTCACCTATCAATGAAGAAATCTGGGTGAAGCCCCCACCCGGGGTCAAGATTCCCAATGTTCACGCACTGCGTCTTATAAAATCCCTCTACGGCACCAGGCAGGCTGCTTGCTGCTGGTGGAAGTTCCTCAAGGGCGTCCTCCTCAATCTGGGGTATATGGCAAGTCTATACAATTGCAGTCTTTACGTGCTCCGGAACCCTGCTAAACGGGGCATCATCTGGATACACGTTGATGACGGTGTCATCACAGCTTCCTCAGCCCAACTCCTCTGCCAATTGGAGGTAGACCTGCGCAGCGGTTTGGAGATTAAATGGGAGGAACACCTCATGTTGGTGGTTGGCATCAAAATTAATCAAAGCAAGAAAGGATTCTCTCTCCATCAAGAAAAGCTCCTCCGTACTATTGCCACATGCTTCTGGGGCAGTGTCTCTACTGCTTCCAGGCCCCTTCTCCCCTCTTTTGAACCTGTTTCAGACCCTGGAGGAAAGAAGGAAACCTCAAACAACTACCTACGCATTGTAATGTCCCTCAGTTACCTTGCTGTTGGGACAAGTCCCAATATAGATCATGCCGTGAACACTCTGGCGCGCTACTCTTCAGCTCCCGTCCCTGCACCACCTAGTCCATTTTGTCATGGCTTCACAGGACAGGCGTATGAACATCTTCCCTGCCAATACCTCTGAACCCCTCACGGACTTTGTTGACGCTTTGTGGGGGGGGGGGAAGTACTCCAAATCCACCTAAGGCATCTTCATCCCTTTCTGGGAATGTCCCATGTTTTGGGTCAGCCGCAGATTCACCACCGTTGCCTCATCCACTTGCCAGGAAGAATTCATGGGCCTTGGTCTTGCCACCCGTCAAGCTCTCTGGATCTGCTACCTACTCTCCAACATGCTAGGCCAAGATTTCAAGATCCACCTCAAGTGTGACAATCAATCAGCCATTGACGTGAGCACAGACAATGCATCCAACAAGCGCTGCCGGCACATCAAGCAAGAATATTTTGCGGTCAATGAAGCAATTTTCATGGGTAAGGCATGCATACACTGGGTCCTGTTGGCTTTGCAAACGGCAGAAATCCTCACCAAAAATCTCACATTGGATGTTTTCCGTTGCCTGTCCAAGACCGTACTACAGAAAGTGTGATGCTACTGCACCTTGTATCTCCATTTTTTTCATTTCACCTTTGCTTCCTTTGGCTTGCTCCATTTTTCTGCAGGTGCAATGACTTGGAAAGGGGGGGGGATGTTGGGGGAATAACACATCTTATCTTATACTCTCTCACCATGTCACAACCTTGCACCCTATGTATAAAAGTTATATAAACCTTTCCCCCTTGCACATTGGAATACAGCCTCATGGGAGTTTAACCCCACAACACAATCATCATCTGAGGACTCTAGGAATCTCCTCCAGTGTTGCTGCTCCATATCCACAACAACAGCTCTGAAGTAGTTATTCCACTCCCAATAGCAGTTGCAAGCTTCTGGTAGTTTATACAGAAGCATCCACTGGTGGGCTTGGTTTCTTGTCTTCAGGATGGGGTTGAGCACTTCAGGGTTCCACCAGGATTTTGTCTTTGATTTTTCATCCTTCACCAATTGGCCTAGGTCTTTTTGAGTTGCGGTGAGTGAATTGGATAGCCAAGATGCCTCCTCATCTACCAACCGTTGCGGCTGGTGAATCCCCATTTTTATTCTCAGTTTGTTGCATGCATGTTTCTGGTCAAGTTTCTCCCAAGTCGGATTGGCCCAGTGTTTGGCCTGTGTATGGCCTGCTATCATGAAATACCCCTTCAGGGCCTGATTTTCAGAGCTGCATGATTTGTCCAAAACATGGACATCATAGAGTATTTTCATGGCTTTATGGTTTGCCCAAATGAGGTCAATAGTGGTACCTTGGCCTTTGGCTGAGTAAAAAGTTGGCACATGTTTTGGAGATGCCAGTTGGAACCCATGGTTGCTGCATAGTTGAATCAGCGTGGTTTCCTCCTTGTGGGTTGAGTTATACCCAATTGGGTTCCACAACTTGTGGTGCAAATTGGCATCCATGAACATGCATGTGGGGGTAGTTCTGTCTTGGTATAAGGGGAGCCACTCTAACAGGTCTTTTAGGCCTGCTTTTGTTCTGGGAGGGTTGTATAAGTTTATCAGTGTGATTTTTTGGCGTTCTGCGCCTCTCAATCTTACGCAGGTCAGGTGTTTGGAGCCACCAGGTAATAACTGTTCAATATGTTCCAATGGAATCAAGGTGTGGATATATACACAGCTTTTGTCCCTATCTGACCAATTTATAGGGTTGTGCGCGTAGTTGGTTATCAAGAACCAATTTGGGTGTGTTGGGGGTAGCAGCATGTGGGGGTTTACCCATGGCTCCTGGAGAAGTAGAATTGGAGCAGCGGGGGAATTGTGAAGTAAAGTGAGTGTTATTTCTTTAGAAAAGTGGCAATTTAATTGTATAAAGGAAAGGGCAGCTGGCGGGGCATCTAATGCCAACTGGGAGGCCTCCAATTTTGTGGGAGGGAAATCAGTGGGGAGGGGAGAAAAGGGTATATCAGTATTTTGGTGACAAGGGGTTGTATTTAACATAGGAGAGGAGAGGATTGTGTTGCCTCAGCCTGGAACCAGGCCCGCTTGTATAGGCATAAAACACTGAAGGGGGAATGATGAGTGTTGTCAACACCCTCAACCTTATTTCTTAGACCTTCCTTACATTGGAAAAATTCTGAAATATCTACTTCTCTGGCTGGACATTCTCTTGTTGTGTGTTTGGCATCACATTTTGCACAGAAAGCCTTTTGTTGGCACCATTTGCCAAAGTGGCCCATCTGGAGGCACTTGAAACATTGCGCTGGGTATGGTTTGAAGGCGGTGACTCAATGGTAGTTGTTGTGGAAACAAGAGAGGTGATACCCCCCAAAGTTGTCCTCAAGTTACGGAAGTTATTGGCCTAAGAGTCTGTAAGGAGATTGGATGTGATGAGTTTAAGAATAGAGAGAGTGATGACAAGATAAATTCCTCCCTTCAAATCCTTCCCATACCATTCCCTGGTTGTCCGGTGATGATGATATATATGATATGATGACCCAACCCAGAGTTGAGAGTGAGGTATTTTTAAGTCCTCCCTCTCAACCCTAACCTAGGTACAACCACAAGCAACAAGATAGATGAAATATGACCCCAAGTACAGAACCCTGGCTCCACCCTAACCCTACCCCGTACCACCCACCCCTTTGATATCACGTACGTCTGGTTTGTCCTTCTCATGGCGCAGCCCTCCGCTGCACCCTAATTGGAGCCCCCCGGGTTTATCTGTCCGCACGCGTCCGCGGATCCTGCAATCTGTGGGTTGGCCCGCGCTTATGCCCGCTTGAACCTCCCCGGCGCATATAAACCTTGATTTCCCCGCCCTTGCCTTCCGGACTAGCCACCCACAAGCTTGGTTGGGCCGGCTCCATCACTTGGTCCGCGTTCCCTGGGCGGGTTGCAGCCCGGCGCCCCCCAGAGCAGGCCCAAACCGCACCTGGTGCCAAGCCCCTAAATCCCTGCCTCTGAGCCCTCATCTGCTGCTGCTGAGCCTGCAGCAGGCACTTCTGAGACTGCGCGCACCCCAAATGCTGAGCCCAACCTACCCAACTGCTGAGCGCACAGCCCGCAATGCAGCTCCCAATCCAAGGTTCTAAATACAACACCACATCCCCCCCAAGTTGAGTTCTGTCCCCAGAGGTCCTTCCATCACTACCTCAACCCTACCGCGCTACCAGACCCCCCCTCTACTTCCAACTTCCATCAACACTATGATCCCCTGCAATTTCTGTGACCGGAACAGGCACGTGTGTTCAATTGTTCCTGGTCAACGCGCATGCAGCGCTTTCTGTTGTGGCCACTGCCGCTGCTCGCTTAGCAAGGGAATGCCCCAGCCTCCCCCTCAATCCGGCTCCCATTCCTGCCCGCGCAAGAGGGCCCGTCCGGACCCGTTTGTGGTATTGGACAATGAAACCATCTTGGAGGACTTGTGGACTCCGCCCGGATCACCCCTTTGCGGTCCCCTCAAGCTTGATCCGCAACTCTTCTTCCCCGCTCAGCGGGTTGTCCTGTGGAAACAACCCCGCGTCCCAAGTGAGTTTTAAAGAAAGTTCTGCTTCCATGCATCATAAGTGAGAATGAGAGTGAGATTGAGATCCGCGCCCGCGTCCTGGTGAGAATGAGATTGGGGGCCGCGTCCTGAGCCAACAAAGTTCCCCGGAAGGTACCTGGACCTCCCCAGACAAACTGCCACACAGTTCCCCGGAAGGTACAAAGAGAAGAAAGAGAAAAGAACCAAACCCAAAAAGAAAAAGTTTTTTTTTTTTTTTGCTAACAACGGGCCTCTGCTCCTCATCCCGCATTAGCCAACTGCGGGGCTTGTCCTTGCGTTTAAGGACCCAGCTTGCGCCGCGCTCGCCTCCCATCCTTGCGTTTATGGACCTGGCTTGCGCCACGCCCGCATCCCATCCTGCGCTAGCTTCCCCCCCAACTTGGCTGCTGTCCTCAGCTGAAAGTTTAAACCAATCCCAAAAAGGTTGTGTTCACCGGCCAATTCTCCAAACTTCCATCCCCACATGCCTTCTGCCGCTAAAAACCTTGCAAACCCTACTTCCTTTCTCCCAGTCATCTCATTGGCGCCCAATCCTTCCCCGTTCTGCACCTGATGCCCCTCCACAAGTGTCCGTTGCACCAATGCCAAAACCTCTGCTAGCCATGATGGCAACGGGCCCGTCCTCCATTGATCCATCCTGCACTCCCCACGCCCTTCATCCTCCTTGCCACCACCACGTCCTTCTTTCCTGCGTGCATTCTCCCTGCCATCAAAGAGGCCCGGCCCCATTTACAATCCTCCAACGCTTGGCCCGCTCCCACTGCCGCCACTCCTTCCCTCTCCCCAAGACCCATCCGCCGTTCATTGGTTCCCAAACCGCATGGAGTATCCGCTCCCTGTTCCTTTGTCCTTGCTTGCTTCCTATCAGCAGGCTGAACCAGTTCTGCCAAGAACCGCTTCCCAAACACGCACCCTGCCTCTGCCAAGAAAACATTCCTGCGTTTGAATCCGTTGCCCAACCCTTCGCATCCCAGCCGCCAACAATTGTTGTTGTCCCCATATGTGCGCACCCGGGGTGCGGACGCGCTAGGATGCTGAATAATCTCCAGATAGACCTTGAGGCCCCTTGCCACCTCTGCAAGTTTGTTGGCCCAAGGGATGGTTGCGGGTGATAGAGCCAGAATGCACAATGCCCTGTAATACAGCTCCGCATAATCCAATTCCACTTGAAACCGGAACCCGCCCCACACGCCTGCTTTGTAGTCCAATTCCACGGACGGCTTGAAATTGCCTTCCCAAAAACAAGAGTTGCGCCTCCCCCATCTCCCCAACATGTCCCCCTTCAGTGTTGGCCAATCCAGGTTCCGGTAGCCTCTCATCTCTTCTACATCCCAACACTCTTCTGCATCCTTGATGAACAGGACAACATGGCGCGCCTTCAGAGTCTGAAATTGCTTCATACTGTGAGATCAATTGCTCCAAATCCGTGGTGTTGAATCAAATATGAGGGTAATCCTTTGGTCTGGTGCGGAGGTGGTGGGAGAAGGAGGAAGAAAGAGGGGCAACTGCTGCTAGCATCTGTAAGTAACTTTGAGAGACTTTGACAAAAGATTTTTTCCGGCCAGACCCCCAGGTGTGGAAACAAGAGAGGTGATACCCCCCAAAGTTGTCCTCAAGTTCTGGAAGTTATTGGTCTAAGCATCTGTAAGGAGATTGGATTCAATGAGTTTAAGAATAGAGAGAGTGATGACAAGATAAATTCCTCCCTTCCAATCCTTCCCATACCATTCCCTGGTGGTTTGGTGATGATGATAGATATGATATGATGACCCAACCCGGAGTTGAGAGTGAGGTATTTTTGAGTCCTCCCTCTCAACCCTAACCTAGGTACAACCACAAGCAAAAAGATAGATGAAATATGACCCCAAGTACAGAACCCTAGCTCCACCCTAACCCTACCCCGTACCACCCACCCTGCCTGAAATCCTCCCCTTTGATATCATGTATTTCCGGTTCATCCTTCTCATGGCGCAGCAGCCTCTGCCGCGCCCTACTTGGAGCCCCCCGGGTTTATCCGTCCGCGTGTGTCCGCCGATCCCGCAATACGTGGGTCGGCCTGCGCTTATGCCTGGGCAAACATCCCCGGCGCATATAACCCCTGATTGCCCCGCCCTTGCCTTCCGGACTAGCCACCCGCAAGCTTGGTTGGGCCGGCTCCATCACTTGGTCCGCGTTCCCTGGGCGGGTTGCGGCCTGGCGCCCCCCAGAGTAGGCCCAACCTGCAACTGGTGCAAAGCACTGCAATCCCTGCCGCTGAGCCCTCATCTGCTGCTGCTGAGCCCGCAGCAGGCACTGCTGAGACCACGCGCACCCCAAATGCTGAGCCCAACCTACCCAACTGCTGAGCGCGCAGCCCGTGAAGCAGCTCCCAATCCAAGGTTATATATACGGCACCACATTGTAGTCTAAAAAGATACCTGTGTATTCCAGCCTGTCTGCTATTTCCCTATTAGAGAAAGAAAGAAAAATAGATCCGGCCTTCTTGGCATTGTTTATGTTATAGGAAAGCCATTGTATCCTGATTAAGTCTTCCTTGTTGAAAAAATTTTCTGTTTCCAATTTGGCCTTGCTAACATCAGCTGTGGGGTCAAATTCTTTTGGTATTCCATGATCAAGGACCAACTATGTGCTTGGCGGGCCTCTAAATCTGAGTGTACCTTTTTTGACCACAGGTGTTCATTTTCCATTAGCAACTTCTGGTGAAATTTGTTTTTGGTTTAGAAAAAAACATCTCCCCAATTCATGACCTGAGCTCCTGTTACTGTTACAAGCTTGTTCTGGAATCTTGCATTCATTTTCAATAAAGCCTTGTTTGCGGTCTTCACAAACAGCAATTTGGGGAGTTTTTCCAGTCGGTTGTTTAGGGGATTGGAATGAATCACCGTCCTTCCTGGTTTGTACAGTTGCATTCCATCTTTAGTTGGGGCATTGTTGTTGGTTTCTGGGTAGGGTTGGGGTGTCTGGGGGCCGTTTTTTTGGCATAGGTTGGTCTTGTTGGCAGCAGGGGGTCTCCTGTTGGCTGGGACGCTGTCTGTAGAGTGATTAGCTGTTCCATTTGGCTGGCCATGCCTTGCATTTGTTTTTTCCCTTTGTTCCATTTTCTTTGCCAGGGTTTGCATTAAGTTTTTTCTTCTCCTGTCTGCTTCCAATTGTTGCTGTTCTGTTTGAAGGAGTACCTGAATAAGTTCAATCATGGAATTGGTTATTAGTATGCCGCCATTAATGTTATAGTTATTCTTGTCAGAGATAAAACACATCATGTATAAAGCCAGACTGCTGGCCCCATTAGAAACTTGGGGGGGGGGGCTGCTGGGGTGGCGTCACCAATCATCATTTTGTCATCCAGGTTATTGGTATCATTGAGGGGGTCAGGGGGGCGGAAGGAGGCCATTTGGCAAGAGGGTAGAGTGGAAAGGAGGAGCTCCTTTGTTATTTCTGTGACAAAAAAAGGATGAGGTTTGCCTTTGGGGTTTTTGGGAGTTTGTGAGTGCTTTTGTGGTACGGAAGAAGCATCCTATACAAATAGATGCTCTCTAGCTCATACTGTTACAACCCAAAAGAGGGAAGAAGTGATAATACTATTCCACCCATAGATCTTGCATCTGATTTCTACTATGTACATGAATGGCTGGGCCGCAGTAGTGTAATGTAACCACATATGGTGACGTGGAGAATGGCAACTACACATACTAATTATAGTCATACTCTACTTGCGGCTTGTAAGTAATTTTTTTGGGGGCGCTTTTCCATCCACACATATTTTCATGTCAGCTTCATGAAAACCTGGCATGAACCTTGTTTGTTGTAACGGGGATTGGGGGGATCTCATGAAGTCTTGCCGTCACAGGTGTTTGCCATCCACCGTCAACATGGCCTCCATATATTGCTCTCATGACGCTCCACTTCCTCACCAGCCAAATTCCAAATTTTGGTCTGGACCTGAATTTGAGCTTCATGAGCTTGGTAAGTACATACACACTGTGGGTATGTTTGTATGTACATATATACATACATACCTCCTCCTTCCACGCTTCAAACCCATCCAGATCACCCACCCTCCATTTGCCAATTCACTCCCCCAACAATCACCAACACCACCCCATCCCAGCCTTCATGTCTCATCAGGATTTGCAAATGCCTCCCCATGGCATGTTTTCTCAAGACTCAATACCTATTGAATGCTCACCAACTCCACCTTGTCAAGTTTTTCCAATACCACAAATGTCACTCGGAGTCAATCACAACACAAGGACTCCAAGTCAGCTAGGAAGGTTCTGTGGACCAGCCCAATGGAATACATGGCTTTGGATTTGTATGTCAAAGCCACCAAGCTTGGTAAACACTCTGACTCTGGGTTCAAATCAGAGGCTCACCAATGGGTAGCTTGGGAGCTCAATTCTTGCTTCCCCAAGGCACATTTGAATGAGCACAAGTTCAAATCAAAATTGAACCAGGTATCTGCTTGTTTCAAGATGATTTTAATCCTGGTTTTGATCAAAATTTGTTTTCAGTCATTCAAGAAGGATTATGACGCATTTGTAGCATTGAAGCAGGCCGGTGGCTTTGGATGGGATGAAATCAATTTTGAGGTCTTGGCACCCAACTCTGTGTGGGATCAGTTCTTGCAGGTAAGTGATGTGTCAGGTTTGCATGATCAATTTTTTTTATCTGATTGTATCATTTTCTTTTCCTCTTTTCCATACAGTTGCATGCACATTGTGGCAAGTTTTTCAGGACTCCTTTCCCAGAATATTGCTGCTGGAGATCATTTTTGGATCTTTCACAGCAACAGGGGCTCATTTGGCTTCAAGTTTGAACATCACTGATTGTAATCATGAAATAGGAATCAAGGACAACAGCATTGCCACCAATACCACAAGCTATGTTAGAAGTCAAGGTAAACAGAAAGATACTTGGACGTCTGGTCATGCTTTTGAGAAAGCAATCAAAAAGTTAGTGCAATGCTTGACCACACAGGAAAAATTTCCCACCATTCACCAGCAAGCACTTGAACTCTATCAAGACATGGTTGCAAACAAGATAACGGATGACATGGCCTTGATGGCTGGATTCAGTGTTCTGGAAAATGAGGCTAAAGCAACCACTTTCCTGCAAATCAAACAGGATTGGGTGCAAAAAATATGGATGATGTATCAAATCCAATGCCATATGGCATTGCCATGAGTCTCTACCTACTCTCAACCCTGAATTTCACAGTATTTTTCTTACCTTTTTCTTGCTGTGACTGAAAATTTTGTGTTTGATCTTGCATAACTCTCTTATGAATTAAATTAAATAATTTTTGATTACATACTATATACATGAGATTGGCAGGGCAATATATACATGAGATTAAAAGGGAAATAAAAAATTGATGCAAAGTTTTCAAGTTTCCACAGATGATCCTTTAACACATTCCAATATCTTGGAAGAAACCCCTGATATTGATTCCACATCCTAGTGGTAATTTAATCCCTCCAATTCTTCAGCTCAGACTGCACCAGTGAGTTGTATTCAGTAGGATGGTGATTGATAAATTAACCATCCAAATTTTCATTGGAATCATATTCAAATTTGTGTAAACCCTTGTTCAGTACACAAAAATTGTGAACCCCTGCAAGTGTAATGACCAAGTCATGTTGGGTTGTGATTGAATATTTGGAACCTTTGCCTAGAATTTGGAAGCCTTTTTGGAAGACACCAAATATCTGTTCAACAAAATTTCTTAAACTATCATTTTGTAGGTTGAACAGCTCTTCTTTTGTTTGGGGTCTTTATCAGTGATCATCAAACCCATCCCAATCAGCTTCTCTGATATGAAACTCCAAGGAATAAAATTACCAAGAAAATTACTTTAATTTTGAAGCCAACTGCTCCCTCAAATGATACCTCACACCGTGGTAAGTTACTAAGATCCCCTGAATTAAAGGATACCAAGAATCTTTCAAATAGAAAGCATCCTTGGGAATCCTAAAATACTTTGCCCAAGCATCTGCAAGCACTTGAAAATTGTTGGTAGATCCTTCCCAGCCAGCATAGATGTACATTAACATCATGTGGAAGTTGCAGAACCCAAGGACATTCTGAAATAAAAAACCCTTGCAATTTTGGTAAGCAACAGTTTCAGACTCAGGGACCTTTACTGGTATGTGTACCCCATCAAGTGCCCCCAAGAAATTCTCAAAAAATGGGTAAAATTTTGGGTTTCTTCTAATTGATTGTGGTTTTGTTGCCAATCTAGGAGCCTTGATGTATTTTTGAGCTAGTCTGACAAGTAGTTCCAGGATGTGATGGAATACTCTACAAAGTCAAAATAACCCCAATCAGCCTCCTTTCACAATACTCAAATTCTAAGACTCACAAAGAAAAAGAAAAATAATCACTTTGAGATTGTTTGGCCAGAATGCTGAAACCAATCCCAAGTCTGACGGTTGCTTGCGTTATGTCAAACTATGTATAAAAACACAGCTAGTGGTTCTGTCACCGGCATTACTTTTGAGCATGGCTTAGAATCAATTTCTGCTATTTAATCTGAGAGCTTGAAGAATGCTGGAGATGATAATTGCCACATTGCCAGAGTTTGTTTTGTATTTCTGTTTAAAAGCAAATCAATATAGTTCCTTCCAATCAAAGGAAGGTTTTTGAAAGGACGGACACATATTTGCAACCAGAGTTGAAGACCTTTGAGGATGAGTAGTTTGATGATGAAATTTTTTTGATTACTTTTTTTAGTTGAAAGAGATGGGGTTGGATGGGATGCAGGATGTTGAAGCCTTTGAGGGGTGATTGAATCCATGGGCCTTGATGAGGTTGTTAGCTTCAAAAAGCTAAGAGTATGTGTTTTTTTGGAACCCAAACGCTTGCCAGTGCAGTCTCCAACTACATGACAAGTTTGGATGCCAAAAACACCTGGACCTTTATTAGTCATGCGTTATACATGATAGCCAAGGCAAAGCACTCATGACAATATGCAAGGTTTGTCATATATTGCTTCATGACACTTGTGTGGATGCAAATGGGCCCTTGAATATGTACAGTACGGTCTGATCAATTGGTAAAGTAGATACATAAGATTGAAGATCATGACCCTTGGAAATCAAGATCATCTTCATTCTGTTAAAACTCACCGCAAAAATTCTAAACACTGATGATCAGAGGATGGGCTAGTGGGAAGTGGTCAGCTCAACTAACATTTGATAGCAGTGAGAGAACTCAATCAGATCTATGGTGGGTCAGTACATTAACATAAATTTTTACATCCCAAAAAGTATTCCAGACCACAACAGATAGGTATTTTGTTTGTGGCTTCTTCCACTCTACCAAAACATCACCACCTTTTTCCATTCATCCAGAAAACCAAATACTAAAAACCTTATTCATCATTAGCAAACCACATTCAGTATTACCTTTATCTTCCCTTATCCTACATTTAATTTTCCTTTTTGCTCCCTCATTATTATCTTCTTACCCCTTTTACCCTGTACTCCCGTTCCATTCTTTTTTTTATATTCTTTGAGTTCTTGCACAACTCACCTTATAACATTATCCCACTCTCCTCCCATCATGATCCCTAACCCTTCTAGTTCTTATTTCAATGTTATGGATAGTCATGATGATGGCCCTATCTCCTTTAATTATGAATCATGTATTAACATGATTTCCAGTTTAGAACAAAAAATAAATGCTTTAGATAAAAGATTCTGCAAATTTTCCTCTAAAACTACCTCCTCCTCTATTTGAGCTTCTAACAAAAAATCCCAATCTAGCCAAGATTCTATGAATAGTTTAGTTGTTAAAATCAAAAATCTTTGTCACCAAATGAATTCCCTAAAAAAAGAACAACAATCTATTTAATAATTTCTACAGAATACCCTCTCCAAAACAGTCCTTACCTCTCCCTTCATCCTTACCTAACCCTGCACTCAAATCTTGTGGCTCTTGCACTTTTGCTTCAGTCACCAACTCTCATCCTAATCCTTTTGTCAAAATTACATCTCTTCCCCCTCTTTGACAACTCCCTCCTGTCCCCATAAATAGCTTTGTTAACCAGTTTGAGAAGGGCCAAGTCACCATAAAAGCTAAATTTTGCCTCCCTGATCCCTTTCCCAATCTCAATGCCGTTGATATTGCTAAAAAAGTTAATTCAGTCTTAAATAAACTCAAACTCAAAGAAATTCCTTTCAGGATTAAAGTCAAGGCTGTCACTAAATTGCCTTTGAGGGAAATCAAATTCTTCACCCAAAAACACTTGGGAGCTAAATGGTTATTAGATAAAAAAATTGTTGGGCCCATCTAGCTGAACCCAATTTTGTCACTAACCACCCCTTTGTCTCAGTTATTGTTCACCCCTGTCCCTCTGATTTTTCTCCCAATAATCCCTTTCACAGATCAGATTTACGTACTCAAAGCAATATAAATCAGGATGACCTTCTTTTGGTCAAATGTTTATGCAATCCTGTTGCCAATGACAAATCTCAAAGTAGTCTCATTATTGATTTTTCCACCAAGAAACTAGTCTCCAAAGCTAAAAACGCTGGCCTCACTTACAATTACAATTTTTTGGGACCTACCAAATTTATCACAGGTCCCTAAAATTGTTTCAATTGTTTTAAAGTAAGACACCTAGCTAGCACTTTCAAGAATGCTACCTTCTGTTCCAGATGCAGTGAGTGTCATAACTCTTATGATTTTTAAATTGAAAATCCTAGTTATTTCTGCCAACAATGTATTAAAAAACATAATATTTATAAGGACTCAATCAACCTCTCAAATTATAAATATTATCACTCACCTTTTAGCTCCAAATATCCCGTTAAATATGAAGAAATGCTTAGAATTCAAAATAACCTTACTAATGTATGAAAATATCCATCCTTGCAATCATGTTGATAGATTATCTTCTTTTTTTGATTCCAACACACTCTTCCCTCAATTCAAAAGGAATTTTTCTTCTTCCTCCTCTGCCTCACTTCCAACTCCCTTCTCTTATTTTCAACTGAATTGCTTTTTTTTAAAAAAATACCAATTTAAGTGTCCTTAACACTGAAGAAGATCATTTAGTTTTCTCTCTCCCAGAAGCTTGGGTATATTCTCACAACTATCTCTCCCCTCTTCATTAAAATTTTCATAGAATAAAATTGGTTCAAAATCCTTCTGACCAAGCAGAAAAACATAGAACCATCATTTACATTTGGAAAATTATTCCCCCCAAATTTATCCACTTGCATAACTATTTCAATAATCTTCTTAGCTTTGTTATAATTGACTTTCCTTCTAATCCCTTTGGAAAAATTACCTTTTTCTCTTTTTACAATCACCCAACTAATTTCTCAGGCTCACCTATTTTAGAGTCTTGGTTGTCCTCTTACTCCACCAGATTATATCCAATCATTATTTCCATGGACTCCGATCTACACCATTGCCATTGAAGTCCCCCTAATTATCATCACTGTCACCCTCAATTGACTTCCTTAATATGCATGTGTGCCTCTAAAGGTTTTTTATTTTTTACCTGGTGCATATCCCTACTTACTTTAGCCCTTCCAGAAATCCTATGTTTACTGATCTTACTTGGACCAATCAAATATTTAGAAACTTTCTAATTAACAGCAAAATCCCACTTGACAAACATGGTTCTGATCATCAAGCAATTTCCACTTCTTTCAGATTCACCTCACAGCCTTTATTTCCCCCCTCATGCATCTCTCTGTATTTTCAGAATATTGACCATGATGTGCTTAAAAGAGATATCAGTTCTGATTTTACTAATCTATTAAATCACAACAATATTTATTCTGACAATCATATAGACAATTGTGCTTCCAGCATATCTTCCATCATTCAATCTAGACTTTACCAGCAGGGGAAAATTATCAATCAAAGTCCTTCCAAAGTCAAACCATGGTGGGATAGCTCAATTCTTGATCCCATTATCAAAAACAGAAACAAAGCTTGTTGATGTTTAATTTTAACCAGGTCTCACCCTGATTTCAATTGTTATCACATGTGGAAACTTGAGTTTAAAAATCAAGTTGAATCGCTAAAACAAAACGCTTGGAAGAAATTCCTTGCCTCAAGAGGCCCTAAACATACTTATGATGCCTACAGATATACAAAAAATAAAGAATCCAACATCATAGAACCTCTTTGAAATAATAAAAACTGGCTCACTACTAATAAAGAAGACCAAGCCGGTATCCTTTTCCAAGGCACCTTGGTCATTGACTCAGATATCAATTGTTCTGATATTCCCAATTCTCATTTATACAATAATTTATCCTTCACCCCTATTTCTGCTTTCAAATTAGAAGAAGTTATAGGCCTTCTTCCCAGAAATAAAGCTCAAGGGCCCAATAAGATACAAAATGAAATCATAAAAATTCTAATCAAAGAATTCAAACTCATTCCCCCCCCTTTTATTCAACCAGATATTTTCCTCTGGTCATTTTACCCTTCTGTGGGGAAAATCTACTACAACCATAATCAAAAAAGCTTGAAAGGATTCTAACTCTAATCCAAATTCCTACAGGCCCATAGCTTTACTTAACACTTTAAGCACACTCTTTGAAAAAACCACTAAAAATCAATTAGCTTATTGGATAGATATCAATAACTTGGTAGGCCCAGGACATATGGGTGCAGTCAAAGGGCGCAATATCTTTGACACCCACTTTTTATTTGAATCCTTGATTAAAAAAAATGGTGTGATAAAAAAATTGTCCTTGGACTATTTTTAGACGTTAAATCTGCTTACCCATACATCTACAGAGATTGTCTAATCCAAATACTATGTGAAAAACTGCCCTACCTATATAATCAACGTCCTCCATTCTTTACTAAGTTCTCAATCCACAACCATGAGAATAGAGAATTATACTTCTAATAACTTCAATATTGATCATGGTCTCCCTAAAGGTTCTCCTCTCTTGGTCACAATTTTGATTATCTATAACTCAAGCTTGCTCTTATATAACCCTCTTGAATTATACAACAAAAAGATCTCTATTATTTTTTTCAATGATATAGTTCATCTTACTGCCAATCCTTCACTCAAAAATTTAATCTCAAACATGAATCAAGTTGCTCTCTTCTCCCTAACATGGGGGAGGAAAAATGGACCTATATTTGAAAAAAAGAAAACCAACATCATGATCTTCACACATTGTAATAGCAATCCTTCTCCTTTCATTTTTAAAAACTCTCCAATTGAATTCTCATCTGAAGTCAAATGGTTAGGTATTAATGTAGACCCAAAATTAACTTATAAAAATCACATTAACACCATCAAAAATAATTGGGTGAAAATTCATGAATCCAACTGTGTGGTAGTTGTGTAGGGTCCTAAACAGCTCAAATGAGCTGTGGGGGCCCATAGACGACTACAAAGGGCCATTTCAAACATGCGCAGCCCCCAGGGGGTTGTGTAGGAGCCATGTAACCCCCGGAAGTCATTCCAGAATTTGGGCACCCCCTAGACCACACTTGGGTTCTGTCAACCCAAATTTGGGATTAAGACATACTTTGTGGGACTGTTATTCCACACCTAGAAATCCCAAAGAGACATCAAAGTGAAACCAAAGTGAAATTAAAGTGAAAACTGAAATCATATAAAAATCTGCAAAAAATTCTTTCTCAACTCAAAAGGGAGCAAAATTGTTTGTTCAATTGAAAGTTAGATTGAATACTGAAGTATACCATTGCATTTTTTTGAATGGTAACAGTGGAAATCCCTCCTTCTTCTGAAATGTCTGCATGGAAGGTCTACATTGATAGTTCCATCAGAAAAGCTTTGGAAACAGAAAAAAAGGATTTGGGTAATGAAACATTGGAAGCCCCAATTGCATCCTCATCAAGGTTGAAAATTGAGGAACAAAATGTTTCACAGTTTGATTTGACCTCTGGTTGTGAGTAACATTTTATGTTACTAAGGTATTTGCAGTATTTAATTTGATTGAAACTGATGGAGTGCATGCCATCAATATAACTATGTAACTATGGCAGATCCACTTTCCCTCACTCCCTTGAGAGCTTTTCCTAATAGGAAAGAGGCCCAAAACTATGGTAAAACATGTGCAATGAGGCATGGTTATGCTTTAAAAGTTTTCAACTCAAAGCGTGAACAATATGTGGATTTAGCCTGTGATAGAAATGGTTCCTATTCAGGAAATCTTCTGACCAAATGGTCTAGAAAAACTCATGCAAGGAAGGTTGGGTGCAATTTTTTAATCCATGCAAATTGCACAAAGACAGAACCCTTGTAGCCAATCTCCTATAAAGAAACACAACCTAAACATCAAACATCTGAAAATCCCTCTGTGCATCTTCAACTGAGGAGAATCTCTGGGAAAGACTTGGATCTCCTCAAGTAAGGCATGAAAGATAGGCTAAATACGTTAAAACTTCAGAGGAAATTGAGCAAGATTGATGGGTGGGATTATGTTGATGACCAAACCATCTATAACACTAAGCAGAAGGTAACGCTTGCCGAACTAAAGGGGAAAAGTGTTATGGAGGTACTCTATGAAAATCTTGAAGAAACAAGTTGGATTCACCAGTCAAAGTTCAGTGGAGAGGGTCACTTGGAGGCCCTGTACTTAGCACATCCAGAGGCATTAAAGCTTTCAAAATAATTCCATCATATTGCTATGTTGGATTGTACTTATAAGACAAATAAGTACAAAACACCACTATTGCATGTTGTAGGAATTACAGCCAATTGGAAAACTTTCACAAAAGATCTTGTTTTTATAACAAAAGAAACATTTGAGCTATACAGTTTGTCTGTAAATGCATCAAAGGAGTTGGCTTATGATCCTGAGAGACTTCCAAAAGTCTTTGTGACGGACCATGAAAAAGCTCTGATTTTTGCTGTTGAATCTAGTTTCCCTGAGTCATCAAGACAATGTTGCACTTGTAACTTGTCTAAAAACATACAAGCAAACTGTAAAGTGCACTTTGTTAATGACATTGAAGGAAGGAAAAGCTTTATGACTCTGTGGGCAAAGTGTGGGGCCTCAAAGACCAAGGAGGAGGCAGAGGTCAATGATGCAGAACTCAGAGTAGGTCCAAATCACTGCTTCTTATTCTTCCTAGTTTTGGGTTCTGACCTTTTGAATTGTATAGTATTTCTGGAAAGGATATGAGGATGTAATTGAGTATATGGAAAATAAAATTTTCCCTATCAAAGAGATGTTTGTAACAGCGTGGACTTGTATAAACCCAGATTTTGGAATCAAAACAACTTCTTGGGTTGAAGCGGCTCATGCAACTCTCAAAATATTCCTTGAAACTCTTTGGGAAACCTGTTGGATGTTTGGAAAAGCCTTGAAGGAACAGTTTCAAATAAAATTAAATTGGTTAATGCATCACTTTATAACTCTTGAATTAAGTTAGGGACAGTTCTTCCACCCGAACTGTTACCATTGGGTTACAAATTGTCTTTAGAGGAAATTCATCTTATTAGGGAACAATTTGAGAAGTTCAAATGTGATCATGATAGCAAATTGTGCCCAAGTTCATACTCCAAGACTATGGTTTTTCCCTGTTCCACCCAATAGGTGACCATCTAGCATTCAGAGGATCCATGGTACCAAAAGATGTTCATCCTCAGTGGAGGTTGGACTATGCCCCTTGTAGTTCTATTTCTTTCAGTTAGCTTCAGTTGGATTGTTCAAATCACTATGTGAGTAATGATTTTTGATTAATAATTCCTAAATCACTAATTGTTGATCCTTTTGAATTTTGAAGTGCAATTTCAATGAAATGCTGAGCATTCCTCAGTCACGGGAAAAAGTGAATGCAATGATCTTGGAATCTCCAGATCATGAGAAAAGCGGTCTATGAAAGTATATCATTGAGAAGATTACAAAATATTGATTGAAGCCAAGACTTGAACTTAAAGTCTTACAATCAAGTAGGGGCAGGCCAAAATTGACAGATATGCGGCATGAACCATCTTGGTTTGAGGATGTTGAAAAACAACTCAAGGGGGGAAAAAGGACTAGAAGGGCTCCAAACAAGAAAAGACAAAAGATTGTGAGTCTTTTCTTTTGGGATATGTTCATTTTTTGGTTCAATGAACTTAGTTACTAACTAATGATGAATTGTTAGTCAAAGTCAACAGAATCTGAATCTGAATTTCATAGTTCAGAGGAAGAGACTGAAAGTGAATCAGGATCACTTAATTTGGAATTAGAATCCTCTTCAGAGGAAGAGAATGTGCAGCAAAGCTCAACCAGAAGCTCATCATTGATGAGTATTCACTTAATTGATCTAATTAAAGAAATGAATACTAAGTTAGTTTTCATGATAGGAACCAAACATGGAATACCTCAATTAAATACCCAAGAAATTCCATAAGTTCTTGGGTGAGGTTTGGGATCCAAATGGAGATGGGAATTGCGGATTTACAGTCATTGCTAAATCTCTTGGTTATGAAGAACATGGTTGGTTTAAAGTTAGGAAGGAAATGATTGAAAAATAAGAGAAACATAAAGCATCCTAAATTAAGATTCTTGGTGTTTCAAAGGAGGTTGAAAAGATTAAACAAAGACTTAATGTTGAAGACATCAATCAAAAGATTCTCTCCTAAAAATGGCTGGCTAAATTGGACATGGGTCAAATCATAGCAGACACATATTCCAAACCTATATGTTTCATTTCATTGGATTCATGTGATACTTATACTCCAATGAAAAATGGTATTACTGATAAATCAGATCCAATGTTCATTTCCTTTGTAAACAATAACCACTTGGTTCTATTAGTACTTGAGGGAGAAATGATTCCAATCATGCCAATTGTAGCAAAACGAGGTTCTTTGATTTCTAAAAAAGCCTCTGGTTGGGTTGATCATCTCAAAGATCAACTGCAAATGAATTCTAGATTGTAATAGACTTTGACTTCATTCCATAATTGGGTTTCTTATAAAGTGTAACTCTAATGCAGCTAATGAGTTCTATTAATATAAAGGGTTATCACATTTTGAGCATCATTATGTTGAGTGTTTTGATTTAACATCATTATATTTAGTTTTTTGAATGAGAGTTTAATGGTAAGTTAGTTCAAGTTGTGTTGGGCTTATTCCATTACAAGCTTCACTTATTTTAAGCTTGGGATGGTATCAGCTAAACACAAGTTGAACTTGTTTTTTTTTGGTGTTTTTACTTTAGGGATGGTCAAAAGACTTGTATTTTTTTGGGCACTTTTACTTTAGGGCTGGTCAAAAGACTTCTTTAATTTTTTGCCGTTTTACTTTAGGTATAGTCAATTTGAACTTACTCTAGGGCTTGTCAATTTACTTTTATTTTTTTTGGTCTTTTTACTTTAGGGCTTGTCACATTGTTTGTCTTTTTTTTGGTGTTTTTACTTTAGGGCTTTTCAAGTTACTTGTCTTTTTTTTGTTGTTTTTACTTTAGGGCTAGTCCAGTTACTTGTGTTTTTTTGGGTCTTTTTACTTTAGGGCTAGTCCATTGGATAGTCTCATTTTTTTATGCTTTTTTTATTTATTTATTTTTAACCAAAAAATGAACATTCTTTGATTTTTTGGTTGATTTCTGTTTTTTTGGAAGGTTTATTTAGTTTATGGGTTGTGTTAGTACCCTTTAATTCCTTTTTGTTTTCCTTTTTTTTTTGTTTTTTTTGTTCACCACGGTCCGGTGCTGTGTGGGATTCCACACGGCGGCGGACCAGGCTGGGTTGGCCCCACAACTCTTTGAGCCATGCAGGGTTGTACACAGCTTGGATTGGAACGTGTGGCGTGCCACACGGTCCATTTTTAACCATGTGCATGGCTCAATGAGCCGTGAGTTCAACATTTCCCAAAATAATTTTAACTTCTCCATTCACCAATTATCTTCCATCATTAAAAGTACTTACGGCATTAATACCAAGGAGTAACACCAACTAATAATAGCGGTCTTTCAATTGCCTCTCCTCTTTGGTAGCAGTCTGTGGTTTACCCACAAAAACTTTTCTACAGTTAAAAAGATTTTAGGCACTTCCTTTCTCCAGTCAACCAGATTAGACACTGGAATTTTACAACAAAACATGCTCCATTCCTAAAGTTAGAAAGTGGTGCAATTTACTTTTTCAAAAAAAACTTAAAAATTACTCATAATTATTTCCATCACTCTCTCACTTTTCCCATTACTAATCCTTGAAAAAATATTTTTCTCTTAGAAATTTTGCAGAAAGTTAGGAATCACCCAATTTCCATACACTCTCCCATAAATTTCAATCATTTTTTAGCACTATATCCCCCCTCAATTTCTCCTGAAACTATTTTCCCCTTCCCTCTTGCTCCTTGGTTTTCCCCATCTATCAAAGTCATAAACTTAGATATACCAAAAGATAAAGCAGCTACTTTAATCCAAAGCCAGATCAATTATGAAATTTCTCAGGACTCTATTGTTCTATTTTCCAATGGCTCCATTATTAAAATAAAGGAGTGGGATTGGCAGCAATTTTGACCAACATAACCTCTATTTGTAAATCTTCTCTCTCAAATTCTGAAAAATACCTCACTATCTTTGAAGCCAAACTCCACTGAATTTTATAAAGTATAGATCTACCTACACAAGAGATAAGAAGAAAATTATACTACAATATTCCCATTGAAAAAATATTAATTTATTCAGATAACCAAAAAGCATTAATTAACTGCTCTAATCCTTCCAAATAATCAAGCTCTCAATATCTCTATATGAAAATTTATCAACAATTAATCTCTCTTTATTCCAGTTACCCAATTACTTTGGCCTGGTGCCCCAGAAATTCAAATAACTCCTTCAACAATAATTTTGATTCTCTAGCCAAGGATAAATCTAATAATACTAATTTCACCAATTCCATCTCCACTCCTTTAAGTTTATCTAATCTCAAACAACTAACAAAACAGAACTTCCTTTAAAAAGAAAAATTATCTCCTCAAGAATCAAATAGATATAAATAAAAATCTAACAACAAATTGATTTTCAAGAATTTAGATTCCATTGAAGAAGGCCCTGCCTTGCTTATCCACCAAATTTGATCAGACCATTTCCTGCTAAACCAATATTTAAATTGCATCAAAGGCTCCTCAAAAAATATCTTCTCCTTTTGCAACAAAATCAAAACTTTCAACCATTTCCTCACAACATGCCAATGTTATCATTGTCAACAAACCAATTTTAAGAAAGAATTGGTAAAAATATGCTTCAAGTCCAACCCTTTTAGTTCATAATCTATCCTAAGAAATCCTAAATGCTTTGATATATTAGCTGATTTTTTAGTAAACTCCAAAAGATTTAAACATATCCTCTATTACAACAGAACTGTTGAAAAAGATTAACAATAAATTTGATAGTTAGATTCCATCATACTTCTTTTTCATTCTTCAAGTTTTTTTTCAAGATACCACTTCATAACTCTCATTGATATCTATCTGCATCTTCACTATAACCTTTACTTTACTTGAATTTTGATCCACTTCATTTTTCTTATCTATTCATTGCCCTTTCCCACCCAAAAAAATTTTTACTTAAGTTTAGACAACAATAGTTTGTCAGCCATCAGAAGGTCTTCTCAAATAAGGTGCTTCCTCTCTCACCTCATCACATTATTGATTCAAAAATCAGTTCATACTCTTTGATCATACGGATTTGGGGTGGGGGTCCCTTGTTCAAATTATATGACGGAATTGCGCACCACTACTACTCAAAAATCATCAGATAATTCAAATCAACTAGACAGAAGATGGATTTCATTTTATCTAGTATCTTCAATACATGTAGAATTTTACTTTTCTTGCTCTTCTTTTTTCCCTTTCTTCCTTTTCTTCTCACTTATATTCTCAAATCACAATCTATGCTTCCTTAAATAAATATTATACATCTATCAATTCTAGTCCAGTTATTGCCCTACACTTTATATTAGCCTCTGAAAGCTTTGCTTGTATTCAGTCTTTTTTTTCATATTGACAGATCATAGTGCAACATGTGAAATAAATAGCACTTTTTTTTTTAAAAAAAGAAAAAGACCACAACAGATATTTACCTGCCCCCAATAATCCCAGTACTTTCCCCATCCACCAACTTCCCACTACAACATTTCAAAGGTGGAGCTACCTACGCCTCAGGGTTTTTATGTGCCATTTTTAAAAAAAAACAAGTGACCATTACACCCAACCCACCGGCAGGCGGTTCAGCTATCCTCAAAGCCATACCCAAGCCTAATGTGGTGTCTTTATATAGCCTTGGATTGGCAACTGTGCTGCGGTTGGCGCGCTCAGCATTTGGTAGTTCAGGATCAGCATTTGGGATGTGCCCAGTCTCAGCAATGGCTGCTGCGGGCTCAGAAGTAGGCGCCGTGAAGCTCAGAATACCGGGTGCAGGTCAGGCTTAACTGGGTGTGGCAGTTTGCAGCCCGCTTAGACATTGGAGACCCAAGAATGGAGCCCGCCCAACCAGGTTTGCGGGCAGCTAGTTTGGGAAGGTAGATAGGGGCAATTGGGGCTATAGGAGTGGGGAAGGAAATCAAGCGGCGCGCCAGGCAGATATGAACAGCATGGGGGCTCCAATCAGGGCAAAGCAGAGGGCTGCATCATGAGAAGGACAAACTGGGTGTGTGTAACAGGAGGCAGGCTTGAGGTTGCTTGCAGTATGGAAAAGGGTTAGGGAGGGCTGGCCCACAGGGCAGGAAATCAGGCGGCGTGCCAGGTGGATACGGACAACACGGGGGGTTAAAAGTAGGGCGCGGAAGAGGGCTGCATAATGAGAAGGACAAACTGGGTGTATTTAACGGTATGCGGGCTTGAGGGTTGTTGCAGTATGGGAAAGGTTTAGGGAAGGCCTGCCCACAGGCAAGGAAATCACTTGGAGTGCTGGGCGGATACAGACAACACAGGGGGGTCCAAGTAGGGCGGGGCGGAGGGCTGCGTCATGAGAAGGAAGACATGGGTGTGTGTAACAGTAGGCGGGGTTTAGGGTGGTTGCAATATGGGAAAGGGCTAGGCTTAGGCTAGTGTTCTGGTTTTGAGGGTTTCTTTTCTATTTTTTGTTGGCTTTCATTGCGCTTGTACTTAGGTTAGGGTTGAGAGTGTGGGAATAAAGTCTGCGCTCTCAACCCCAGCTTGAGGATCCCATCTCATCATCATATTGGATCATGTCTTATGGTGTGGAAAGGGAAGGAAAGGAAGGAAATTCATATATATCTCTCTCTCTCTAAATGGGTGCATCCTTATCCTTAAAGACGCTAGGACCATTGATTCCAGAACTTGGGGACAACTCTTAGAGTTCACCCTGCTTCTTTCCATACCATGATGGGCAACTTGAGGCAGGTCTTGGTGGGCCACCTGTGGTTCATGGGGCCACATGGCTTTTTATTTATTTTGAAACATAGTATTTTGCCCCCCAAATTTGGGGAGGCAAGCCTTTTGCCTGGTGCAAAAGCTTTAGTGAATTAGATGCATGGCCCACATCCAGTTTGCCACTAAGATTGCAGAGAACAATGCTGGCTACTCAATAGTTTTTGAGGCAGGTCTCCCAAGGAGGCCCACATTGGTATTTGCCAACCCTCCAAAAAGCAATATTTTTATAGGAGTAGATTGTTGGCAGGATTTTAGTGTCTAGGATGGTTTGTTCCTTTGAAGAATGGATTGGTTGCAATGGCAAGAGATTGAGAGGAGATTGGAGGAAAGATTTTTTAGTTTCACAACTACAGAGTTTTTGCAATTGGGACAGCCCATTGAGGTTGCAATGTAGTTGCTTTAGGGTGACTAAATAAAATTGACTACAATGTTGGAAAGCAGTACCACAGCAGCATGCAAGCCATCCTGGGTTGAAATAGAAATAAAGCAACCCCAGAAAAAGAAAAAGGGGGTACCTGTGGGTCCACCACCTATGTCAACACCAAATATATAAATATTGGCCCCCCTTTCAAGAAGTCTCACAGGCCACCTAAGAGCATCTACCACTGTCTCAATAAGTCCTCTCAATAAGCGGATTTCTCAAGGATTTACCCAATTGGGCCACCATTGTAAGCTTGATAGCTGTCCACTGGAAAAAATACTGTCAAGCCCCACTCCAGCTATTCTCCCCCAGCCCTTCCCCTCCATAACTCCACCCTACCCTACTGCCCCCCCTTTCAACCTCATCACTTCCATCAAACCCCCCCCAATTTGACAGTGTTCCAAATTGTTCTCACATATTTTTTTGTTTTCAAAATCAAAATGATGCTAAAATGATAATTTTTGTCCTTTTTGGGGAGGTCCTGAGCCTTATTGAGCAGGGATTTTCCAAAGGGATGATGGTTGGATCCACTTACCAACTCCTCTATAGCTGTTGCCTGGGCCCACTTTATTTCAAAATGGGTGCAAAGTTGGGGTTTGACAGTTATCCACCCTTGCGCACCTCAACAATTTGTCAAGTTTTTCAAGAAGTTTTTAAAGACAAGGGTAGATGCTCTGATAGGTAAACTCTCCGCCAATTCCCATACCTCAGGATTCATTCACTTCACAAAATCTCCCAAGCAGGCAAAGCCCAGAAGGGCCAAAAAGATTTCTAACTTCTTACCACCCATTTCCACCCTTTTCTGGCTTCATCCATCCATCATTCTGAAAATTCTTCAACTTAAAAATTTCACCTTCACCCTCAACAAATCAATAACCACTAGTTGAATGTAATTAATGGGTATTTCTGTTTATGTTTTTAGGTGTAAATTATTTTTTTTGTGTTTTCAAACCCATTTTTTTCCTATTTTGCCAAATTCAACTTTCACTGTGTTGTTGATCTCTCACTTTTATCAAAGAAATTCAATGAAAAAATTGCATTTTCTGTACATTTATCATTTCAAGCAGTTTCTCTATCTCCATGATTGTAAGATTAACAATAGGGTGTATCAGAGTTAACCAACCACCAATTTTATAATGGCAGGTTTCAACCCAAATCTGCCATATCAAACCTGACATTAAAACTCAAAATAACCCACTTATTTCACATCAGACGTGTCAGAGTTAGCTTAAAATAAATGGTTTTTTTCAGATCAAGTATTTGAAGGCTTTCAACACCTCAAAACCACATCAGTCCACTCCATACAACCCTGGTTTCCAACCTCACCTCCTTCTACCTTCAACCTCATTTGAAAAATTCTACCTCCAACCTCATTGGAAAAATCTAATTCATCACTCTCATAACTTTATAAATCTCAAAAATTCATCAATCTCATAACATGATCACTCTAATAAATTTATTTCTGTTGTCACTTGATAAATTTCATCACTTTATTGTATTTTTTAATTGATCAATATCATCACTTCTACCTCCAAACTCATTGGGAAACTTCTACCTACAACCTCATTAGAAAAAATGACTTTATCACTCTTGTAACTTCATCACTCTCATCCCTTTATTGAGATCATCTCTTCAGTGCTATCATCATTTCTTCATCTCTTTTCCCACCATTTCTCTACTCACCACTTCATCAGTATTATCATTTCATTGCTCTTACTCTTTCCAAATGGCCCCACAGCAAATCTCTCCCTGCAAGTCTACACAAAAATAAAATACAACAAAGAAAAAATTGCAAAGGAACTCTAAAAAAATCCTTTCCCTTCAGCTTTAAAAGGATCAAGTCAGCTCAAGAGAGCTGATCACATAATCCTGGTAAACTGGCTCAAAGGTCCCTCCAAATATGACTCTTGCTTTGGATCCAACAATGAAACATGAGCTGGCCAACCTCCATTCTCTAAGGTTAATGGTTATCTCCTGATGGCCAATGAACTGAAGAATAAAAACAAAGGAAGGCTGGATATTTTATAAAATAGATGAGGGAGAAATTCAAGAATAATAAAGCCTCAAATCCAATAAAAATCAACCCCAAAAGTCATCAAAAGAGGAGGAACAATTCAAATTTCTTGGGCTTTGAAGATGTTGTGGAGAAGCAAGATTCAAGTAGTTGCATGGATTGAATCTCCTTGCCTCAAAATAAAGCTCACTTCTATTCCCCTCCAAAATCAGTGAACTCACAAATTGAATCTGAAAAAATTGAATTTGAAAAGGAAAAGCGGGATTTTCAACTGGATATTGATTTTCAAAAGCAGAAAGACAAAAGTTTGGCTCATCAAAAAAAATTGGAAAATGATTGGAAATTGAAACAGGCTGAGAAGGAGTTTAAACAAGAGGAAAAGGAGAAGGATTGACTGAAAGAACAACTGGAAAAGGAGAGGTAACAACTGGCAATGGAAAGAAAATATAGGTTATTGGTAGCCATGGCGCGTATTGGTAGCAGTAGAATGGTTGAGGAAATACAGGAGATTAATCAACTGCTTTTCTTGTAAATATATCTACTTTGATAAAAAATTTGCGCAGATCACACAAACTATTCATTAATAAATTCCTTAGCTGCTTCCTTAGATTTCAGAATCCCTCATTTGAGCCCTCCTTTGCTTTCAAGCCCTTTTCTTCCCACCTCTCTGTATGTTTGCCAAACCATCTCCCATCTTGTTCCTTCCAAACCATATACTTTGATTAGGGTGAGGATCAAGAAGGGATTCAATTTTTTTTATAACATTTTTAGGGTGGTGGGAGAAGAATTGTAAGTCCAGAAACAGGGGTCAAAAATTGGAAAAAAAAAACATGGTCCACAACAGCAAATCCCCCCCTCCCCCCTGAAAAAAAATCAAAAAAAGGGATGATTTACCCATGCAATACCTTAAAAATTTCAAACCAAAAAAAAAGAGGAATGAATTACTTGAAACCAAAATCAACCCCCAAAGAACCCCCCCAAAAAACCACATTAAACTGATGAAAATGGCGAGGAGGAGGGGGAGAAGAAGGTTTCAAACAATCCCTTGTTTGCTTACTTGAAAATCAATTGATTGATTTATTTCCAAACAATCAACCAATTGATTTGAAAAAGATTGATTGATCAATTTGCAGAAAAATCTGATCAAGCCATTCAAGCCTGATTAAGTGGCCAGAATATCACCCCAGTAGGCTTCTGAACACTAACTGAGTTCCCAACCACCAATAAACTTAATCTGGGGATTGGATGGATTTAAGTTGTGGGTACTGATACTACTACCACTACTACCACTGGTTTGATTGAAGGGGTGAGTGAAGGATGATTTGAGACCCAATAATGGGTTCATGAGGTTGAAAATTTTAGTGGATGGATGACTAGTGTTGTCTTTTGGATGGCTTGTGTTTAGATTTGTGGAGGGATGAAAAACTTGGACTGAATTAAATGAGGGATGTTGATGGAATCCTAGGTTGGGATTAGGACCTGGGCCAGGATTCAAACCTCCCACTAGGTTCAATTTGTTAGGGTTTGGATTCAGATGATTTGAAGATTTACAAGGATTGATCAGGAGGACTGAAATATCAATATTGATGATCAGATTCCAATTATTGGTAAAGAAGGAATTGCTGGTCTCTAAAAATTTGTACAACCTTAGATGGTTATTGGTTGAGATTGAAGAAAACCTGGGAATGGAATCAGATGGACTGAATCCAATATCTTGAATTGTTTGATTTGAGTCTGCCAAGTTTGACTGGTGACACCATCCTCCAGGTGATAAGTTGTTGGAATGTTTACTCAGTTTAGCGCCAGCCACCACAGTTGTTGATTTGGCCATCAATACTCTCTTGTGTCCAGTTGGTTGATTGAGCTGCCTGGTGTCTATTCAAAAAAAGATTCCCTAATCCTGATTATCCCATTGGCACTGTCCAAGGCCAAAATTTCACCATGGATTGAATCAGACCAAATAAATTTGATGACAGGATCTTTTTGAGCATTCCAAGCATGAATATTATGTTGTTGGGAAAATTGATATTTTGATTGATTTGAATTTGATGGAGGTGTATCAATTCCTGAGGCCTACAGAGGGTGAGGGTTTTGGGTGGAAGAAGTTTCTTTTGGCCATCTGCCAGTATCTAGATTGGAGAAAAGGACCTGTAGGTGGTGATCCAGGGATGAGATGGCTAATCTGGTACCAAAATAGTTAAAGGAGAATGATGAGATCAGATCCTTGTTGGGTAGTGGTAAGAAGTGAGTCTGGGCAATCCTCTAATCTGATTCACAGGAAACAAATCCAGCAGCTAAATATCAGTCCTGTTCTTGTTCTTGTTCTTGTTCTTGTTCTTGTTCTTGTTCTTGTTCTTGTTCTTGTTCTTGTTCTTGTTCTTGTTCTTGTTCTTGTTCTTGTTCTTGTTCTTGTTCTTGTTCTTGTTCTTGTTCTTGTTCTTGTTCTTGTTCTTATTCTTGTTCTTGTTCTTGTTCTTGTTCTTGTTCTTGTTCTTGTTCTTGTTCTTGTTCTTGTTCTTGTTCTTGTTCTTGTTCTTGTTCTTGTTCTTGTTCTTGTTCTTGTTCTTGTTCTTGTTCTTGTTCTTATTCTTGTTCTTGTTCTTGTTCTTGTTCTTGTTCTTGTTCTTGTTCTTGTTCTTGTTCTTGTTCTTGTTCTTGTTCTTGTTCTTGTTCTTGTTCTTGTTCTTGTTCTTGTTCTTGTTCTTGTTCTTGTTCTTGTTCTTGTTCTTGTTCTTGTTCTTGTTCTTGTTCTTGTTCTTGTTCTTGTTCTTGTTCTTGTTCTTGTTCTTGTTCTTGTTCTTGTTCTTGTTCTTGTTCTTGTTCTTGTTCTTGTTCTTGTTCTTGTTCTTGTTCTTGTTCTTGTTCTTGTTCTTGTTCTTGTTCTTGTTCTTGTTCTTGTTCTTGTTCTTGTTCTTGTTCTTGTTCTTGTTCTTGTTCTTGTTCTTGTTCTTGTTCTTGTTCTTGTTCTTGTTCTTGTTCTTGTTCTTGTTCTTGTTCTTGTTCTCCTTCTTGTTTTGCTTCTGAGCTGCAGAACATTCCTTGGACTTGAAGTTGACAAGCCAAGCTTGGATGTGTGAAAAGCAATGGAGATGTGAACTAACAGAGATGAGATTTGTGTGAAGGGATGGAGATGGGATTGGTATGGATTTTCTGAGGTGGAGGTGTGGATGGGTGTTTTGAATGTGATGGATTTTAGATGGATGATGATGCATAAATGGCAGATTTGATGTTTGAAATATGCCATTTTGAAATAAACCAGTTAGGGGGTATGTGTATTTCAGAAAACTGCCATTAAAATGGAATTTTTTTAAAAAGAAATGGTGGGTTTCTAGTGGCAGGTTTTCTAACTCTGATATGCCCTAATTTAAGATCAAGATAATGGCATATAGTACAATGAAAAAGTATGATATTGTCATCATCCCATCAACAAGTATGATATTGCCAGCATATCATCAAAAATTATGATATTGCCAGAATCCCATTGACTGATTGATTTGATTTTTTGGGGAAATAAATTTATAATAAATTGAAGAAAAGATAATCAACAAAATAAAAAAAAAACATGAATCCAAGCAAGAAGGTATATTATAGCAAGTAAGCAGGCTTCAATCTTCCTGGATTTGATCATTTCCTTCATTGGGCTTTGGCTATTATCCAGATTAACAAAATCATCCAATAAATGCTTAAATTGATCATCCAATTCACCTGAGCTGTTACTCTTATTGTCTACATTGCCATTCTCTTCTAACCCAGAACCTGCCTTAGAAAAAATACAATTCACTAATTGAAGCCAAGGATGGTTGAGGCCTTCAGGAAATGAAGTGCCACTGGAAACCGTTTTTTTAATGAAAATTTCAAAATCAGGGTCCCACATGAGCATTAATGTCTTGTGTGAACTTAGGTGCTTCAATAATTAATCCGGTAAACCCTTTAACCACATTGCAGGACAAAATATGCTATACTCTAGTTCACCTTTTCCCATAACCCTTGATATATCAATCCAGTTTCCTTTGTTCCTGAGACTACCTCAATCCACAAAAAAAAAACTTAGCAAGTAAACTCAATATATCCCAAAAAAAATTCAATGGGTGATGTTGAATTCAAAGCTCCAACCATGTGGTAGTTGTGTAGGGCCCCACACGGCTCAAATGAGCCGTGGGGGCCCATAGACAACTAAAAAGGGCCGTTTCAAACACGCGCAACCCCCAGGGGTTCTGTAGGAGCCGTTTAACCTCCAAACACTGCAAATTTGAGCCGTGTACCCCCGTACATGGCTCGAAACTGCCTTGTTTGGGGGTGCACAACCCCCCAGAAGTCCTGCCAGAATTTTGGGCACCCCCTGGACCACACTTGGGTTCCGTCAACCCAAATTTGGGATTAAAACATACTTCTTGGGACTGTTTTTCCACACCTAGCAATCCCAAAGAGACATTAAAGTGAAACCAAAGTAAAAACTGAAATCATAAAAAAATCTGCAAAAAATTCTTTCTCAACTCAAAAGTGAGCAAACTTGTTTGTTCAATTAAAAGTTGGATTGAATACTGAAGTATAAAATTGCATTTTTTTTGCATGGGAATAGTGGAAAGCCCTCCTTCTTCTGACATGGCTGCATGGAAGGTCTACATTGATAGTGCCATCAACAAAGCTTTTGAAAAGGAAAAAAAGGATTTAAGTAATGAAACATTGGAAGCCCCAATTGCATCCTCATCAAGGGTGAAAATTGAGGAACAAAATGTTTCACAGTTGGATTTGACCTCTGGTTGTGAGTAACATTTTATGTTACTGAGGTCTTTGCGGTATTTAATTTGATTGAAACTGATGGAGTGCATCCCATCAATATAAATATTTAACTATGGCAGATCCACTTGCCTCACCTCCCTTGAGAGCTTTTCCTACTAGGGAAGAGGCCCAAAACTATTGTCAAACATGGGCAATGAAGCATGGTTATGCTTTAACAGTTTTCAACTCAAAGCGTGACCAATATGTGGATTTAGCCTGTGATAGACATGGTTCCTATTCAGGAAATCTTCTGACCAAATGGTATAGACAAACTCACACAAGGAAGTTTGGGTGCAAGTTTTTAATCCATGCAAGCTGCACAAAGGCAGAACTCTTATGGGAAATCTCCTACAAAGAAACGCAACATAACCATCAAACATCTAAAAATCCCTCTGAGAATCCTCAACTGAGGAGAATCTCTGGGCAAGCCTTGGATCTCCTCAAGGAAGGAATGAAAGATGGGCTCAATATGTTAAAACTTAAGAGAAAATTGAGCAAGATTGATGGGTGGGATTATGTTGATGACCAGACAATCTATAACACTAAGCAGAAGGTAATGCTTGTAGAACTAAAGGGAAAAATTGTTATGGATACTCTATGAAAAGCTTGAAGAAACAAGTTGGATTCAACAGTCAAAGTTCAATGGAGAGGGTCACTTGGAGGCCCTGTACTTAGCAAATCCAGATTCAGTAAAGCTTTCAAAACAATTCCATCATATTTCTATGTTGGATTGTACTTATAAGACAAATAAGTACAAAAAACACTATTGCTTGTTGTAGGAATGACAGCCAATTGGAAAAATCTCACAAAAGCTCTTCTTTTTATAACAAAAGAAGAATTTTAGTTCTACAGTTTGTCTGCAAATGCATTAAAGGAGTTGGCTTATGATCCTGAGAGACTTAAAAAAGTCTTTATGACGGACCATGAAAAAGATCTGGTTTGTGGTATTGAATCTGGTTTCCCTGAGTCATCAAGACAATTTCGCACTTGGCACTTATCTAAAAAGATGCAAGCAAACTGTAAAGTGCGCTTTTTTAATGAAGTTGAAGGATTGACAAGCTTTATGACTCTGTGGGCAAAGTATGGGGCCTCAAAGACCAAGGAGGAGGCGGAGGTCAATGATGTGGAACTCAGAGCAGGTCCAAATCACTGCTTCTTATTCTTCCTAGTTTTGGGTTCTGACCTTTTGACTTGTATAGTGTTTCTTGAAAGACTATGAAGATAAACTCAATTATATGGAAAATAACATTTTCCCTATCAAAGAGAAGTTTGTAACATCCTGGACTTGTATAAACCCAGATTTTAGAAACAAAAAAACTTCTCAGGTTGAAGGGGCCTGTGCAACTCTCAAACAATTCCTTGCAAACTCTTTGGGAAACCTGTTGAATTTTTGGAAAAGCCTTGACGGAACAGTTTCAAATAAAATTAAATTGGTTCATGCATCACTTTATAACTCTCAAATTTAGTTAGGGACAGCTCTTCCACCTGAACTGTTACCATTGGGTTCAAAATTGTGTTTGGAGGAAATAAATCTTATTAGGGAACAATTTGAGAAGTTCAATAATGATCATGATGGCAAAGTTTGCACCAAGTCATACTCCAAGACTATGGGTTTGCTCTGTTTCCACCAAATAGGTGACCATCTAGAATTCAGAGGATCAGTGGTACCCAAAGATGTTCATCCTCAGTGGAGGTTGGATTATGACCCTTGCAGTTCAAGTTCTGTAATTTGGCTTAAGTTGGATTGTTCAAATCACTATGTGATTGATGCTTTTTGATTTATAATTCCTAATTCACTAATGGTTGATCCTTTTTACTTTTGAAGTGCAATGTTGATGAAATGCTAAGCATTCCCCAGTTACGTGAAAAAGCGAATTCAATGATCTTGGAATCTCCAGATCATGAGAAAAGAGGTCCATTAAAGTATATCATTCAGAAGATTACAAAATATTGATTGAAGCCACAACTTGAACTTAAAGTCTTATGATCAAGTAGGGGCAGGCCAAAGTTGGCAGATGTGCAGCGTGAACCATCTTGGTTTGAGACGGTTGAAAAACAACTCAAGGGGGAAAAAAGGACTAGAGGGGCTTGAAACAAGAAAAGAAAAAAGATTTTATGTCTTTTCTTTTGGGATAAGTTCATTTTTTTGGTTTAATGAACTTAGTCACTAACTAATGATGAATTGTTAGTCAAAGTTGGCAGAATCGGAATCTGAATTTCATAGTTCAGAGGAAGAGACTGAAAGTGAATCAGGATAACTTAATTTGGAATCAGAATCCTCTTCAGAAGAAAAAAATGTGCAGCAAAGCTCAACCAGAAGCTCATCTTTGGTGAGTATTCATTTAATTGATCTAATTAAAGAAATTTATACTAAGTTAGTTTTCATGATAGGGACCAAACATGAAATACCTCAAACAAATACCCAAGAAATTCCATAAGTTCTTGGGTGAGGTTTAGGATCCCATTGGAGATGGGAATTGCAGATTTAGAGTCATTGCTAAATTTCTTGGTTATGAAGAACATGGTTGGTTTAAAGTTAGGAAGGAAATGATTGAAACATTAGAGAAACATAAAGCATGCTACATTAAGATTCTTGGTGTTTCAAAGGAGGTTGAAAAGATTAAACAAAGACTTAATGTTGAAGACATCAATCAAAAGATTCCCTCCTAAAAATGGCTGGCTAAATTGGACATGGGTCAAATCCTAGCAGACACATATTCCAAACCTATATGTTTCATTTCATTGGATTCATGTGATACTTATACTACAATGAAAAATGGTGTTACTGATCAATCATATCCAATGCTCATTTCCTTTGTAAAAAATAACCACTTGGTTCTATTAGTACTTGAGGGAGAAATGATTCCAATCCTGCCCATTGTAGCAAAACCATGTTCCTTGATTCCTAAAAAAGCCTCTAGTTGGGTTGATCACCTCAAAGATCAACTGCAAATATATTCTAGATTTTAATAGAGTTTGACTTCATTCCATCATTGGGTTTCCTATGAATTGTAATTATAATGATGCTAACAAGTTCTATTAATATGAAGGGTTATCAAATTTTGAACATCATTATGTTGAGTATTTTGAGTGAACATCATTATATTGAGTGTTTTGAATGAGATTTTAATGGTAAGTCAGTTAAACTTGTGTTGGGCTGATTCCATCACAAGCTTAACTTATGTTAAGCTTGGGATGGGATCAGCTTAACACAAGTTGAACTTGTTTTTTTTGGTGTTTTTACTTTAGGGCTGGTCAAAAGACTTTTATTTTTTTGGAAAGTTTACTTTAGGACTGGTCAAAAGACTTCTTTAATTTTTGGGCCCTTTTAACTTAGGGCTATTCAAGTTGAACTTACGTTAGGGCTTGTCATGTTACTTGTATTTTTTTGGTGTTTTTACTTTAGGGCTTGTCACATTTCTTGTCTTTTTTTTTGGTGTTTTTACTTTAGGTCTTTTCAATTTACTTTTCTTTTTTTTTGTGTTTTTAATTTAGGGCTAGTCCAGTTACTTGTGTTTTTTTGGGTCTTTTTAATTTAGGGCTTGTCCATTGGATAGTCTCAGTTTTCTTTGGTTTTTTATTTATTTATACATTTATTTATTTATTTTAACCAAAAAATGAACATTCTTTGATTTTTTGGTTGATTTCTGTTTTTTTGGAATGTTTATTTGGTTTATGGGTTGTGTTAGTACCCTTTCATTCCTTTTCCTTTTCCTTTTTTTTTTTGCTTACCGCAGTCTGGTGTCGTGTGGGCTTCCACACAACTACATTTGAGGCGTGCACATCTCCACATGGCTCAAATGTAGTTGTGTGGAGGTCCACATGGCCGTGGACCAGGCTGGGTTGTCTGCACCACTCTTTGTGCCGTGCAGGGTTGTACAAGGCTTGGAGTGGACGTGTGGCGTGCCACACCGTCCATTATTAACCATGTGCACGGCTCAATGACCCATGAAATTAACATTTGCCAAATTCAATAGATTGCAAAGAAACAACTCACTTAGATTTTTTAAATTATTTAGAACACAGTTTTAGTGATCAACTGCCCAAGGAAGAGCCTGTTGAACTTTGAATCAGATAATAAAAATCATCTTTTGCCATTTTCCCAAAAAGGGGTTTCTTGCAGAAATTTGGTGAATTTTGTATATTTGAGAGGACTCAAACCTGTGAATTCAAGCTTATCAGGATTTTAATTTAGTAGATAGGTGCCATGCAACCACCCCACGTATTATAGGGCAATCTTGAGATGCGTTTGAGTGCAAATGGGAGAGGCTGAGTGCAAGAGATAAATGCAAGGTAGCAAGGCTAAATGCAAAGTGAAAACTAAAGGTCCAACGGCTCAAAAAACAGCAAGAGAGGTGAATTTTTCCAATAGTAGAGAACCAAGGCAAAGCCAAATGTGATGACTTGTCTTAGCAAAACGCAAGAACGTATGAAATTAACTAACTGAGGAAACAATCTTCAGGAAAATGGCATAGCCTTTATAAGGTAATCCAATGGTGACTAGATACCACTGGATGAATGGTCACCTACAGCTAGAGAGCAATGGCGCAAGAAATGAAAGGAAAATCATTGGAAAATAAAATAAAATATCCACTTGTTTTAAAGCTCATAGCCTAGGTTGAAGACAATAGAATATGAGTATACATGATTGTAATGGACAAGGCATGGAAGGAATGACATGTGATGGTAATTCAAATGTAAGGATATAGTTTTGCAGGGAAGAAAGCTAGTCCATTGGCAGAATATAAAGTTGATGTGGCTATCTAGGCATGGATGTGAACTAGTGTAATTGTGTGACCAAGAATGTAAGTCCAAGGGCTAGGGATACCCAGGGGTAGAAGAGCAAATATCAAATGGATGGTCAACCAGATTAGAGTTAGATGCAAAGATTCACAAGTTTATACTGAGTTGCCAAGATTGAAAGGCTTTTAGGAAAGCGCAAGGTAGTAAGTGGAGGGCACCATTGATGTTGTGCTTTATTTGTGTCATGCTTATGGACTGAGGTAGATTTTAATGAGGAATAGCATATTTCAAAAGGAGGAAGGAAAAACTCCTTAACCTTGGAGAATGAAAGTTGCCTGGGTATAAAGCCGCAAGCTCCTGCAAGCTTCCAGATCAATTCAAATTGATTCCAAAAGTTGTTATCCTACTGTATAACCTTATACACTACTTAATTGCTTGAATAAATTTCAAATTAATCATGTAGTAATCCTCATCTTGATGTTGTTACAATTGTATTTGCAGCGACAAAAAATGTTTTCCAAACACCACTGCTTGTGGTATTCCAGCCAAGTGCAAGCAGTCTTTCCTTTGAGAGGTGGCTTGTTTGTTTAATTTAAATATCAAGACAATGATCAATAATCCTGAGGCTTCCATGAGTGAAGGTTGGAGTCAAAGGTCTACTTGCAAGTGAATTATCACATCCCGCCAGTACCAGAGATTGAATTTCTTGGAGTGCAGAACCCAGGTGAGCAAGGTTGGATAAAAAATAAATAAATGGAATTGTTACCCTCCTAGTATTACCATGGTTTCAAAGGTATGTCACTAATACACCACCACAACCACCCACACAATATTTTGGGCCACCAACTGAATTCCAAACAAACCAAGTGGAGTCCAAGGTGCAAGGTGAAGACTGGAACCAGGCTATTAAAGAGAAAACAAGAGAGTAAGAAGGAAATTAGAATGAAAGAAGAAAAGGAATGGAAAAAGGGGATGAAGATGGAGGGAATGGAGCAGAAGGTAGGAGCAGAATGGAAATGGATGGAATGGGATATCAAAGCAAGGGAGCCCAAGTGAAAGTTGCGGTGCCAATTGAAAATGATGCAAGGCGGTTGAATTGAAAAATTGGAAAGGGTTTGTTTCAAATTCAAAAGAAAGAGAGCCTCTGAAGAACTCTTCAATGCAGATGCATGGAATGCCCAACCAAAGAGAGCTTGAACCACATGGTTCAAGGAAATCTTTGGAGAGGAATTGGTTGAACAAGTTCATTTTATGCAACATATTTCTGGGTTAATAAATGAAGAGAATCTTGAAGAATTTGAATCAATGGTAAGGTTGTTAAATGCAAATTGGGAAATTGTAAAGGAAAAGATGTTTATATATTTTAATATTATTTATTATTATATATATATATATATTTGAGAAAATAAAACAAAATTTATTTAAATAATGTGAAGAAAGAAAAATTGAAGTGTAGAAAAATAGAAGTAATTGATGATGAAGGGTTTGAAATGAAAAGCATAAAAATTAAACTGAAAAACAAGAATGAATAGGATGGAATGGATTTGAGAATGTAATGGTATTGAATGGGACAGAATGGGATAGAATTGTGAAATGCAATGGGATTTGAGCTTTTCAAGTTTTTCAAGGGTAGTTTTCATGGAAGTCTTGGAACAATTCAGGAGAGTTGCAAAAGGTGATGGGATGGTTCCCAATAGGTGCAATATTTGTTGGACTGGAAGCCAGTCCATTCAACAAGGTATTGAAATTTTCCTTTTTGGAACCTCAAATACAGGATGAAGCTTACTTCCAACTCTAAATGTACTTGGAAATTGACTGGTTCAGCAGGAGGATGAGTCTTGCCTGGGTATTGGAATCAGGCTTGCTCTAGGAGAGACACACAAAAAGACCAGGTGGATAACTTTCTGTATTCCAGGTAAGGAAAGTTTGAAATAATTGGTAGAGATGACTGATTCAAATTTGAAGGGGTCAATTTTCTTCTCAGAGAGTTTTTGGATTGGTTGAGTACTGCAAATTTTTCAAGAATTGAGCCATACCTGATCTCCTACTGCAAAGGTTGGTGCTGTAGTGCAAAGTTGTTCTGCTTGCTCCTTGTAGCACTGGTTTTTTGCTTCAAGGTTGGATCAGAGTTGCAATTGGAGAGATTGGATGAGGGTGAGATAGTTGGTAGTGGGTTGAGAAGGTGCTATGTGAATAGAATCAAAAGTTGGGTCTCTTCCATGAAGAGTCTGAAAGAAAGACTGCTTGGTGGAGGAATGAGTGGAGTTGTTGTAGGCAAACATGGATAATGGGAGCCATCTCAACCAGTCATCTTGTTGATAGGAGACATACATTTGAAGATAATCTTTGAGAACCTGACTGAATTTCTTGGTCTGTACATCTGTTTCCAGGTGGTAGGCCATTGATAAATTGCAAGTGATCTCCAAATGCTGGAATAGCAAGGTCCAAAAGCTAGAGACAAACAAAGATCCACAATCACTAACTATATTATCAGGGATGCCATTTAAAAAAACATATTCTATGAATAAATTTGCCAAGTCTTCTGAAGATGCAGTCACAGTAATGCAAAGAAATAAAGCCATCTTTGAGAATCAATCTACTACTACTAAAATAGAATCATAAACACTAGAAACAGGTAATTGAGAAATAAAATCCATCCAAAACAAGTGCCAAGGAATAGGCTGGATTGGAAGCATCTGAAGCAGCCCATACTTATGGTGTTTTGAGGACTTGTTTCAATTGCAATAATACCACATATTAACATAGTCTTTCACTCCCTTGGTCATACAAGGCCAATAGAAGTATTGTGCGATCAACTGGTGGGTTTTATCCTGTCCATTATGACCAGTGAGTCATTCCAAGACTTGAAGATATCTAGCTTAATGCAAGGATTATTGGTTATTACTAAAAAATCTTTATAAGCTAAATATTAATTTTTGTCAATACCGTAATTTCTTGTTGATTTTGTTGCACTCTTTCAAATTTTTTACACTTGGGGTTGTCAAGTTGTGATTTTTAAAGCTTGGAAGCTTTGTCTCAAAGGTGGGTGATTATCAAACTGAGTTGGGAAGACTGGTTGGACAAAAATTGTCCCAGAGCTTTCAGGGTTGTTATTGGTGAAGGTGCTCCCCCCCCCTGGGTAAGCCTTTTCCCAAAGTGATAAAGCATCAGGAAATACCACTTATTTCCCTGGAGGGTATTTTATTTTAGAGTTGAAATTGGAGAGGGATTTGGACCAATGTGCCCGTCTGCATGTAAGGAATTTTGAGCTCATGAAATATTCAAGAGAATTGTGATCAGTTCAGAACTCAAAGGGTTCCATGGGACTCAAAAGGTATGAAAACCATTTCTTAAGGAAATAAAAAATTTCAAGAAGTTACTTTTCATGAATCTCATAGTTAAGCTCTTCAGCAAGCATTTTTTAAGAATAAAAGGCTATGGGGTGAAAAAGGGACAAAGAAGAAGAATGCAAAATTGCTCTTGAAATTGCATAGCTGCTTGCATCTGTTTCCAGAATAGTGCAATCTAGCTTGTTGAATCAAGCAAGTATTGGAGCAGTGGTAAAAGCTTTCTTCAAAGGATTAAACTACAAAGCAGCATTTCCATTTAAAATAAAATGAGTTTCTTTTTGAAGAAGATTGGTAAGATTAAAGGTCTTCTTGGCATAGTGCTCAATAGAAATCTGGTAAAAATTACTAAATCCAAGGGAAAGTTGAAGGGATTTGACTAAAGAAGGTGAAGGCCAGTCCAATATAGATTGGCTTTTGGCTTGGTCCATTGCTAGTCCTTTTTGAAAAACTATAAAATCTAATAATTGAAGGGAATGACTATGAAATTTGCACTTGGAGGCTTTTGAAAACAAGCTATTCTTTCAAATTTTCTGCAGCAGTAATTGCACATGTGCAACTTGATCGTCAAGATTTTTTGAGTAGAAAATTATATCATCAAGATACACCACAAGGTATTGATCTACAAGGCCAGCAAAAATTTCATTGACAAAATGTTGAAAAGCAGAAGGAGTGTTTCAGAGGCCAAAACCAATAATGGTATACTGATAACTTCCAAAAAATGTTCCCATTGCAGTCAAATACTCATGGAATTTTGTAGTGCAAATCAGTTTATAGGCACCTGAAAGGTCTAACTTCAAAAAATAAGCAGCTCCATGGAAGAGAGTGAGGAGGTGGAACATAGGCAGTACTGGGTAGGCATTTTCCTGGGTTACCAGGTTCAGTTTCCTGTATTAAACAAAAAGGCAAAGGCTGCCATATATTTTTGGAACATATAGGATGGAAAATCTGGTTTTTGAATTGCTTTTTAAAAGAAATACTTTCAATACATTGTATGCAACGTATTCTTGCTTCAAGAGAGAGTAAACTGGTCTGGGTTCTGGGGGTGGGCCAGTGGGTTTAATTCTGTGATTGTAAAAATGGGAAGGAGGTAGTTTATATGCCTTTGCAGCTGCAAAGATGTAAGAAAAGTAATGTTAAAGCAAAGTTAAAGACTCTTGAATGATTTAAAAATCTTCAATCTTGTCATCTTTGAGCACTGGGTTTGAAGTGCTTGCACAATCCAGAGTATTATGGAGCTTACAATACACCATTTGGTAGGCGCCTGTTTCTCTTCAAATAAACAAGGAAGAGGTAAGTCTGAAAAATAAGCAATGACTCCTAAATCTGAAGAGGGGACTTGGGAATGAAGGTCAGGATATTTTAAATATCCTGGATGAAAGTTGTCATCCAAATCAATGAAATTTTCAGTTAGGCTTTTTAATTCCTATTTGAAAGAAGGGTTAGTTTCCTGGGGTTGCAAGTTTCAAAGTTTAATTAATCCTTCTTGCCAATTCACATCTGGATTCCAGTAGACTAGGAGGTTGTGCCCTAGAATGGTGTTTTCCATTCTGGGGAGGTCCCAGACAAATAAGTACAATTTGAATCTGGGGAAATTAGAAAATGCAAAGGTACATTTTGCCTTGTGGGTGAGCCAATTGGACGGATTGCTTGCAATACTTACTAAATGGACAGCAAATTTATCTATCTTGGAATGGATTGGATTTTTAAAAGTTTCAAAAGATAAACTTATAAAAGAAAAATTAGCACTAGAATTGAGTAAAATGCAATAAGGGGTGTTGTTGGAATGGAAAAGGACAAATCTGGAACTTGGAGCATTAAGTGACCTGTAAGTCCAAATATTGAATCACTGATTTTTAGATAATGTGTAGTTTTCCTTGCAAGTATCAGAAAAAATACAAGCAAATTTTGGACTGCTTAGATGCTTCACACACTAGCTGCTTTGCACAACTCTTAAAATCATTTTTTCCTTCACAATAAATACATAACCCATCTCTTTCCATCCTTTTAAATTCCTTGTTCTGGAACATACCAGTTTTTTTGTCCAGAAACTTGGGAGTTTTTGCAACAGCTTTCCCCTTTGGGTTGGAGTTTGAATTAATTTTTTTTTTTGAATTTTTTGAATGTTTTGGATTCTTTAATTTTTTCTTTGAAGATTTGTCCTCCTTTGAAGCCAAGGCTGACAATCCATGGTTGTTTTTCAAGATAAGTTCGTTTCATGATAGCAATTATCAAGCTCAATCACCCAATCTATCATCTTCTGAAGGGAGTTTGTCTTATGTCCCCCAAATCCAAGCTGTTTGATTAGGTGTGCGTTTAAAACCTTTTGAAATTGAAATAAAATTGCTTCCTTGTTCCATTGGATGCAAGACTTCAGAGTTCAAAAATGAGAGATATAAACTGAGAACCTACTATTCTCCTTCATTACCAGGCAATTAAGTTTTTATTTGGTGTTTTGCACTTTGTTGGGGTTGCCAAACAGGGTGATCAGTTGTTGCTTAAACTTTTCCCAATTTTTGAGAATGCAATTGGGGCTCATATTGGATAACATTTTGATATAAGTTTTGAACCACTTCAAGGCTCTACCTCCTAAAAATGAAGACACATAAATGAACTTGTTCCTGGTGGAGGAGAAGTTATTAGGATTTTTGGAAAAGAAAATTTTACAGGACTGTAGGTATGATCTAAAATTATGGGAATTTTCTCCCATGAAGTGGTCAGGCTTCTTCATGCCCAGAGTGCAAAACCAGGACCACTTGAACTAGGTTGCAATTCATTATGATCAATGGCCTTTATCAAAGTAGAGAGGAGGGAAGTAGTCTTGGGATCAGGAGCACTTGTGCAAACCCTTGATATAGCACCAGTCAAAGTTTCATGCCAAGAGTTTTTGGAATCTTTGAATTTCTCAAGAGGATCCACTGGAGCTTTGGATTTTCTTCAAGAGGTTAGGGGATTGTTAAGAGGTTCAAAAAAAGGAGATTTGAAAGAAGGAATGTAATCTAAGGTTATTTTGGCCATTGAAGTGATGGATCTGCCTACCCTCTTGATATCATCATTGTAAGGGGTGAAGGAAGTTTTCCTGGTCAAGAAATTAAGTAACATTGTAAAATAAATGTATTACAGATGGTAAACTACAATATATGAGTTGAGTTAGTTAATTTACTGTTGAAAAACAACCACATGTACTATAGGGAAATCTTGAGATGACTGTGAGCGCAAATGGGAGAGGCTAACTGAAAATTGCATACTAAAGGTCTAAAGGCTTGACAAAAAGAAAGAGGGATGAATTATTTCAATGTTGGAGAACCAAGGAAAAGCCCAATGTGATGACTTGTCTTAGTGAAATGCAAGAAATTATGAAATTAACTAACTGAGGAACAAATCTTCAGGAAAATGGCATAGATTTTATAAGGTAATCCAATGGTGGATAGATAAAACCTGATGGCTGCTAATCTACAGCTAGAGAGCAATTGCGCAAGGAATGGCAGGAACAGAATGGGAAAATGAAATAAAATATACAGTTTTTTTCAACGTCATAGCATAGGTGCAAGACAATAGAATATGAGTGTACATGATTGTAATGGATGAGGCATGTAAGGAATGACATTTGAAGTTAATGAAAATGAATAGATATAGTTATGCAGGGAAGGGAGCTATTCCATTGGGAGACTATACAGTTAATGTGGCTATCTACGCATAGGTGAAAACTAGTGCAATTGAATGACCAAGAATGGAAGTCCAAGGGCTAGTGATACCCAGGGGTAGAAGAGAAAAGCTTGAATGGATGGTTTACAGGATTAGAGTTAAATGCAATAATTTGAAAGTATATAATGAGTTTCCAAGATTGAAAGGTGGTTATGCAAGCCAGAGGTAGTAAGTGGAAAGCACCATTGATTTTGTGATTTATTTGTGTCACCCTTATGGACTGAGGTAGATGGTAATGAGGAAACAGATATTTTGAAATGAAAAAGATAATAATCCTTAACCTTGGAGTGTTACAGTAGGCCAATTGATACATGTTGAATTTTTGTATCAATTTATCCACCTCTCTTTTTCAATTCTTCATTTCATTTGAAATCTGGTCCTTCATTTGTGTCCCAATGTGTCCACAATCAAACATTGGCTCCAACTCACCATGCCTTTCAAACACCTGGGAAAAGAGCTGTGAATTAGCTCTCCATAGAAAAATTAGCAACTTTTTTTCACCTGGAACATTGCCACAGACATTTCAAACAAACTAGACTAACATAAAATAATGAACTACTTCAATTTTTACCTTCCCCACTCAAGCACCAGTGGTCATCACTTCCCAATTCATCCCCATATTATTGTTTCAAAAATTAACCTTCTTTCAAGCTTTCAATCAGCTCAATTATATCCTTGCACAATTTTGGGAGCTCACCATACACAAAAAAATCCCTGGATGATATAGAAATAACACTTTGGTCACCAAGAGATTCAGAAAAAGAGCTTTCAAAATTTACTTATGACAAGAAAGGATCCTCATTGGAGCCTTTTCATTTATTCCATCTTTTAATAGAATAATGGCAGGAATTTTTCTATTAAGGTTGCTCCATCTGTGTGGTGATGATTGAAGGCTCATTTGCTGTTCCACTGGTCCAAGAAAAAGTAAACAGTATACAACAATTGTCTATCCCCCTCCTCTGTAAAAGGATTAACCATGAAGGTAGGTTGTGATGAATCTTTTGAGGCCTCTCCCCTTTTCTGGATTGTGTTCTTGATTTTTTTTGCAATTAATTTGAATTAGCACACAACAAATTTAATCAGTCCCAAAAAAAACCAAAAACCCCCCCAAAAAAGAGAAAAACAATTTCAACCCACTTGAACCAGGATTCCCTTGTTGATTATGAAAACTAATGCAATGGGAAAACTCCTCCAGAAAATTTTGTTGTGTTTCATAGCAGAGGGGAATTATAAGAGGGGAGAGATAGGACCAGAGTATCTCTAAGACCTCACCATCTATCAGTCCCCACCCCTCCAAGTATCATAGGTTGTATTCCAACCAAAATTCCCAGTTTTGTATGTATGCATGAAATATCAAAGTTGCAAAAAAAAGTTGATGGTGTTCTTGAGGCCACATATTGCTATCATGGAGATCCCAAATAATGTTTTTTTTTGGGAAGAAGCTTATTAAAAAAAAAAAACTTGATTAAAAAAGAAACTAAGAAAGTCACTCACCAATCTGATGAACTGGTGTAATGAGCATCCAATATCATACAAGACACAAACCCAATAGCTAGGATCTATGTTGGAAATTACTTGCTTTAATCATTCCAGAGGATATGACCACTTCTCACTTGATTTATATATGTTGGCCACATTAATCACTGCATCATGAAGGCATCATGACCCCATGAGGCCAGTATTTTTGCAATCTCTCCAAGTAGTTGTGTTGCGCTTGTGATCTGCAGCCTTGTGTGAATCAGAAAATTGGTCCATCTGTAATTTGAAATTTCAGATTAGCCATGGATGGTTTGATCTGAATGATGAGATTAACCTTTTTCTCTATTCTATGCTCAACCTCCTTGGCCTAGATCTCACATTCCATTGATTCAACCAACCTTGGATTTAGAAAATGAGAGGGATTTGGCCAAGGTGGCTTGTTTTTACTTGCTAAAAGGTTATGATAATGCTGAAAATTACCATCAAATTCAACAAAAAGGGCAGAACGAGGGCCCAATTTTCCACTTCTTGGTAAAAAAAGGCAGGGAAGACCTTGATTGAATGGAGTTGTTTGTTTTTGAGGCCAACAAACTGCAAAGACCATTTGTCACTTTTCTTCTGGAGAGCTGGGTAGATATCAATCAAGACAGTGAATGGCTGACACAATTAAAAACACTAAGAAGCCAAAGAGAAATGCATTACATTAAATCACTCCCCAAGCCAATCAAACACATAAATTGCCCAGTGGAGTAACCAGTTTTGGTGATTTTTGTTCTGACCAGTAATGCATCATGTTCATGAACAGTGTCAAGCTGATATTGCAAAATTGCCATGCCATGTAATAAAAGCAGATCAGAGGAATAGAAAAGGAAGTTCAAGGTGAATTTTGAGAGGCTGAAATCTATCCCCTTGCCATTAATCATGAAATTTTGGGAACAAATTAAAAAAAAGCTGTGTATTCTCTTTTTTGAACTAGTTTGCATAATAAAAAAAGATTATTAGATTTGAAATGGTGTAGCTTCATCATAAGCTGATGAAAAAAATGGAAATACAAACTCACAATGCAGATCTATCAATCCCAGGTCTTGAAAGGATTCTAAAGACAAAGGGTATGGTGGACACAGAAATCAATGTCTGCCACAATAATCTCTCTCCCAGTTATCACTTACCCAATTGCTATTCAGGTTTTTCAACCACAAAAAAAACTGAGTTCATGGGGTTCATGAATTTTCCCATTTGCCTTGCAGTCAGGCCTTTTGGTGCTGTTGTTGGTGGTCCACTATGGATTGATTGATTGAATCTGTTTTTTTTGAGGCTTAAGCATCTTCAACATCCTCCCAAATAATTTCAGGTCCACTGTCGAAATTTTTGTCTTGAAATTGAGCTGGAAATTTGAGGTTGACAGTGGGAAGGAATGGGATGGTATGTTGCTTGTACATATGCAAACATTTTTGGCCTCAATTTAGTGATTGGGCTTGATAGGAATTTTTCCTCTGCTGCTCTCATGATTCACTTTGGATAAGCATGCACCTCATTTGAACCATTTTTAGTATGTCACTGGAGTTTTGTAATCCAGATAAAGGGGGTAACCATTGTTTTGATTCAGTCCATTTGATGATTACAAATAAAGATGATGAGGATTCTGAATAACCTAACTATAGAAGTATATGGGAAGCATACAGATATTGTCCTCACACCAATAGGTCAATGTTGAATAGGGGCCTTCTGAGAATCACCATAAGAAAGAAGAAAAATAAAGAGAAAATTAAATGATTAGAAATAAATCAAAGAATATGGAGAAAAGTCAAGTTAATACTTAGCCTTACTCAGAGAAATTGGTGGTGGTTATGGGTTGATTTTTTGCGGGGGCCTATAGATTTTTACTTTGATATAACTGGTGATTGCATGTTCACTTTTGGGAGCAGCTGGACTGACTCAAGGACAAGAACATTGATATGCAATTCCCATTGTAGTTTTTGGCTGTAAGGGGAATGATATTTATATTCTGTTGGATAAAGCCTCAGTTGCTTGTACTGCTCCCCCCCCCCAGGAGGCCTACACATATATGAATAAGAATAGTGAAAGATTTTAAATAAAACTGCACTCAAAAAAAATAAAAATAAAGAACAGGAAGAGTATTCAATATAGGGTTATAGCCATGCACTGGTGAATTTTATTTGAGTTTATGGGTTTTGGTAATAGGGTTTCAGGTAATTTGGATGTTTGCCAAATTGTCCAAGATATCTAAGAAGCGGTGAGGAATGGGGTGAGTGAAAGGATATTGTAAAACCTGCAATCTGCGGAAGAATATTTTCAAATGAAATCTGATGGTGTGGGGCTTGGGTGGGGGGGGGGGATGGTGAATCCACCCACCCATTGTCTCACCCCGCATGGGTTTCAAATTGAATTGGCTGGAAACTCATGCACCCAAACCACCAATGCATTGCAATTGAATGGTGTATGAATGTCCTATCTTCCAAACATAAGCAGTGACCACTGGTGGCAGTGAGAAACTTGGAATACTTCAAACATAATTTCACACAAATTATGGTGAAAATGGTAAAAGGATCATGCATAATAGCTCCTGTTTTATTTTGGAGATGTAAGAATTTTTTTTATCTTCAAAATGTGAAAATTTTTAATTAATTGTTGAATAATTTTAATTAATTTTTGAAAATTTTTAATTAATTATGGAATATTTTAAATTAATTCTTGAATATTTTTAATTAATTGTTGAATATTTTTAATTAATTGTTGAATATTTTTAATTAATTGTTGAATATTTTTAATTAATTGTTGAATATTTTTAATTAATTGTTGAATATTCTAAATTAATTATTGAATATTTTTAATTAATTGTTAAATATTTTTAGGGCATTAATTTTCTCAAACCCCCAATCCTTTATTTCACCAATTTTTACATCTTTGAAAATTCACCTCCACACGGAAAAGTACTTTATTTAATGGGTTTTTAAGAATTGATTTTTTTGAAAATTTCACGCCACAGCCCTGTAGCTAGGTGTCTAAAAACCATATGAAAAATATTTTGTGATTTTTGAAGAATTATAAAATGTTTAAATTTGATTTGAAAAACAAAATTTACCATTGCAAGTTTCATTAATTTTCTTTTGATTATTGAAGCTTTCAAATTTCTCAAGAAACAATGAAAGGGATGAATATTATTATTTTGGGTATTTTTTAGATTAAATATCAAACCTTAACTAATTCATTTGAAATAAAAAATAAAAATGAAAAATTAAAGAAGTCAAAAAAAATCAAATTTCTCATTGTTTTTTTTGGATCATTTACTTTGAATTTTTGATTAATCTTTTAGGGTGAATTAAGCAAATTTAACAAAAGGTTGAAATAGATTTTTATCATTTATTTGGCTTTTTTTGGATGTTGTCTTACACCTTAATAATTCATTCCAAAGATTTAAAACAATCAAATTTCCAATTGCATTTTTTGATCCTGTTTTTTGCCATTTAATTTGATTTTCCCTTTGGGATTCAAGCTCCAAAAGAGATATAAAAAAAAATCAAAAATATTTGTAAATTTATTGGGATTTTTTGGATGTATTCTTGGCCTCCAAAAATTGAATCCAAAATGAAAACAATTCAAAATAAAAAATAAATTTCAATGTTTTTTTTCCACATCTGGAAACAAATTTTCCCTCAATTTTATTTTACAGAACTTCAGAAAAGCGTCCAAAGATGCAAAAAAAATATTTTAACTTTTCCCGATTTGAAAGAAAAAATATTCAAATTATGTGCTATTTTGAAGTGTTTTAACATTGGAATTGATTCTTGGTGGCCAAGGATACATCCAAAAGATTCCAAAGAAATTTAAAAAATATCTTGATTTTTTTTAAACTTTTTTAGAGCTTGAATCAACAAAAATAAAGTGATTGAAAAGGGGAAAAAAAGGATTCAACAATGGAACAAGAAGTTTGATTTTTTTTTGGTTTTTTGAATGAATGTTTTAAGGTGTTCTAAAGCTCAAAAATTACCAAATATTTTCTATAAGGGTTATAGACACCTAGCTACAGGTATGCAGCGTCAAATTTCCAAAAAAATGAATTCTTGAAAAGCCATGAAATAAAAGATTTTTCCGTTTGAGGGTGAAGTTGCAAAGATGTAGAAATCTATGAAAAAAAGGATTGTGGGCGTGAGAAAATTAATTCCATATTTTGAATTAATTGTTGAACATTTTTGATTAATTGTTGAATATTTTTAATCAGTTTTTAAAGTTTTAAATAATTTGCATTAATTTTTAAAGTTTTAAATATTTTTAATTAAATTTTACAATTTTTAATATTTTTAATAAATTTTCACAATGTTGCTTTTAATTCTGTTATAAGTAATTGTAAAAAAATAACATCAATAGAAAAAATTAACAATGAAAGAATGCCTTCATTCTGTTCCATTTTAATGATAAAAAATGCTTAAATTTTATTCTATCATAATTGAAAATTTTTCCAATTTGGTATACTTATGAATTAACATAAGATCACTCACTATGATTAAAATTTAATCCTATAAAAAAATCATTACATTTATTGAGCCACATAAATTAGATATTAAGTGATAAATATAGTAAATAAAAAGTATTTTCTAGAAGTTGTTTCATCTTACTAAGATCTTGGGTATTATCTTCTATTTTCTCACATATTAATCATGTGTTATCTGATGAATATGTGATAACACAGAAGTACAAGCTTTGTGCAATATTATATTTTTTTAATGTCAAAATTAAAAATAAAACAATGTTTGGATATTATCTCCCACTTTAAGGTGAATAATAAGTTTAGAATGAGAGTTTTAATAATTATTTTAGAATAAGAGGTATGATCTGGTGGCCTAATGAATCTGGAGTGAAAACATTTTCATGTTTGAAATTGATCCAATGTGGAAGTCAATTTATCTATTTATGAGTCACTCTGGTGATGATTTATTCTATTAAGCTTTTTATCTTTCTTGGAGTGGAGTAAAATCAACCTATAAGACCAATAAGTAGCTTACATGTACATAAATATATGCATCCCATTTTCTAATCAGAATTTATGGATATGCTTACACTAATCCAAGAACAGCATGTATACAGTTCCTTTTTCTAATCTTTAAAATATTCTTACTTCTAGCTCTTCCATGTGATAGACTATTTCAAAATTATCAATCAACCAAATGGACTGGAAATACAAAAAATGATTTCAAGTATGCCCCAAATGTGTGAAAAATACACTAGTTTTATTGTATTTTACCATTTGATTGAACTTAAATTTGGTGACCAAAAAATAGGGTTTTCTGGAATTTGGAATTTTGAATTCAGATTTATTTATATGGTTGAAGATATGTGAGTTTTGTCTTGTAGATTATTTGTGTTTGGTGTGATCAAAGAGTTATTGAGTACGTTTACAGGTAAACTTATTACAATCCTATCTTGTTACATGGAGATATGAGAGATAGAATGGGTTTTGAGCCAGAATGAAACAAAAAAATACCTTGTGTGATCCCCTTCTTTGCATTTTTTCTGTCTCTTTGTTATTTATTCAAAAAATTTCATTCATCCATAAAAATGAGAAAATGTCATGGATGTATTGATGAACATTTCTCACACTTGAAAAAAATATAGAAATGTTGACACAGAGATTCAATAGGAAAATATTCCATGCCCCAAAATTCATTGGTCTTATGCACCCAAGGCAGACAAAACTGATTTTGCTGTGGGTACAGAATCCAATATTTATATATATATATAGACTATCCTTTTGCCCCAAATTTGAGGAATGAATTAAATAAAAATAAATTTTCATGAACAAATGTGATATATTTAAAATCTTGGATAACTTCAATCAAGTGAGAAATTAGGGAAATGGATAAAGAAAATGATGACATGAAAAATTTTCAAAGTATTTGAACAGAAAATAAATTAAAAAAAAGTATATATCATGTAAATTTTTGTATTTGATTTCAGTGATGGATATAATTCAAACCTTGTGGTTAAACAATTAAACAAAAAAAATCAAATGAAAAAATGAGATATTTTCTTAGATAATTTGAATTAAGCAAAACCTTTGGGCAATGAATTAAACATGAATCATGAAATTAATATTTTTTCAAGTATTTAAAAAGATAAGCCATCAATCAAAACAAAGTACAAACAATGGAAATCTTGAAATTTAATTTCAGTGCTGGATAGCATTCAATACCTCATATTCAACCATGCTTCAATTTTGAAATGAAAAATGTTTTTAGATTTCTTTTCGACCACTACCGGTGTTGGAATTCTTGATGAAAAACTTGGAAATTCAACATATAAAAACCCATGGGTGAAAGCTTGATGTTGAAGATAAAGAGTAATATTTGAAATTTTCTGAACTTGTGATTTGTTAGTTATGAGTAGAAACTTTTTCAAGAAATAATGAATTGATGAACTCTTATCGGTATAAATCTGGAATTTCATCCTCAAGGAAAAAATGGCTTGAATGAAAAGTCAAGATTTTATATTCCTCATCCCCAGGCAATAAATTAAGAATTAATGAGTTTTTATGTATTCTTAGGTATTCTTTCAACATACAAAAACACTTTTATCAAGGTAAATTTTATTAATAAAGGATTTTTAAGAAAATGTTGATCTATTTGAATCTTGTACAGAATTAAGATCATCTCCACAATCAAGTAAAAATAAAGAAATCCATTGGGATCACCTGAAACATAGGTATTTGGATTGAGGGGGAAAACTTGAAATAAATCCATCAGGCAGAATTACCCAAAATCTCATCCAATATTTGAGGATTTGTACAATTTTGAAGGGAAATGTTAAATTCAGGGCTCATTGAGCTGTGTACACGGCCCTGTACACGATTCTTTGAGCTGTGTACACGGTTAAATGAGCTGTGTACGCGGTTCAATGAGCCGTGTACACGGTTCAATGAGCCATGTGGCACCCTACACAGCTCATTTGAGCTGTGTGGCATGCTAAACGCCCCATTTGAGTTGTGTGGCACGCTAAACAACTTATTATTTATTTTATTTATTTTATTTCTTATATTTCTTTGGTTTCTTTTATTTCTTTTATTTCTTTTATTTCTTTTATTTCTTTTATTTCTTTTATTTCTTTTATTTCTTTTAATTCTTTTATTTCTTTTATTTCTTTTATTTCTTTTATTTCTTTTATTTCTTTTATTTCTTTTATTTCTTTTATTTCTTTTATTTCTTTTATTTCTTTTATTTATTTTATTTATTTTATTTATTTTATTTATTTTATTTCTTTTATTTCTTTTATTTCTTTTATTTCTTTTATTTCTTTTATTTCTTTTATTTCTTTTATTTATTTTATTTATTTTATTTCTTTTATTTCTTTTATTTCTTTTATTTCTTTTATTTCTTTTATTTCTTTTATTTCTTTTATTTCTTTTATTTCTTTTATTTCTTTTATTTCTTTTATTTCTTTTATTTCTTTTATTTCTTTTATTTCTTTTATTTCTTTTATTTCTTTTATTTCTTTTATTTCTTTTATTTTTTTGATTTCTTTTATTTATTTTATATCTTTTATGTCTTTTATTTCTTTTATTTGTTTTATATATTTTATCTCTATCATTTATTTTATAATAAATAATAATAATTAATAAATAATCAATTATAAGTTATACGGAGTAGTGTATTTGCCCCCAAGCATTGAGGGGCCCTACAAAACTCCCACAGGTTGTGTGGGGCCCTACACGGCTCCCACATTGCTGGAGCCGTGAATTTAACATTACCCAATTTTGAAACACAGGTTAAATTTGCCTAAATTCAATACCAACAACTATTTATTTTCCTCAAAAATTTAAATCAGAAAGCATTAAATCTTGAAGTAATCTGTCAACCAAGCCCAGAGCATGCCTTTGAGTCATGGGTGTGTTATCTCACCCAACAGAATAATCAATGGAGAATTGAGAGGGCCAAGAAGAATTGCATGCATTGACTATGAAGTCAAATATATACATCTATCTATCATGAAGAAGAGGAATTTTTCAAATCTGATTAATTTATAGCAGCTTTTTTTTCCTTCTTCCAGAATACATTTCCTGTTTATTCTTGTTGCCTCTAATTTGTCATCAAATTTTTGAACATTAGAAAAAGATTTTCCAATTTTTGTTTAATGGTTTGAATTGTAGTTGTGCTGATTAATGTGAATATTTAATTTCTGAGGATACTTTGATCTGTGATCCAATATTGAATTCAAAATTCCGCCATAAAATTGAAGCCAGAATTCCATGGGAAAAGTGGGATTTCTCGCTGACAAAGTGCCAATATAAAACAACTTTATTAGCTCAAAAGGGTTAATCTACTCATTAGATTCTTGAATTTTGAGTTATAAATAATTTTTTCCCTCTAGTAACTACTTTCACAAAGATTAATCTCTGAAATTTGCATAAGAAATTACATTTACTTGCTTTGGGTTATTAAATTAATGAGCATAAACAGAATTATTCAAAAGAATGACAAACTAGCTTTTTATCACATTTATCATTTTTTTTGGATTTAATACAATCCAATTGTTTTAGTTTATATTATTTAATTTAATTTCATATCATTTATTTGATTTTAATAAATATCCCAATTGAATATGTATTTTATTTTATTTTATTTTATTTAGTTTTTTTCAGCTTATCAGATGCCAAGTGCCTTGCTACCTTTACCTACTGATAGTGATATCTTTTTAATGATATTTATCATGCGGAAATGAAAAGAAAAATGGAAAAGAAAAGATTGTGTTATAGGAAAGTATTTGTGAGGTGGATGGTAATAATATTTAAACAATCACAAGAAAAATAAAGAGGCTTCCCAAATGTCTTTTGTGGAGGCTTAAGTAAACTGGTATAGGGGATAAATGGCCTAGATCAAGAATTGTATTTTTCCCTTACTGCCCAAAGGGGGTTCTGCAGGTTATCCCTTGCAAAAACAGATTTTGACAAAAACAGGTTTTGAAACTGCACAGGACAGCAGAGCAGCCACAGTTGGCCCAGAGGTTCATCTTTCTGTTATTAGCTGGGGAAGTCCAAATTCTTGATTATGTCATGATTTAATGATTTTATTGGGCTTTATGGCAAATCTTAGGTATTTAAATATTATGTTAATTTATTATCAAAGCCTTTTGTACAGGTTATTCTTGATTAAAATGGATCATCCTGGTCTCATTACAATTATCACACATGCTACTCTTCATAACCTTGTTATTAAATATTTATATGTATCTTATTTATAGCCTAATATGTCTTTGATTGCTTATTGCAACCATTTTTGTGGTGGCGGTCATGTATCATTAATCCCACTTTCTCAGTTTTTAGGATTTGTTATTATTTTCTGTTTATTAGGGGGTATCAAAGTTAAAATTTTCAAAAAATTAAAGGGCTCATTTGAGGCCTATCCATTTTTTTCAAAATTCTTATTTTTTTCAGTTAAAACCATTGATTCATTGTTTATTTTGATAAAAAAATATTTTTTTTGAAATTAATATTTTTCCTGAGATAAGCTATTTAAATTTTTCAAAATTTTAACTTTGATACTCCCTATTTATACAATTATTATTATGATTATTCATGAATGGTTGCAAGCTGAAAGTTCTATTATTTTAATGATTGTTTAGTTAATTGAATTTCATTTTTTTGTGTTGAGTTTTATTTTTTTATTATTATATTAATGTATGTTTTTATTTTAAGGAAAATGTTAAATTTTCAACCCTACACAACCCCTTCACAACTAAAAATGGGTTGCGTGCCGCGGTTTGAAAAAAATCTGGGTTGTGAACAACTTTTTGAAACCCATGTGAGGCCTGAATGGCTGTTCACAACCTGTTTTGAGTTGTGAAAGGGTTGCGCAGGGTGGCCAATTTTTATTTATTTATTTTACTCATTCCTATTTTTTTACATGTTCATTTATTTCTGATTTAATTATTGAATTATTTATTGATTTTATTTATTTATTTGTAATTTATTCATTTGTAATTTATTCATTTTTAAATTATTTATTTGTAATTTCTTTGTTTTTAATTTATTTTTGTTTAATTTATTTATTGTTAATTTATTTATTTTTATTTTTTTTTTTAATTTATTTATTTTAAATTTATTTATTATCAATTTATTTATTATTATTTTATTTATTATTTTATTTATTTTTTATTAATTGGTTTTTTATTTATTTATTTTGAATTTATATAAATATATATTTATTTATTTACTAATTCAATTATTTTATTAATTAGTTAAATGATTTTTTTTTACCTTTTGATTTATTTATTTTATTTAGAATGTTTTTTTTCTGACGCCTCAAACCTTTTATTTCACAAATCTCAACATTGTTGCAAGGGTGCACCCCTTTGATATTTCACCCAAAATACATTATTTCACACATGTTTCAAGAATTCATTTTTTTTGAATTCTGACCCCGCAGGACTGTATCAGAGGTTCTTGAAAACCTAACCAAAATTTTTGGTAATTTTGGAGGTATTAGAACCCCTTCAAAAATGCAATCAAAAAATTAAACAATTCTGTAAAAACAAATTTTCGCATGGGTTTTTGGATCCTTATTTTGGCTATTTTAACTGTTTTTTTTTGCTTATTTCAGATACCAAATTTTGTTACCAGCATTCAAAGAAATGTCGAATATTTTTTCCATATTTTTCTGATGTATCCTTTCACCTCAAAAAATTCTTTCAAGAAACAGAGAAAATCAAAAAAAAAAATCAAATTGCTCTTTGGATATTTGGATCCTTTTATTTTCCTTTTCATTTAATTTTTTGGCTAATTAAAGCTATTAAAAAGTTATGAAAACAGTTAAAAAGAATTCAAATATTTCTTCCATATTTTATGGATGTATTATTTTCCCTTAAGAAATTCCTTTAAAAAAGCAAAAAATTCCGAAAATTCAATTTTCTCATTGGACTTTTGGATTGTTTTTTTTACCTTTTTTATTAATTTTTTTGGATGTTTCAAGCTTTTATAAATTTAAAAACACTACTGAAGAGCTCTATAAATTTCATTTCAGAATTTTTGGATGTCAATTTTGAACTTGAAAATTCCATCAAAAAACAAAAAAATTTGAAAAATTCACTTTTCTCACTGGATTTTTGAATCCTTTTTTTGGCCTTTATAATTGATTTGTTTTTGGGTGATTCAAGCTTCCAGGATTTTAAAAAAACAAAAAAACTTCATTCATAATTTTTAAGGATAATCTTCATTCTTTCATACACCTTACAAACTTCATTCAAAAAATTAAAACTAAAGAACAAATATGGATATAAATATTAAAATTATTCAACTATGATTGGTTTTATTTTTCTACTTGATTTTTGTGGAGGGAAAAAAACCTCATTACCAATATCCAAATTTATCTGAACAATGGTTTTCCAATATTTGGAATTCTTTTTCACAAAGCTTTTCCAAAGTGGATCTAACCTGGGAGCTGGCCAATGATTATACTTGAAGTTGAATGACACTATATGTTTGGATTATTCTAAAAGAATGAAGCAAATAGGAGAAGTTTTGGAATTTGGAGTGGGAGGGGAATTCAAAGGAAGATAAGTGCAAGGAATTAGAGAAGAAAAAAGAACCACTGGACACTTATGTGTTTCAGCCAGAACAAACCCATGATGGGGAAATTTCATACACATTTTTATGGGAGCTAGGCCATAAAGGTGGTTCAGTTGCCTTCTTGCTCCTTGGAACGTTTACCCCAGATATCACACAGTAATGTTGTGTACTTGATGATTGGGTTTGAATAAATCTCTTTACCTATTTCTTTCCAGAATTCAATCTAGTATTCTGACTTTCTCCCCAAATAAATTGCTGCTTCTCTAAAGCTATAGTTTTTATTATGTATGATATCTTGAATATTTGAGATATGTGGAATATCTATTTTTGGAGAAATAAAATCTTTTTATTGGAAATAAAACAAAAAATCAGAATTTTTTATAACAGAAAATATGGATTAAAGATAAAACTAACTTCTTCAACTGATACTTGTTCAAAGATTCTAGAAGAAGAATAAGATAATGTGCAAGAAACCTAGAGGGAAAACTCAAAAGAAATCAGAAAAAATTAAAAAATGAGGTAATACCAAATGTAATCACTTTCTCACTGATTGTTGGGGCTTCTAATACCTTCCCCCCAGGAGGATGGTCAGGAGCATCACCATCTTCATTGGATACATTTAGTTTTTTGAATCTTGTCCCCACATTGTACTCATGGAAAGAAACCCACTTATTCACAAGGGTTGCAGACCTCTGATAAACGTTTGAATGAAAAAATTAATGAAAATAATATCCAAAAATTAGCCAAAAATTAAAAAAAAGGAAAGCTCACAATCTTAATTAAATCCACATCTGGCAGCTCTTCATCTACTGAATCTTCCCCTTCATCCAAATCTGGCACCTCATCATCTTCTGAATATTCCTCTTCACTCTTAAATTCTTTCTTTGTTAAAATAATGACAAGGAATCTTTAAAAAAAACCAATTGCAGAAAAAATAATTATATTTATAAAATTACCTCTTCCTGTGATTCCTCCTTCTTTTTTCCTTTCCCATTCCGTTGGATGGCCTTGCAACTTCTTGAAACCTGAACACATAAGAAAAAAAATTGATTATGAATTTTCATATTTTTTTTTCAAAAAAATGGTGACTGACCTTTGAATTTGCTATGAATTTCTTGTTTGGCCTTCTTCTCCTCTTGGGTTCTTCTAAATATTTAAAACCAGATGGATCCCTTTTGATTGAGGACTGAAAGATCTTCTTGTAATTATTGGCTTCTCCTACAGGTCTTCCTCTAACTTTGGATCTTTGAGTGGAATTTGGCTCTTCAAACAGGCTAAGTTGATATCTGCCACTGAACAGCTTCATGCTTTCACCCCAATAATATAGCTGTTCTCCAGGTGGCAACTTGCTGAATTGTTCAAACAGTTTAGTGAAATATAGGTTTTCATTACTTTCTTTGGTTGGAAATTCAATTTTTTCTGAATCTTTAATTGATTCAGGGTTCAAATTAAACTGGAGAAAGGAAAATAAAAAAAATCACAAAAATGTTTCTTTGAGCTTGAATCTCAAAATAAAAACAAGAGAAAAACTTACTGAGATGGGAGCTTTTACATGCCATCAAGAATTAAAATCATCAAGTTGGAATATTTCAACCTTTTTGATGGCCAATTTGACTTTGTGAACACTGTTTGATTCCCAGAAAAAATAACCAATATTCTCAAATTATTCTCTTATCATGTTGTCTTTTCCTGCTGTCTCTTTTCCCCTTGCCTCTTTCAAATACCTGCGCTCAACTGCTCTCAATGCTCAACCTCTCCACTATCAAACAAACTGAACCGTGACTGGCAGCAGATAATCTAACTCCAACATTCTCAACACTCTGGCTTGGAATAAGTTGTGCCCCTGATTCAGATCCTGGGGAAATGCTTTCTTTGTGCAACCACGAGTTTGCACCATTAACCCCAGTTATCTGATTCAGGTATGTCTCTCTTGGTTTCATTGTGTTCCTCTTGAGTCTCATCTCTCATCTCTTCTCATAAGTGTTGTTGCCTGGTTCTTCTTATTCTGACTTTACTTGCTAAGTTCCTGCCTGAACTTGTATTTCTCCAATCATCAACTTGAGCCAAAACAAGCTGGTCACTTCCTGCTGTTTGTTCTTATCAACTCTATCTTTATCCTGTACCTAAACCAGTGTCTGACTGGTTCTTTTAGGTAATTCTGAATTAATTTTGTTTCATTTTCCTTCCTCTTTTCTCTTCATCAAACCAAAATCAAATAATACTTTTAGCCTCTGATCTTTACAAACACATGGTATATCCATGTGAGAAGAGTAATCACAGTTGTTTCAATTGGTGGAAGAATCAGTAAATTGATGAAATGAATGAATTATTTTGAGGGAAAAGTGGCTGATCTTTCCAGAAAGATGATACACACAGTGAGGCAAACCAATGAGGTGCTTGAGGTCTCGCTGAGAGGCTTAAATGTCTCTCTCATGGGTTTGGATGGTGATGGAACTGTAAATTTTTTGAAATGCATTATAGAAAGAGCCAATAGAAGAATTTATGAACCTTTTCATGTAGGAGTGAGAACCTTCTATTCTGGATTTAATTGTGTTTCCAAAGTAAAATTATTTGTTTTCCATATAGGAGACCAATTTTATTTTAGAGGAATCCAGTTTTCAAGAAGGTAGTCAGAAGTGGTAGCATTCCAGACCAGAGAAAGTTTTGTGAAGTTTTTTTAATAGCTTGATTTACATTTTGAATAGACCAAATGATGCCTTGTTTCTGGAAAAACTTGCATTCATCTTCAGATTTCAAGTGCTTCCTCCAATGAGTTTGAACATTCTTTAAAATGTTCCAGAAACAAAGAAGATGATGAGAGGGAGATAAATATGTTTCAATTGAAAAATAATTGCTTTTCACTTGTCTGTCACAATCACACTAGTTTCTTTATCTTCAAACATTTCCTGAATTTGAGTTAGGGCCCAATCATAGTTATGTTTTTTTCTCTTGAGATAAAAAACAGAAGAAAACTGAGAAGCTTCTAGAAGAATCCTTTACCCCAAGAATATGAAGAAGGGGCATTCCAAATTTTTTGGTTTTATATGTACAGTCCATCATAATGAGAGTAGGGAAAATTTTGAGACATTTAATAGAATCAGGGTGTGAAATGAATAATGAAGTAATTTGACCATCCAAATTTGTCATTTTTTAGTAAAAATAAGAATTCCTGAGTTCCAGTATGAGTGCTTCCAAAGGAACTTTTCCATCAAGGGCATTTTTTTGTATCAGGGATCTTTTTTTGTAAATTGTAGGGAGATTTGTATGGATAGGTGATGTTGAGTTTTGTATAAGAGAATTGAGAATTTTTAAAGGGGGGACTCCAGCCTTGGATAAATTTTCAACCACCTCCTTTTCCTCCCCTTGGATTCTTCTGTGGATTGGATGAGTGGAAGGATCAATGGAAGGTAGATGGTTGTGCTGTGGAAATATAACCTCCACCACCCAAACACCCAATCTTTTTGAAAAATTCCCTGATAACCTGAAAGGACAATTGGTCTTTCTTGATTTTTTTAATTTGGTGGTATCTTTGATGGGTTAATATTCCCCAGATTTATCGAATTGATTAGTGTAGGCCTGGTTCTTGAAATTTGATACTCTGGTATATATGGCATATCCATGGGACTTTGCCCATGATTAAATAGCCTCAACCAGCTCCTCCTTTTGATTATATGATAGCTCAGGAGGAGGGTCCAGAGGGATGGAATCAGGAGTTTGAGTATATGAAGAAGAAGAAAGATGGGTTGAATCAATAGTTTTTTTTAGATGAGATAATGGAGGATGGGCCTGGTGAAACAGTTGAAACAGATTTGAAAAGTGGGTGGATACATTCTTGAGCCATTGGAAAAAGAAATGTTCTTGTTTGGAAGTATCTGGAGGGTTGGTGGTGATAAGTGGTTGGTGGTGTGGTGTGGTGTGGTGTGGTGTGGTGTGGTGTGGTGTGCTGTGGTGTGGTGTGGTGTGGTGTGGTGTGCTGTGGTGTGGTGTGGTGTGGTTTGGTGTGGTGTGGTGTGGTGTGGTAGTGGTGGGGGGTAATGGGAGGGTGGAACAGGCAAAGGGGGTGGTTTATAAGATAATTGGAGTGCTCCAAGATGTGTGGTGGTCCCAGGAAGGAATTTTCATTCATATTGAATATATGCATGTGAAGGTCTCAAAGAACAAGGGCTCAAAGAAGAGTGAATTTTTCAATTTTTTTTTTGGTTTTTTGATGGAATTTTTTGCCGTCAAAAATATCATCCAAAAATTCTGAAATAAATCTTAAAAAGCTCTGAATATTAATTTTAAGATTCTCAAAACTTGAAACCCCCCCAAAAAAATTGCCAAAATGGCAAATATAAGGATCCAAAAGTCCAATGAGAAAATTGAATTTTTCATATTTTTTGCTTTTTTAAAGGAATTCTTTAAGGTAAAATAATAAATCCAAAAATCTGGAGAAAATATTTGAATTCTCCTTAACTTTTGGTTTAAATTTATGATAGCTTTACTTACCCAAAAGATTGAAATAAAAAGGAAAGAAAAAGGACTCAAATTTCCAAAGAAAAATGTAGTTTTATGAAGTTTATGTGTTTTTTGAAGGAATTTTTTAAGGTGAAAGGAAACATCCAAAAAATATGAAAAAAGAAGTAAAAGATCTTTGAATTTTGGTAAAAATTAATGGCATCTGAAATAACCAAAAAAAAAAATTAAAATAGCCAAAATAAGGATCCAAAAATACATGCAAAAATTTGTTTTGACATATTTTTTTCATTTTCTGATTGCATTTTTGGAGGGGCTCTAATGCCTCCAAAATTAAAAAATATTTTGGTTAGGGGTTTAATAAACTCCTCTACGGGGCTGCGGAGTCAGGTTCCAAAAAAAAATGAATTTGTGAAACTTGCGTGAAATAAAGTGTTTTTGCGTGAAATATCAAAGGGGCGCAACCGCGCAGCAAAGTCAAAATGCATGAAATAAAGGGTTGAATGCGTGATAAAAATAATTCCCTTTATTTATTTTTTTATTTTTTTATTCATTTTTAATTTATGTATTTCTATATTTTATATATATATTTAATTTTTTTCACAACTGATATGGGTTGTGAATGGCTTTTCATGCCCATTTTAAACCCATATGAGTTTTGAAAAAAAACAAACAAATCAAAAAACCAATAAATAAATAAATAGAAACAAATGAATAAATAAATGAATAAATAAATAAAAAAACTAATAAATAAAAAAAACTAATAAATAAATAAATCAATTAATTAATTAATTAATTGTAAACAAACAAATGAATAAATAAATGAATAAATAAAAAAAATAAAAAAATGGTAAAAAATAAAGAAATAAATAAACAATATAAATAAATAATTAAATAAAAAGTGTGAAATTCACAACCCTACATCACCCTTTCACAACTTAAAATTGGTTGGGAGGCGCGGTTTGCAACCCATCTGGATTGTGAATGGCTGTCCACACCTCAGATGGGTTTCAAAGATCTGTTCACAGCCCAGATGGGTTGGGAACTGCCCCACTTGAAAATTCAAGATTGGCCTTTATTTAATTTTATTATTTTTCATTATTTTTTTGGTAGTAATGCATTTTAATGCATTTTCTAATTTCATTTGATTGATATTATATTTTCATAAAATCATATCTCAATATAAATTAAAATTTATTCTCATTTATCATATATTTCATTGGAATTTAATTTAATATAATTTTATTTATGTGCAATTTGTTGGATCTTATAATTCACTACAATTAGCCTTCAATAAAAAATGAAATATTTTTATATTTAATTTCTATTTGTTTTTTTACTATTATGAAATTTGATTTTAATTTGATTGATAAAGCTTTATCTTTTATTACAGCTTATTTCATTTCATTTCATTTCAAATCATATTTTAATAAAAATTAAATTATATTCTCATTGCTGATATATTTCATTTGAATTTAATTTGATTTGATTTATGTGCAATTCGCTAGATTATATGATTCAGGGAATTTTAAAACTCACAACCGTGGGGTTGCAAACGGGAATGAATTTCCGTTTGCTCCTTTTATGAGTTGTGAAAGCAGGTTGAAAACTCAACCAGCCGCAAGCAAATACGTTCAAAAATTGCGGATCCCCATTTGGGCCTTATATTAGTTGTGAACGCAGGTTTAAAACTCAATCAGCCACAAGCAAATTTGTTCACAAATTAAAGATCCCCATTTGCGCCCCCTTTAGGATTGCAAACGGGGATTTGAAACCACCCAGGGGACGCGCAAGTTGTGAAAGCTGTTGCACTTGTTTTCCTGGCCCATTTGGGGCAAGATAGCCCCAAATTGTCCGTTTCAGGGGGGACTTGGGGTACCTAGGCACCCCTGGACCACATTTGAGTGCTGTAAACCCAAATTTGGGGATGTGGCATACTATTTGGGACCATTATGGGACCAAAAAAATAGTTTGGTAACAAATTCTGCCTATTGGAAAAACAAAAACTTGTCACAAAATGAACACAACACTTGCCTGTCATATACACAAACTGTACACATTGATTGCTTGTCAGATAATTTTATTTTTCTCAACCCAAAAGTGAGCAGACTTTGGAGCTTTTAAAACAGCTGGATCAAATAATAAATTGAATTGGAATTTTTTTTTAGTTTATGGGAAGATTGGCAATCTCCAGCCCCCCCACGTTTCAACATGGCTGCTTTAAGGAATTATTTGAAAGTGTTGTTTACAAAGCTTTAGAATCTAGGGAAGTGGGAAGGGATATGGAAAATAAAACATTGGAAGCCCCCCTCATCTAGGGTTACAATTGAGGAACAAGATGTTTCTTCACAACTCGAATCGACTCAAGCTGGTGGGCCACATTTAGTATTCTAATTGAATAATTTGATTTGATTGGAACTGATGTACCCTGGTGGATGGAAAAATCTAACTATGAAGTTCCAGAACCTCTTGAACCTCCTCTTGTGAAAGCCTTTCCTAGTAGGAAAGAATCTGGGATTTATTTTCAAAAATAGGCAGCCATGCATGGCTACCCATTGAAAATATTCAATTCAAAAAAAGATAAATATGTTGGCCTAGTATGTGACATATTTGGAGTATATGAGGGGCCTTGCCTCACCAAAGGGCAAAGATAAAATCACACAAGGAATGTTTTGTGTCAATTCCTGATCTGTGAAAGTTGCGCAGAAGCAGATCCCACTCCCCATTAGAAATGATGAACATAATCATAAACCATCTGCAAATCCCTCAGTCCATCCTCAACTGAAGAGAATCTCAGTTGTGCCCTTAGGTCATCTGAAGGAAGGCATGAAAGATGGGCTCAATACAGTTCAACCTGGAAGGAAATTGAGCAAGATTGATGGGTTAGAATACATTGAAAGTAGAACAATCTATAACACTAAGGGAAAGGTTGAGGAAGCAGAACTCAAGGGGAAAAGTGTCATGGATTTTCTATGTGAAATTCTCCAAGAAACCCAGTGGTTTTTCAGATCAAATTTCAGTGGAGAGGGTCAATTAGAGGCCCTTTTCTTGGCTTTTCCTGGGTCTATAAAAATTTTGAAAAAAATTCCATCATATTCCTTTGTTTGATTGTATCCATAAAACAAATAGGTAGAACACACCTCTATTTAATGTTGTAGGAATGAAAGCCAACAGGAAAAACTTTACAAATGCTTTTGTTTTTATAAAAGAAAATGAACGTATGAGTTCTACAGTTGGGTGTTGGATTCAATAAAGGAATTAGCTCATGATCCAGAGAGGCTTCCCAAAGTCTTTGTGAAAGATCATGAAAAATCTCTGATTTGTGCCACTGAAAATAGTTTCCATGAGTCCTCCAGAAAGTTTTTCTCCTGGCACTTGTCTAAAAATATTCAAGAAAATTGTCAAGTTTTTTTGTCTAAAACCAAGTGGGAGGGGAAGCTAAATGATGCAGAACTCAGAATAGGCCAATTTATTGGTTCTTATGTTCATCTCTGCTGGTAATGCTTATGTTGAAACTTTGGTCTACAGTTTTTTCTTGAAAGACAATGACGATGTGCTTGAGTATATGGAAAAGAAAATTTTCCCTATCAAAGAGAAATTTATAAAAGTGTGGACTTGTGTAAACCCATAATTTGAAAATAAAACAACATCCCTGGTAGAAGGGAACCATGATACTTTCAAACAATTACTTGCAAGTTCTTCAGGGAAAATTTAGGATGTGTGGAAAAACCTGGAAGAAACAATTGATGGGAAAATCAAATCAGTTCATGCATCACTTAACAACTCTTGAATAAATTTAGGAAAAGTTCCTTCAACAGAAATTTTACCTTTGGGATATAAATTGTTTATTGAGGCAATCCAACTTATTAGGGAAAAATTTGGGAATTCACAGCGTGACCATGATGGCAAAATTTAAACCAATTTTTATTAAAAGACAATAGGCTTTCCCTGTTCACACAGATTAGGAAAAATGCTAGGATCAAGAGGATCTGTTGTGCCTAAGGATGTTCATCCTCAGTGGTTGTTAGAATATGAAACCTTCAGTGATGTAAGTTGGCTTTTTGGTTTTTTTGAAGGGTACCAATTGTAGGATTGACAGATTAATTATTCTTTTGAACATTAAAAGATTAAAAAAGATCCAGCTCTCAACAAATGTCAATTGTTTAACAAGTTGAATTCCGTAGTTATGGGACATCCTCAAGAAGTGAGATTGGAGATTTTAAAGTCCATGCTTAAGTATACGGCCAATTAGATTTCCAAGCCAAGGCTTGAGCCAAAGGTCCCGCCCCCATTGACCCAAATTGAAAGACACCTCATGTGAAATTTAAATTTTTGAGCATGTGAAAAGTAAACTTATCAGAAAAAAAAGGTTAGAAGGGGCCCAAAAAGACAAAAAATATTGAGTCTTTTATTTTTACAAGTGTTCATTTTTTGTGTTTAATGAACTGATGGGAAAATGATTTCCGTAGTCCAAGGAAGGCTCTTCATCTGAATGTCATTGTTGAGAGGAAAATACTGAAAGTGAATTAAGATCCCTTCATTTGGAATCTTCTTCCTCTTCTGAGGAAGAAGAAGAAGTGGAGAAGTCTACCAGAAGTCCATCATTGGTGATTATTTATTTCATTGATGTGATTAAAAAAAATAATACCAAGTTATTTTTGATCACAGGAACCCAAAGTGAAATACCTCAATCAACACCTGGGAACGTACATAGGTTCTTGGGTGAGGTTTGGGATCTTGTTGGTGATGGTAATTGCAGATTTAGAGTGATTTCTAAAATATTTGGGTGCAATGGAAATAGATGGTTTGAAGGGCAAAAGGAAATTATTCAAAAATTGAGGAAAAATAGTACATGCTATTCTAAGATCCTTGGTGGCAGTAAAGATTTTCAAAAGATGGAAAAAATACTTTATGTTGATGAAATTGATGAAAAGATTCTGTTTTTGAAATGGCTTGCAAAGTTAGAAATGGGCCAATTAATAGCTGACACCTATGGAAGGCCAATATTTTTCATTTATTTGGCTTGATGTTGTACTTCTACTCCTATGAAAATGTGTGTAAAAGAAAAATTAGATGCTATCTTTGTTTTCTTTGTCAACAATAATCACTGGGTTCATCTTGTAATTGAGGGAGAAATGATTCCAATCCAAGTTTTATTCCAAGTTATAAATATCATTTTTATTTCATCATTTTTTTTGGATTATGATGCTGATCTTTTAATTCTATTTATATAGAGGTTAATCATGTTTTGGAAATAATTATGTCAAGTTTTTTGAGTTAAAATCATTATGCTGAGTGTTTTGAGTTAAAATCATTATGATGAGTGTTTTGATTTAAAACCATTATTTTGAGTGTTTTGAATGAGATTTTATTGGTGAGCCAGTTCAACTTGTTTCTGTCTCATAAAATCATAAGGAGTATTTTTACTTCTTGTGATGGGATCAGCTTAACACAAGTTGAACTTGTTTTTTTGTGTGTTTTTACTTTAGGGCCAGTCAATTAAGGTGGACTTGATAGAAGTCTTTTTTGGTGTTTTTACTTTAGGGCTTGTAAATTGAGGTGGCTTGATAAAATTGCACCTCATTGGAATAGCCCTATTTTTGGGGGGTTTGAGTGAGTTTTGTGCTAGTCCAATGAAATAAGTTGAACAGGTTTTGGGCTAGATGATCCCATCATAAGGAGTATTTTTACTTCTTGTGATGGGATCAGCTTGACACAAGTTGAACTTGTATTTTTTTGTTTTTTTACTTGAGTTCTGGTACATATAATTTTTCATTGTTTATATTTATTGGCTGTGCATTCCTGGCCCTAGAGTGATGATATTTTTCAAATTTTCTTTTGATTTTTTTTGATTTTTTTCTTTTTTTGGTGTTTTTGTTTTGGGTGATGATATATTCACAACTCCCAGTCTTGTGGGAGTTTTTTAGGGCCTCAAAAAACCTGTGGGAGTTGTGTAGGTCCCCTCAACACGTGGGGGCCCATACACTACTCCAAAGGGTTGTTCCAAACAGGCGCAACCCCTGGGGGGGCATATACCCCCCATAATGGGAATTGTTGATTTTTTTACCCCTGTAGACAACCATTTAGACCTGTGTATGGGGGTATACAACCCCCCTCCAGGTTTTTTCAAGAATTTATTTATTTTTATTTTATTTTATATTTTATATTTTTATTTTTTTTAAAACCAAAAAATCAACATTTTTTGATTTTTTGGTTGATTTCTGTTTTTTTTTTTTTTTTTTTTTTTTTTTTTTTTTTAAGTTTTTTTTTTTTAAGTTTTTTTAAGTTTTTTTTCAAGCATGCAATTCTTTTAGTTGTGTGGCACAGAACACAACTAGATTTAAGTTATGTACAACCCTACACGACTTGAATGCAGTTGTGTGTGGTGCCACACAAAACTGAACCTTGATGTGGGGGCTACACAACTGCATTCAAGTCATGTGGAGGCTACACAACTTGATTTTAGTTGTTTAGCGTGCCACAAGGCCCATTTAAGTTGTGTAGCATGCCTAACGGCCCATTTGAGCCATGTAGCATGCCACATGGACCATTTGACTCGTGTAGCGTGCCACACAGACCATTGGAGTTGTGTACACAACTCAAAGAAATGTTAATTTAACATCACCATTTTGTTTTATGTTTGTTTTTTCAATTTTTTTTTATTTTAAACTGTTTGGTTTTTCAATTTTTTTATTTCTTTTATTTTATTTTTTATTTATTTTTCTCACAAACCTCAAATTTCAAACAGGTTCTGAATTGTTGTTTGCAACCCATGTGGGTTGCAAATGGCTGTTTGAAACTGAGATGGGTTTCAAAAGGCTGTTCACAACTGAGATGGGTCCCAAACGGCCATTCAAAACTCCACTGGGTTACAAAATACGCCACAAAACAAATTTTGGGTTGTGAATGGGTTTTTTTGTGTTCAAAATTGAACATTGCCCTTGTGTCTAAGGGCCTCAGTATTTTCTTTTATTAGTCTACCTAAAACAAGAAACAGATGTGCTTAGAATAGTCTGGTCTACATACAAGTGAAGAAACAAATAGATTAAGAAAGAAAATGATAAGGATTAGGTATCAGTATGAAAAGCATCAGCTTTATTGCAAGGCACATAATTATGCAATGCAAAGATTAAAAGAAACATCTGACCAAGAGGTCTGATGTAAGTTTTGAGTTCCAAGTGGGGCTAGATAGCAAGGAACCTGATGGTGTAACTGGAATTCAATCCATTCAGCTTGTTGATCTTTGTTATTTTTGGGGATTTAAGTGTTGCTCTTGATCTGCCGTTCAAGTTCTGGCTGTCTTTATCTCCCTTTTGTGGATCCTTGTTGGAAATTTCTTCCTTTTTTTTGATTGATGAGGTACTGTTTTATTCATTATTTTATCAGTAATTGTTGCTCATCTTCTTTCTGATTTTGGTGGTGGTTTTCTTGCCTTGATTTCTTTTTTGTTTTCTGAACTTGAGGCTGTCTGATTCTGTAATTATGGTTGTGCATAAGCCAAAGCTTGAGTTGTCCCAATTCATGTAACTTGGGTGTAGTTTTGTGGAAGAAAATACCACAAGTTATCCCACTTGGAATGACTTGTGGCAGCAGTTGCATGGAAGCAGCTACTGCAAGTTATCCCAATTTGGGTAACCTTGGAGGTTGTTTTGAAATGTACTTGTGTGGAAGAAATTACCTAATTTTTTGTTTTTATTTATAAAGAGAAGCCTCTCAATTTTACTTTTTAGTTAGACAGTAAAACCTTTGTAAAATATCATCAAATACTACCATCCTTCTGGGGAAAAAAATGACTTGAAAACTTGTTAAAGAGGGACTGGGCCAAATAAAACTTTTAGCTACATTATCCTCAATATATTATTGCATTGATTCAGAAAGCTTTTTCAACAAGCATGACCAGGACCCTTTGGAGGAGGATATACAATGAGTTCTATCTTATAGCTTTATGGTCTTGAAAGAGGGATTTTATCAGTCATCTTTTCCAAACAGACATCAAGATAATTTTGGTTAAGGTTTGGACGTGTGGTTTCTATCTCTTCTAAAGAGTTTTTGTATTTTTTGAATCCATCAAGGGTAATATGCTTTTTATTTTAAAATATTAATTAAAAAAATAATCCAATATTTCACAGAGGACAGACCTGCTTTGAGTTTATCGTCAAAGGTGCTAGAATTTTACAGAAAAACATTAAAAGAAAATGTGACAAGAGAGGAGATCTTCCAAAAGTTTTAAAAATAAGTGCTACCTAGCATAGTGTGGTCTAGAGGAACCAAAGTATTGGAACTTGAATATTGGGGTCAACAGGGCTTGACCAGAAACTTACACCAATCAATACCAGGGTCCATAAAAAAAAATAAAAAAGAAAATAGGCCTAGGTTTATGTCATCCATTCCAGTAAAATTCAATAATAGGAGTTCCCATATGAATACTGAGAATATGGAGGGTCATGAAAATTTCAGGCTGAATGTGTGTAAAATCCATGAAAGGAATTTTCAAAGAGATACAATGGGAAAAGTTGAGAGATACCTTAATATGCATTAAATTCAGGAAAGGACTTGTCAAATAAATACAATGGTATAAGTTGAGAGATAAAGGAACAATGATGAAGAAAATATGGTGAGAAGCTGAATAGAAAGAAGTGCAGAACTACTTTGGTTGAGAGAAGACCTCAATTCAGATGAAATTCAGGAAAGGAATTGTAAAATAATAAAATTGGATGAGTCAAGAGATAAATGCAAAAAATAAAGAAAATATGTTCAGGAGAATGATCAAATGCAGCTTAGAATTACTTGGGTTGAGGTCAGAACTTAATGGGCTTAAAATTCAGCAAAGGGCTTGCCAAATAAAAACAATGGGATGAGCCGAGAGGTACTTGGAAAATTATGAAGAAAATATGGTTAATAACAAAATTAATTTGGATTTAGTATAATTTATATAGATTTCTGGTCCTCATTAAGCTTTCAAATACATCGGTAAAAAAACAAAAAGGAAATACTCAGGATCTAATAGGAAGTTTTAGGAAAAGGAACAAAATATTACAAAAAGAACTGAAAAATAAAAGAAAGAAAATAATGCATCTGGTCCTCCAGTTTTTTCTGTTAATTAATCATAATGGTTGGGTAATTTCTTTCAGTACACCCCCATCCTGAAACCCAGGGTATTCAGAGAGTCCAATTAGTTTGCACAAAAATAAATTTGACTTTCAAGCCAATTATTTAGTAAAGAGATTTGCAATCATTTGGCTTATTTGAATGTAGAATAAAGTCACTGGGTTTTTTGAATCAAATCCTGGGTCCAGTGTAGCTTTATAATTATTTGAATTTTGAAGTTTTGAAAAAGATTATTCAAAGCCAGGGAAATGGCACCCTGGTTGTTCTTATACAGGTGAGGGGTGCCTGAAGACAGAATTTTGGATTGGAAAATGGTGCTAATCCAGATTAAGTCTTATAACCATTCACTCATTAACCTTTAATTGGCTTTGGAAGTCAAAGGGGCTACATTTTTCTGTTTGGAGGCCAGACAAAAGGTGGCTCAAAGGCAAAAGACACAATCCCTAATAGTTTATTTGCAACCATTGGTCTTGTACCACTTATAATATGAAAAGCATGTGAATTTTGAATTAACTACTTGAATCTGGAAATCTCATCCCTTCCCCAGATGGAAGTCCCATAAAAATGTGCAAGGAATTTATAATATTCCATTTTTGAAGGAAGGAATGTGCTGAGTTGAGGGGTTATTGAGAAACTGAAATACATCACTTTTTGCAAAGGAAAATTAAATTTTTTAGCAGTGCAAAAGGTATTTAAGTAGAACAACTTAATTTTGATAATTTGAAAATTATTCTCTTTTGTCCTCATTGATTGCCTTTGTGATTTTGCTCCCTGGTGAAAGAGGTGTTTCAATGGTCCTGCTATCTTCCATGCCATGTTCTGAGGGAATATGGGTATGGGATATATACAGGCCTTTGTCAATAAAAAGATAAATTCTTAATCTTTCCCTGGTGAACTTAATTCACAGGATGAATTCTGCTTCACTTAGGTCATCCATATCAAAACAAGCACCCATTTTGGATTTTACTGAACTGAAATTCAGACCTCCAATTAATTTTTCATCAAAGTGGATAAAAATGAAATTTTATCATAATTTTGATATAAAGAAACATGGATTGGAAGGAGATGGCTTGAATTTGATGAAAGTGAAGAAGTCCAGGGGAAAAATGTACCACCAGAGAGGGCTTTCTCTTAGCCCATATAGCAATTTCCTTGATTCAAAGCAAGATCTGGGTGGAGATTCTATGTTTTAACTTTCAGGTATTTTGATTTAAACATCCTCTTCCACAATGCCATGCAAGAAGGCAGTTTTGAAATTCATCTGATGAATTTACCACCATTTATTGGCACATATGGAAAGAAAAAGAAAGAGAATACCTAGTCAAACAGTAGGTGCAAAGGTGTTTTTACAGTCTATTCTCTCCACTTTCCCAACCCTTTCATGCATATTCATCTTTTTATTTGATAAGTTTACCAGCTAAAGCCATCTTATTCCTAAAGACCCAGTTATTCACAAGGAGGTTTTCCACCAATGGCATTGGAGATACTTTAAAAATACCACGTTTTTTTATGCTTTTTAAATAGGAATTTTTTTTCCCTTCCATTCTTGTGCCTCTCAACCACATATGGCCATGAAGTATGTCTTTGGTAGTTTTTGCAGTCATAAGAGTACCCTGGCCAAACCATCCATACTTCGGGACCTTCTCCTGGGTTCAGTCAGAATTTCCACAGGATTGATACTGCTTTAAATAGCCATTTGAGCTTGAATTGAGGAAGGTAAATAATAAAAATTTAGTTTATGCTTCCCATCAGGAAAACCTCCCTCAGCCACGGTTGCTTCTGGAATTTTGTCTATTTCAGGAGAAATTTGAAAAAGACCTGTACTTGCCACTTTGTTGACAGTGGGTTATTGAGGACTGTTGGGTATGGAAATTTTATAATTATTTGAAATTGTTGGAGATGCTTTGGTGTTATTGGAGGTAACAATACTGGCATTTCTTGAATATTTGTTCATTTGAATGTATCAGATCTCTGGTTTCTTGGATAAGGTTTCAACAGAAAGTTTCAATGTGCCAAGTGTAATGGGAAAAAGTTATTCACAGAAGGACCCAGGAAAGGAAGAAACATGATAAGTTATAGTATTATCAAAAATGGAGTAAAAGAATTTGAAATCATGCCAGAATATGATTTCAGATTTAGAAATATTATAGAGCCTATAATTATTCTGACCTTTGACATATCCCATTAGTATGAATTCCTGAAACCTGGAATCAAATTTTGATCTTTGTTGAGCCTTGGCAAGATTTCTTAAAGCTTGAAACACATATGGGTGTAGATGATCTAAGAGCAGGGGTTCTACAATTAGAACTTTTTAAGAAGAAATGAAAGTTTTATGCATGCAGGATGATTGACTTAACAATTATGTGGCTTTGTTGGTGGCTTCTTCCCAAAATTTGATGGGAATTTTTGAGTGTAAAAGGAGAAATAATACCTTTTCCACAATAGCCAAGTTCCCCCTTTCCAAAATAAAATTATTTTCTGGAGTGTAAGGAGAGGTCTGTATAGAATTTATCCCATTTTCTTGCAGATACGTCTCAGTTTTTGAGTTTAAAGGTTCTGATCCATTATCAGAGACAAAAGTTTTGATTTGGGATCCAAATTTCTTCTCCAATAGATTTTTAAAGGTATCAAAGGTATTAAAAACTTGGATTTATTTTTTCAGGAAGTATATCCATCAAAGGTGACTGAAATTTTCAAGATATTGTAGGAAATATTGATATCCTCCATGCAAGGGAGGGTTGATGGGTTTGCAGAGGTCCATAAGGATAAAAGCTATTTTTTCCTGGAATCTTGGGGGATTTCAGTAAAAAGGTGGCCTTTTTGCCTTTCCCTGGTTGCATGCTTCACAGGAGGTAGGAGAGTTTTTCAGGAGCTTTGATTGTATTGCTTGCAGAGATGAACCAGGGCCTGATCATCAGTTAAGACCAAGCCTGAGAGATTTTTTTGTATTTATTCATGAATTGAAACAAAAGAGCTCCATAGGATGTATAAAATCTTAGTAAAAATTTTTCTGTGAAAGAAATAAGATCAGCATGGGATTGATGCCAAACAAGTGAGAATCTCCTTTTTTAGAAGGAAAACAGAGCCATTAAGGTGTTTGGAATTTCTTCCAAGAAAAGTGCCTTTTCCATTGGTATTTTGAGTCCATTTTTAGCTTTATTAAGGCATCTCCTTCATATTTGGAATGGATTAATACTCCATTTTTGGTGGCCAGGGAGCCCAAATTGGGAGAAATTTTTTAAAAATCATTTTGGATCTTGAAGAGAGTTTGGGATGCGCCACTGTACAAATAGAAAATGTTTGGGAAATCGAGGAACCAGCAAAGAAGGACAAGGAATTATTATTCTGTTTTAGCCATTTTTAAGTTTTTTTGGAATTAAGTTCAAAAAATATTCTTCTTTTGTTTTCAATGAAGGTTTGTGCTTACCACTCCCCAATAGGCAGTATTAATATCATGTTTTGTGTTTCTTTCTTTTCTGGTGGGAACTTCTGGGGCCCTTTGGGTCTTTTATAATTCATTCTTCCTTTTTAGATGGAATTAATCTAATGGTAAGGGATCTTTCCTATCAAAAAATATAGTATCAGTTAGATTTTTAACTGCTTATAAGCTAGTATTTCTGAAAATTAAGGAATTTAAAAAAGTTTTGAAAATATATTCCTTAGCTGTTTTATGATACTTCTGAATTTGCTGATAGAAGAATTCATGAAACCATAAAATAATCTAATGATCAATAATTTTTTTATTATATTTGCTCTGTTTTCTCCTTTCTTTGATTCATAAGATGCTTGAATTGTGGAAAACGTTTTTGAAGGATTAAAAGAGACTTCATTTTTGATAAACTTGATTTTTTCATAGTTGTCTAATATAATTCTAAGGAAGTAGATGGTTTTGGCCCTTCAGGCTTCACAGATGGTATGTTGGGTAGGTTCAGTGGGTTTTTCAAGAGGATGGAGAAATTGAACTACTTTGAAGAAACCCAGTGTTTTGATTAATTGTTTTCTCTAGGTGAGATAGTTAATTTCATTCAATGTTTTTATTCCAAGTGAGTCTGGGATTGGTAGTGATTGAATGTTTTTGGGATTTCTAGATTCCATGATTGTGGGAATCAAGGATAAAGTTCCAAAGAAGGAAGATTCAGCATTGGATTTCTCAAGATTGAGTTGTTTTCTCAGTGGTAGGCTGGGCTCAGACCCTATTTAAGTTTCAGACTCAATCCAAATAAAATTCAGAAAAGGACTCATAAAATAAATACAATTGGACAAGTCAAGAGATACCTTAAGGCACCTAAAGGTTAGGAAAGGACCTGTAAAATAAATGAAATGGGAAAAGTTGAGAGATAATTGGAAAATGATGAATAAAATATGGTGAGAAGCTGAATAAAAGTTATCATAGAATTACTTGGTTTGAGAGCAAGCTGAATGCATATAAAATTCAGGAATTTACTTTTCAAAAAAAAAATGTCATGGTATGAGTCAAGAGATACCAGGAAAATGATGAAGAAAATATGGTTAGAAGATGAATGAGGAGAGAGGCTAATGTAAATTGGATGTATTATAATTTATATAGAGTTATATTCCCCATTAAGCTTTCATTTACATGGTTAAAAAACAAAACAAAAACAAAGAGGCGGTTATAGGCGTTTTTGGGAAAAGGAAAAAAAAATCACAAAAATAACTGAAAAAGGAAAGAAAGAAAAGAATTTGTCCAGTCCTGTACATTAATTAATCATAATGGTTGGGTAATTTGTTTCAATAGAAGTGAAATTTACAGAAAATATTACTGGTGGTGGGAAAATTGGTAGCAGTTACTAAGGAAATGGAACAAGGTGGTGCTTCAACAACCAACTAAAATATTTTGAAGGAGGAATTATGCATGAAAAACAGATATTCACCTGGTTCATGGTGGACAGAGTAAGGACAAGGTTTCTCCAAAGAGAAAAATAGGAATCTAATGCCCTTTTTGGGCTCAGAGGATTCAGTAGAGGCAAAAACATTTTCAGGGAATATGAATTATCTTTCCTTGCACATGAGAAAACTAAGATATATTTTTTTTGAATTTTCATTTTTCTCCTTCCTAATTTTTCTTAGCAATTTTGAGAGAATGCTTCCCCCACAATACATAAAAAATACTTATTTTTATTTTCAAAGCCATTTTTTTCTTTCAAGATGCTTTTTACAAGAATTCTTTTAGCTTGAAGGGTAGCTTTTTTGGGGGTTTGTTGGAGTTTTACTTCTTTCTGGTTGTAGCTTTTAATTCTTGCTTCAAGGTGGAGTATTTGGATTGAGCTTTCATTGGGCTTATCTTCTGCTTTTTTTATTAGTTCTACTCAATTTGAGAATTTTTCATGAGTGCATTTTAGAACCAGGTTTTGATTGATTAGCTGGGAAAGGGTTTTGATTGGTAGTATTTGAAGTTCGATTGAATATTTTAAATTAAAGGCACCAAACCTTTAGTAAATATATACATCAAGAGAGCTTTTTTCTTGTTTATTCTTGGAGAGAGAAAAATTGGGATATTTAAATCAAGGCATGGCCAGTATCCTTCATCTTCAAAAGATCCAGACTAGTTTCTGAAGTGATTTTCAAGGGTGTTTCCAAAAAAAGTGAATAGATGTTCTTCAAATAAAACACCACCTTTGATGGGTTTTTCTGGATTTTTTTGTTCAATAGGTTTAAAGTATGATGAAAAATAAATTCTGGCTTTCACTGCAGGGTAAATTTCAGCATTTTTGATCTTGTTCAAATTGCTTCAAAATCAGGATGGAGTTTTAGGGAAGATCAGTTTACAAATTTGCACAAAATGACTAAATTTGAAGTTATTACCACCATTGAATTTGTTGGTTGGTTAATTTTAAATTAAAAACTCTTTGAGTTGTGTACACGACTCTGTACACGACTCTTTGAGTCGTGTGGCATCCTGCACAACTCAAATGAGCCGTGTGGCATGCTACACAACTCAAATGGGCCGTGTGGCATGCTACACGTCCCATTTGAGTATTGTGGAATTTCAAACAACCAAAATCAAGTTGTGTAGCCTCCACTAAATAAGAAATAATGAATAATAAATAATAAATTATCAATTATCAATTATAAATAATAAATAATAAATAATAAATAATAAATAATAAATAATAAATAATAAATAATAAATAATAAATAATAAATAATAAATAATAAATAATAAATAATAAATAATAAATAATAAATAATAAATAATAAATAATAAATAATAAATAATAAATAATAAATAATAAATAATAAATAATAAATAATAAATAATAAATAATAAATAATAAATAATAAATAATAAATAATAAATAATAAATAATAAATAATAAATAATAAATAATAAATAATAAATAATAAATAATAAATAATAAATAATAAATAATAAATAATAAATAATAAATAATAAATAATAAATAATAAATAATAAATAATAAATAATAAATAATAAATAATAAATAATAAATAATAAATAATAAATAATAAATAATAAATAATAAATAATAAATAATAAATAATAAATAATAAATAATAAATAATAAATAATAAATAATAAATAATAAATAATAAATAATAAATAATAAATAATAAATAATAAATAATAAATAATAAATAATAAATAATAAATAATAAATAATAAATAATAAATAATAAATAATAAATAATAAATAATAAATAATAAATAATAAATAATAAATAATAAATAATAAATAATAAATAATAAATAATAAATAATAAATAATAAATAATAAATAATAAATAATAAATAATAAATAATAAATAATAAATAATAAATAATAAATAATAAATAATAAATAATAAATAATAAATAATAAATAATAAATAATAAATAATAAATAATAAATAATAAATAATAAATAATAAATAATAAATAATAAATAATAAATAATAAATAATAAATAATAAATAATAAATAATAAATAATAAATAATAAATAATAAATAATAAATAATAAATAATAAATAATAAATAATAAATAATAAATAATAAATAATAAATAATAATAATAAATAATAAATAATAAATAATAAATAATAAATAATAAATAATAAATAATAAATAATAAATAATAAATAATAAATAATAAATAATAAATAATAAATAATAAATAATAAATAATAAATAATAAATAATAAATAATAAATAATAAATAATAAATAATAAATAATAAATAATAAATAATAAATAATAAATAATAAATAAGAAATAAGAAATAATAAATAATAAATAATAAATAATAAATAATAAATAATAAATAATAAATAATAAATAATAAATAATAAATAATAAATAATAAATAATAAATAATAAATAATAAATAATAAATAATAAATAATAAATAATAAATAATAAATAATAAATAATAAATAATAAATAATAAATAATAAATAATAAATAATAAATAATAAATAATAAATAATAAATAATAAATAATAAATAATAAATAATAAATAATAAATAATAAATAATAAATAATAAATAATAAATAATAAATAATAAATAATAAATAATAAATAATAAATAATAAATAATAAATAATAAATAATAAATAATAAATAATAAATAATAAATAATAAATAATAAATAATAAATAATAAATAATAAATAATAAATAATAAATAATAAATAATAAATAATAAATAATAAATAATAAATAATAAATAATAAATAATAAATAATGAATAATAAATCATAAATAATAAATAATAAATAATAAATAATAAATAATAAATAATAAATAATAAATAATAAATAATAAATAATAAATAATAAATAATAAATAATAAATAATAAATAATAAATAATAAATAATAAATAATAAATAATAAATAATAAATAATAAATAATAAATAATAAATAATAAATAATAAATAATAAATAATAAATAATAAATAATAAATAATAAATAATAAATAATAAATAATAAATAATAAATAATAAATAATAAATAATAAATAATAAATAATAAATAATAAATAATAAATAATAAATAATAAATAATAAATAATAAATAATAAATAATAAATAATAAATAATAAATAATAAATAATAAATAATAAATAATAAATAATAAATAATAAATAATAAATAATAAATAATAAATAATAAATAATAAATAATAAAAAATAAATGATATGGTTGTGCACAGGGGTACAAAAATCAAAAATGCCAATGATGGGGGGTATGTGCCCCCCCAGGGCTTTCGCGTGTTTAGAAAACCTTTTTGGAGTAGTGTATGGGCCCCCACGCGTTTAGGGGCCCTACAAAACTCCCGCAGGTCTTGTGGGGCCCTACACGACTCCCACAGGTTGTGTGGGGCCCTACACGACTCTCACAGGTTGTGTGGGGCCCTACACGACTCTAACAGGTTGTGTGGGGCCCTCAAAGGCTCCCACACGACTGGAGCGGTGAATTCAACATTACCCTTGTTGGTTTTATCCATGCAAGGTGTCTTGAAACTAGGACCCCTTTCATTATTATTGGTCAATTTTTTGGTGAGCTTCAAGAGGAAAGAATCCATGAGATCCTGTGGGTTGCTAGAGATTCCTTGGAAAGAATTTTCAGGTGAAATTGAAACACAAGACTTGTCCAAGGAGCCTTGGGAGCTATTCTTCAAGAAAATGAAAGGAAAATAGCAAGAGGAGGGGTAATCTTGGCCACAACAAAGAACATTGAGTGAGACAAAATGTTTATGGGAAGAAGATGGAAGTTGGGGTTCAACTTTTGGAGTTTGAGAAGCACCAGAAGCAGGGAGAAATCTTTCTTGGGTTTCCTGGAACAAGGGTTTCATATAAAAGGAGAGGGATTATGATTAAAAGCCATTATTTTAGTTGGACTAGAATCTGAGAATTGGAGAAGAACTAGGTACTTTGGCTAAATCCATTATAATGTCACTGTAAAAAGCCATCCTACTTAAAGTATGCAAACTAAGTAGAATTGGTGATCAAAAAAGGCTTGAGGAATCTAGAAGTCGTTTGAAAGATATTGAGGAAGCCAGGGAATGCTTTGAAGAATACTCAGGTTATCAGACTGAGAATGGGCTCAAAAAATCCAATGCAAAAGGCAAATTGGAAGCATGGAATTTCTAAAATCAGTCAATTTGTGCAAAATTTCAAATGCTCAAGATACCTGATAATTGATTTCTGATGAATGAAAAATTCAAAGAAAAAGAAGGCTCTGAAATATTTAAATTATGAAAGTATCAAAAATTAGACTTTCATATGAAAAGTGGTATCAACAAAGCACTTGTGACCAAGTAAATAGTCACTACATGCATTAAGTAGTACTGTGCTATCTACATGTGACTGGAAAATCAGGTTACATGCCACCAGTACCAAATGGGACTGGATAGATTGTAGATGCTTGCAGTGAATGGATTTCTGTGGTATTATTATACTTACTGATGTGAGATAAAAGATTTGTGTGATAGCTAATTATTTGAAGAAGCTGGAATATTTGAATATATGCAAGAGAAAATTCCAGAGTGGATGATGGATTGAATTGAAGTGTCATAGTAGAATATCTCAGAATATTTCATTGAATATTACTGAGGCAGGAGATTGTTGTGGGCAGAGAAAGTAGCAATGTAAAATTTTTTCAAATAGATTGATTGATCATACTTTGAGAAAAATCACAAAGAGTGATGGGAAATTTCCAATGAAATGAATGACTTAGAATCTTGATGTTTATTTGGATAGACAGAGGTTTATTTTTTTTCTTGATGAGGGAGGTAACTGGATTTCTAGGCGTGAACATTGACAGTACTGATATAAGTTTATCTGTCTGTTTAGGGGAAAATTTGAGAATAAAGCTAAAGCTGACAGAGGAGAAGAAATATCCACTTTCCGGTAGTATACAAAACACTATTTATAGATAAATTCCAGTGAAACAGCTGTTTTCACCAGTGGTATAACTCATTCCAACGTCATGATGAACTTTGGGGGTCTTAGATTCCAAAATATATTTTATTTTTATAGTTGGCTCCCACCTTTGTGGTAAATGGGACTAACCATGAAAATTTTGGATTTCTAGGAGGAACCAATTTCATAATCTATAGAATTAACTGGGTTAGTTAAAATTAGTTCATGCTCCAACTTGGGTCCTTCTGTTTCATCACACTTCTGGTCAGATTATTTGCCAGCTTCTCCCTCTTGGACTGCAACTACATTCCTTTTGGTTAATATAAATTCCTGCTTCATGTGCCCATTTTTTTTGAAATCCCAACGGCTTCCAGGTGATTTCACCTCAAACTCCAGTATTTTCCTTTTATCAAGGCTAGCAAGTGAGGAGGAATGTCAATTTCTTTGGCAATAGATTGATTTTTTAGGAAATTTTTTTCTTATCTAACACATTCATGCCAATTATTTCCTCCAAAAAATCAATAAGAGTAGGAGGTAAGAGTCCTTTTTCATCCTGCATATGAAATATTCATTTGAGTTTCCAGAACATTTTTTGAGTAAGATTTCATTAATACCTTATTTTGAGAATTGGTCTAGATGAAGTCTAACACCTTTTTCTGATACAGGCATCATTTTGGAGATCTATCCTCAGTGAAAGCTAAGAGTGTTTTTTCAAAAATTTTTAATCATCTTGTTTTTACACATCCTGAAACAAAGTTTTTATTTGATATTTTCTTTCCATGTATTTCAGGATATAGAACCAAATTATTGCCTTTTTCTGATGAACCAGTATAAGGCCACTTCTTTTAATAACCTGGGTAGTTTTAAAACAGCTGTAAATTCAGGTAAAGCATAGGATGTTATTCTGTAATAAAGCAATTAGATTAAAATATTTTTATTTATTTTTCTTCTCCAGGGAAATTGGGACACTCAGTTATGGGCGGTAGTAGCTTGAAAGCTTATTGCATTTCTATAGTAGGACTAGGCGTGATTTTGTCACTCCTAAGTGTTTCATTTCTGGGTGGAACATAAGGAATAGTGGTTTTTATGAGAGGTTTTCTTCCTATTTTTCACTCCAAAAGGAATTTTTCAGGCTTATCTTGAGACACCTAAGATTTTATTTCATAAGGTTAAGCTGGAGATCCAGTTTGAAACTGACCTTTTCTTTTCTTTTCTGAATAATATGAATATAATTGCAAGTAATATTTTTATCTCTTCTTTGGGTGGTTGTAGAAACATAGCCAAATCTTCCTGGATTTTAGATAGAATCCTTTAAGTGTACTGGGTTTGAAATTCTTTTGATTTTACTGTTATTTTCTTCATAGATTCAATTTTGTCCTTTGATGCAGAATCATGAATATTCTGGTGGATGAAAGAAATGATTTTATCCGGCTAGAAGTTATGAGTTTGAAAGAAAAAAGGGAAAAATTTTCTATTATGGAGTTAATAACATCCATATTATTTCAAGGAAACTTAAATTTATACCTTGCCTCATTTTGAAAAAAAGGAAACAAAAGGTAAAGGCTCTATTGGTTGTGCTGATTCTTCCATTTCTGGTTTAGAGATATTATTTTATCCCAGTAACTTGGTATTATGGGTCTCTGGTGGGAGGAGTACCTATTCTTCCCTATTTTCCCTCAAATTAGCCCAATTTTTCCCAGTTATTAAAAAATTATACATAATCCTTTACCTCCTTACTTTTTGTTAACTCAAAAAGGGGTATATGGGTTTATTTGGCCTGAGAAATGGCCTTCTATATTAATTATTTTTGCCTTTTGACTTGTAATCCTTGAACTCTCCCAAGTTTTTGATTTTCTCCTTCACCAAATATTTTATTCTGGCCTCTTTGGCTGTCCCCTATAGGAGGATTTTGAATTGAACATGAAAAACCCAAGGATGGAGATTTTTTTGATAATGGTATCCAAACCATTTTTAGTTGTATTGGAAGCAATAGGCTGTGGGATTGCCATTGGAACTTTTGTATTTGCAGGTTCAATCCCCTTCATTTCTTCTTGGTTTTGAGGCCTTTCTGATATTCCTTGGGGGGCCATAGATTCATACAATGAATATTGTCTTGTGGCAAAGTTTATGGGCCTTTTTTGGTTTATTCAATAAAAAAATTGATCAGTTTTTTCATAAATAAATTTAAAAATATGTTATTTCTTTTGTAATTTTTATTAATCATACTTACTAATATTCAGCATTAAGGGCAGGAGAACTTTTTATGGGAAGAACATATCTGGTGGGGGGGATTTGAGATAGATCCAAATTGTTTCAAATTCAGCATTGGGCCCAGCCTGCAATCCTGGACATTCTGAGTTGGAAGGAAGGTTGTGATCCATGAAATTCACTTCAGGAGTGGTAGTAGAGGTAATTCATGTTTTACCAAGTAGGGAATGGATGAAATAAAGAATTTTGGTTATCAATTTGTTGAAAAAAAGTCAAGTTGATCTGAAGCTTAATTTTATATTCTTATTTTTTGTTTTGTTTCTGAAGTAGTGGTCTCTTCTAAATTCCCTCAAAGCCTTAATTTTTTTTAAAATGCTTTGAAAGTTGATAGCTCTTTATGATTCCTCTTTTTCATTGATTTTAGAAATTTTTGATGCTATGTTAAATGTTGCAGAAAAATTTAACAGTTACCAGTCAGATGATTTTTAAGTCTTGATGAATTATCATTTCCATAATTTAAGTATTCTCAACAAATATTTGATTTATTCTCTATTGGTATTAAGATCCACTAGAGAAGAATGGATATTTAAATAATGGATATGAGTTAGATGAATAATTTTATAAAATATTCTTTTATATTTCTATCAAAAGCATGTGAAAATTTGCGAAAATATGTGCAAGGATCATTAATTACCAATTAAATTCCCAGCCATAACCCAAATCTTCAGCCTCCTAGATTATGAGAACCTTGAAATCCTCAATCTTCTAGAGGTTATAGTGATTATAATGAATAGGTTCTTCAAGAATTTTAAGAAATGATATATAAAAATACGGAAAAATAAAGTGCACAGAGGTGGTTTGGTATTCAAAATTACATCTAATTCTTAAAATTTTGATTTAAAAAGAGGTTCCAAAGTGGCAAAGGAAATATTTCAAAAATATCTACATGAATTAAACTTGTGATATGTGCACCTGGAATGATTGGAACCTTTTCTCATTGAATAAAATGGTGTATCATCCATGTATATGGATGAAGCCAAGTTGTTTTACAGCCAGAGAAGAATGGGGGAAATTAATGGGTATTTTATGACAGCTAAAATAAATGAAATAAAACCAGAAAAAGTGTTGCAAGCCTAGTAAGGTTAATGAAATACTTTCTAAAATTCCATGTTGTTTTTAAGGGTGAAAACAGGAAATTAAAAAGTTAATATTGATTTCATCAATCACCCATTTCTTAGAAGTTTTTAATTCAATGTAAAAAATTGAAATGGATTACTACAAAATTAGGTCTAGGGGAAAGAAAGCCTGGAGGAGGCCTTTGTTTATCCATTTCCATTTTTTCAGCCTCCCCCTAGTTATCAGAAGGTTCAAATGGATGAAGGGGATGTGCTCTGAGGCTAGTATTGCAGCAAGGCATAGGGCACATGTGGTTTTTGGTGTTTTGGCCTAGAAGTATCTTTTTTTAGGAAAGATAATTATTCCAGCATTAATTTAGTGATTATGGAAGGTACATTCTGCCTGTGTCATGCATATATATCTTGTATGGAGGTGTATATGTATTTATTTCAATTATTTAATAATCCTTCATTCATAATTTTGGAATTTAGGTATCATTTAGTTGGGAAAAGAGTCATGCATCTTGGCTTGAGGAGCCTTTCAAATCTTATTATTCCTTTTTTTTATTTTTGAGAAATATCTCAAAATCATATTTTGAGAGATTATAAAATTTCTTTCTTGAATTTTTTGAATTATCTGATTCAAGTTTTTGACATTCCTGAATGATTGAAGTTTTGATTAAATATGAATGCCAATCCTTTTTCTGTTTTAGCCTCTTTGTTCATTTTTTTGTGGTGATTTCTGTATTGAAAACTGGGAACACATTTTTTGTCACAAATTTTTAGCCTGTGTGCTGGCTATGGACCTGTCTGGACATTGCTGTGTTCATGAATTTGAGATTCAATGGCTGCATGCAGGAATCAAAGGCTGTAATGTTGCCAAAAGCTGTGTTGTCAAGACTGCCCCTGGCATGCAAGGGGCCAAAGGCACAGAAACTAATGCTCACAGAACTCAGGATTGAGAATTGAGATAGATTGCAATGAGGATAGAAATATTAATGAAAATTATAAGAAGGAGGAGAATCCAGGAGTTAGGCTCTGAAAGATTTTGGAGACTGAATCCTATAAGAGTAACACCAAAGGGGTAGGTGAGATGAGTTAGGTAGGCTTGGTTGGCTTTTTTGTGCTGAGATGATACCTATTGGAGGGGAATAACCAATAAGAATTAGTATACTAATTCCTTGGGGGTAATTAGGCCAGGAAGGAAACAGAGGCCAGTATATGTGAGAACTGAAGGAAGGACTTGAGGAGGGATGACTGGTGCTGGGGCTGGGGTGCCCCATGGTATCACATGCTGACCGATTGGACTTGATGCAGTGGCTTGAAAGATGGGTAATGGGCCTTTCCAGAAATTTATGGCATGTACTGAACTGGAGTATGGGCTGTCCAGCCAGGTTTATGTACTATGGGTTTACAGTATGTACTTCTTGTACCAGATAGAGTTGAAGGAGAGATGAGGATACACCAAGCCATAGAGAGAGAGGGAGGAGCCTGGCAAAGTTGATTATGACCTGCAGGGCATTCAGGGGGATACTTCAGGAGGTGCAGCATGTAGATTCAGGGGTAGAAGGTGGATTTTACTGAGTACTGAGGCTGGCTGAGGGTTGAGTATGGCTGAGGTAACTTAGTCAAGTTGTGGTCATGAAAGTGACCCCCAGAAGAGGAAGGGTTAGCTCCTGATACCAATAAGAGAAGGTGAGAAGTTGATTGAGTTCATCACCATAACTTATTTGTCTTTTACCCTAAATTATCCATCACCATCCCCACCTGACAGCTGTCCATCCCTTTTATCCTACAACAGATAACCCACCCCTTCATTCACCATGGAGGTCACCAATTGCTACAATCCTATCAACCAATACTACCTTCCTTGCTTCAAATTCCTTGAGACAGAGAAGATAGGAAACACCAGAATCACCCCCAAGTCTGGTAAGTGTGAATACTGCAGAAGATTCAAGAAGCCCTGTTCTGGAACTTCAGAAGGTGGAAGGAAGGTGATTTGACCAGTTTTATGGGTGAAGGACAACCCTTGGAGTAAATTTAAAGTGAAAGAAGCACCTGGAAACTCAAGTATGTTCCTGGGAGTTTCTAGCAGGGTAGTTTCATTGGATGGTGAGTGTTTTATCTTCTATCTTTTGTTTGCTGAAGGATTGCGTCTGATGGAGGTGTCTGTGAATCTTTTCCTAGTTAAGGCTTTGAAGGATAAAATGAGGCGCATGGTGAAGAGAATGCTGAAACTGAGGAAGACAGGACAGTTGGCCTTGGACGGGAAATCAAAGAAGGATGCTCCTAGTTTGAAATTGATTGATGTCCACTGGGGAAAACCATACTCATCTTAAATTATTTTGATTGCCAAGTCTGAAAGTGTAGAGGGGCCATCAAACCAATTTCAAGGCAAAATCAAAGCTGTAAAAGCTATTCAAACCACCATCAAAGCAGCAAAAGCACATTGAAGCACTTTTGAACGCATCAAAGTTTGAAAAGATTGAATCAAATCAGTTGAAATTCAATGATTGAAGGTTGAACTGGTCAAAGTTTGACATGATGTGATCAGAGCTTTCAAGCCTTTTCAAAGGATTGTCAGTGTTTTTAACCCAGTTGAAGCATGTTTCAAGTAGCAGTAAAGGAGTCAAAGAAGCGTTGAAGAGTTGAAGAGAGGTCAAAGTTTGAACTTTGAAAGGTGTTCAAATTTTTGAAAGGACGCCCCTTGAAGCAGCCCCTTGTCCTGTCTAAGTCAAAGACAAGGAGAGGAATGAGGATGAGGAAGAAGATGAAGATGCTCCTGGAGAGCCTGATGAGGAGGAGTAGGATGAAGAGGAAGAGGAAATAAAAGAAGAAGAAGAAAATAAAGAAGAAGCAGAAATGGAAAGAAGAAATGGAAAGGAGAGGGAAGTGGAAGAGGTAGAAGAGGGAAATCTTGTGTCAAGGACTATTGAAGAATCTGTTGGAAGGGCTTTGGCCAAGGGTGGAACCAGAAGTGATTTTAGGAGAATGAGTAAGGAAAATTTTGGTTTTTAAGCTTTCTCTGGATGAAAAGTTGCTGGACAAATGGATGCCATAAAAGATGATCCAGTTGGAGACTTGAAGAAAATTGAAGAGAAAATACAACGGTTTTCAAAGGATTCTAGAACTAATATGGTGTTTGGATGGTGTTTGAATAGTGGAGAAGTGGTGGAAAAAAGGGGGAAGAGGAAGGAAATGAAAAAGGAGGTGGGAGCAGAGTTGGAGGAATTTCTTTCTTTTTCTGGAGTTAATGACAAAATGGGAGCTAGTGCTAAGGATAGAGAAGAGTATGAAAGTAGGAATATAAATCTAGCTAGTGTTTGGGTTACTAAAATTGCTAACTTAGTGGCCAAGATTGAGAAGGAGTTGTAGATAGAATTTTATTTTGATTTAATTATTTTTCTTTATTGATTGAAGATGAAATAGAAGTACGGTTGGATTTATTGATTGAGGATGAGAGATGAATGAATTAGTGATGAGATAGGAGAATGTAAATGATGATGAGAAATGAATGAAGTGATGATTAAAGGTAAAAATGGAGATTATGAGGGGGACTATGAATGTTTGGGTTGGGAAGGATAGAGGAGGTGAAAATTGTGGAGAAGGGTTGAAAATTTGGTGAGATTGGAGACTGGTTCCCATGATTTTCTTTCAGAGTCTTCTAAAAAACCTTTCCATTCAACTAAGTAGAAGGGTTTGCCGCACCTAATCTTGGAATCCAGGATTAGAGACACTTCCTATTCTTCTTGAACATCTATTTCCACTGGTTCTGGAGGTGGTAGGTGGCTAGGAGAATTTGGTTCTGAGGAGTAGGGTTTGAGAACTGAAACATGGAAGACAGGTTGGATGGATTACCATTGATCAGGGAGTTGGAGTTTGAAAGCATGAGATCCTATTTTTTCAATAATGAGAAAAGGGCCCAAACAAAACTCAGAGAGCTTCTTTAAAGTTCTTTAAGTATTTAGATTCTTTGAAGATAACCACACTTTATTCCCAGGAGAAATACCTTTCAGAATTTCTTTTCTATTAAGGTCAGCATAGTTCTTATAATTATCCAAATACTCTTGTAAATCATTCTGAATTTTAATACGGTTCTTCTGAATCTGATCTAAGTAATTAATAGCAGTTTGACTATCCAACAAATGCAAGAAGGCAAAGCTAGGATGCCTTCCATAGAGAGTGACAAAGAGTGATTGGTTGGTAGAAGAGTGGACACTGTTTTTGTGAGAGAATTCTGCAAAGGGAAGCCAAGTATCCCAGTTATCCTGATGATAACTGGTGTAAATTCAAAGATATTGTTCCAGTAATTGATTGAATCTTTCAGTTTGAACATCTGGTTCCAGGTGGTAAGCCATGGAGAGATTCCTTTGGATCTGTAGTTTTTCAAAAATTGTTTTCCAGAAAGAAGAGGTGAACAAGGAGCCTTGGTAACTTATTGTTTCATTAGGCAGTCAATGCTTGGAAAAGACATGGCTGATGAAGGGGTTAGCTAATTCCACTTCCGTCAGTGAAGCAGTTGTTTTAATGAAGAGGGCCATCTTAGAGAAATTTTACACAACAACAAGGATAGAAACAAATCAATTGGAGAGAGGGAGTTGAGAAATGAACTCAATATAGATAGAGATCTAGGGGCCATCAAGGATTGGAAGATGTTTGATTAGTCCTAGTTTCTTTTCATGCCTTGAAATTTTTCCTGTTGCAAAGTTAGCAGGATGAAACATAGTTCTTAACATCTTTTGACATTCAATTCCAAGGGAAAGACTTTTTGATGAGGTGGAGTGTCTTTTTTTGTACAGGTTGGCCTGCAAGAGGAGAGTAATGTCTGTGATAAATGATACTATGTTTAAGATGGTTAGCTTGGTCAGGTATGACCACTTTACCCTGAAACAGGAGTAAGCCACTACAGGGTTCTAAGGAATAATCAGCTACTTCCTCATTCTTATTCAAACTTTTGAAAATACCTTGCATTAACTTATCAGCTTTTTGAAAAGCCTTAAATTCAATCAGTTGATCATCAAGTTTATTAGCAGAAAGAAAAAAGATTTTAGAAGATTCAACTTCATTTTGTTTCAGAAGCTGTTGAAAATTTGCAGGATTCTTTTCAGAATATGGCATTCCCCCTGCTGTTTACATGTAATCCCAATGTGAAATTATATCTGGGATGGTTTGAAACTTTCCAGGCCTGTAAATGATCAAAAAAATTAAATTCAGAGAGAAACTCTGCCCAACAAGCTTGCCTCCTGGTAAGGACCTTGGAGGAAATAAAATGCTTCAAGCAAGAATGATTTTTCAAAACTTCAAAGGGGTCAGTAACACTCAAGAGGTAAGCACACCATTGCTTGAGGGAAAAACCAATTGCAAGTAGTTCTTTTTCATGGATTTCATAGTTGAGTTCAGCACAGGAAATTTTTCTGCTGTCAAAGGCAATAGGATGTTTAGTATTTTCAGCAGTCACCTGGTGCAGAACAGCACCCAGGGCATAGTCACTGGCATCAGTTTCAACATAAGTCCTCAGGAGGTGATCAATATGGAAAAGGACTGGAGCTTGGGTGAAGGCTTGCTTGATGTTCTCAAATTTTTTCAAAGCTTCATGATTGAGGGAAAAGGAAGAGCTGTTTTCAGAAATGGAGGTGAGATGGGAGGCCTGTTTGGATTAGTTCTTGATAAACCTGCAATAGAAATTAGAAAACCAAATGAAAAACTGCAAGGCCCTTCTTTTTTCAGTAACTTTCCAGGAAAGGATTGTCTTGACTGCATTGGGGTCAATGAAGATACCATCCCCTGAGATGAAATAGCCAAGGTAGTCCACAGAAGGTGCATGCAATTTGCATTTGAAGGCCTTGGAATGGAGCTTGTTCTTCCCAAGCCTGGTAAGTACTTCACATACATGACAAATGTTTTCCTTTGAATTTTTAGAGAAAATAAGGATATCATCAAGTTAGACCACCACATAAATTTTGAGGATATAAGAAAGGATATCATTGATATTGCTTTTTAAAGAAGCTGGAGCATTAGTCAGGCCAAAAGGAATAACCAGGTATTCATAGCTTTCAAACTGAGATCTGAATGCTTTTAGGTATTCATCTCCTTTCTTGATTCTCAAAAGGTTGTAAGAGCCTCTAAGGTCAATCTTTGTGAATATAGAAGAACCTGAAAAGACGGTCAGTAATAAAGTCATTGGAGGAAGGGTATAACGGTTATTCCTTTCAAAAGTTTTAAGCTTGTGATAATCAACACATAAAAGCAAACTACCATCCTTCTTCTTGACAAAAAGAACAGGTTCTGCAGTGCTTGAAGTGCTGGAAAGGATGAAACCTTTCTCTAAATTCTCTGCCATCTAGGCTTGTAGTGTAGATTTTTCACTTTGATATATGGAGTAGACTGGCCCAACTGGAGGTGGAGTTCCTTCCAGTTCAATATGGTGGTTGTAAGCGCAGTGAGGAACAAGATGATCTGCTTTAGCCTTGGAGAAAACATCTAAAAAGGAATGTTAATCAGCAGGAACTTTCTCTCTAACACAGTTTCTATTTTTTCAGGATCTTGATCAATATCAAACTCATCCCAGTCAGATGAATTGTCTTTGTGGGGAGTAACAGAGATTTTAAAAGAGGTAACCAATTGCATTATGTGCAAGGATGAATCCATAGATTCTTCCTCCAGAGAACTTTTCAGGGGATCAGGGATAATCCACGCAAGATGGGATGTTGTTAAACTCAAAGGGAATTATATTTGTTTTGAGGGTTAAATGGTTCTGAAGTGACAGAAATGCATTGAAATTCAGTTACAAAGGCAGATTAGAAGAGAAAAAAGTTGAAGGTAAGTTGGCTATGTTGAGCTCAACAAAGTTGGAGGAAAGGTTTTCAGTTGTCTGTTGTCTTGGGGTGATCAATCCCATCTTCCAGTTCAGTTCAGGATTCAAGTTCTGAAGAAATGTGATTTCCAGGATGATATATTCTGAGAATGGTGCACTGAACAAAAGGAATTCCCATTAAAATCTAGGGAAAGAAGGAAGTGAGATCACCCAAGCTACCTTGTAGGTGATTATCTGAGAGGTTGAATTGTCAGGACTGAAATCAAAAAGAGGAATAGCTTTTCCCAAGGAAGTAGGCTTCAAGGAAAACTTTAGAGTCAAAGTATTAGCAATTAAAGATTTAGTAGCACCTGAATCAATCAAAACTCTAAAAATCAAGTCCTGGTGAAAGAGAATTCAATTTAAGCCTTTAGAAAGTTGGTCAGAGTAATCTTTTTGTACCTTTTTTACCCTAAAATTGGTAGAGTGATGATCCTGGAATACAACAGGAGAACCACCTTATTTTTTTTCTGGCTTGAAATTATAAGAAGATTTGGGTTTAAAAGAGTAATTAGAGACCAGTGTGGTAGAGCAAACCTGTCCTATAGCCATAAGACTCACTTTTTTACTATAAAAACAGCTCAAACCCTCAAATAAACCTCAGAAATGGATTTTACATCTAAAATAACCTATAGTCACTCAGCCAAAGTACCACCCTTACTCTCATGGATTAGAAGATACATCCCAAGAAACCTTTAACTGTGTCAAACTCATAACTAACCAGTTGTAACATTTCTGTAGAAGAAATAAGGCATACCTTGAAAAACCCACAAGTAAATACCAGTGGAAGCTTACCCTCAACACCAGGACCATACACAAACCCTGTCACCTCAGCCAGAATACAGAAATACAGACACAGGAGGCAGTGCAGCATTTCACATCCTGTCACCTCATCCAGAATACAGCATACAGATCCAGGAGGCAGTGAAACCAGCCAGATCCTGTCACCTCAGCCAGAGTAAAGCAATACAGACACAGGTGGCAGTGCAGCATTTCATATCCTGTCACCTCATCCAGAATACAGCATACAGATCCAGGAGGCAGTGCAACCATTCAGATCCTGTCACCTCAGCCAGAGTACAGCAATACAGACACAGGAGGCAGTGCAGCATGTCAGACCTGGTCACCTGAACCAAAAAAACCAGAACATACACATACAAGAGGCTTTGCAGAAGTATACAGGAGAAATATATGCAGGAGGAAGTCAAACCAGTATCAAGAAGAAGCAAACAAGCATGCAGAAAACACAAATACAAGAGGCTTTTCAGGAGTATACAGGAGCAATATATGCAGGATGAAGTCAAACCAGTCTCAAGCAGAACCAAACAAACATTAATATATACATACAGGAGGCTGTACAGAAGTATACAGGAGCAATATATGCAGGAGGAAGCGGAACCAGGCTTAACCAGAACCAAACAAACCACCATTATTGCAAAGCAATACATGTGGTTAGAATCAAGAAGCACTAAACAAGCCACCAGCACTGCATAGAAAAATATCTTATCTGAACTACACAGAAATTTATGCAGGGATTTGCATGCATGAAACTCCTGTACAAGCTTTTTCCAACCAGCAGAAATGCCTCATGTAAATTTACAAGCTTTTCCAACCAGCAGAAATGCCTCATGTAACTTTATCTTAGTGTTCCTCACCAGAAGAGGGAGAAACTTCAGGGAAAGCCTTGAGCACCCCTGTGGGAAGGATTTGTCTATTTAAGGAGGGCCTCTCTGCCCTATTGAAGTTGTATCCATATACCATTCATCTCATGCCATCTGGCTCATGCAGCCTGTCTCATACCATCCCATCATCCCATTACCACAACCAACCTCTCCTCACACATCAGTACCCATCTGTGGTACTTAACCAGATAAAATATTATTAGTGAACCACTTATAAGTAAACATAAAATCAGAGACCAAGTTATAACCAACCAACAGGTGCTTATATAAGGGTTCTTCTGTGACCCAAATATTCAGCGCCAAATTAAAAAGAACAACCCATCAATCAATCAATAACCGTTACAAAGAAAGATAGAAAAACCAAAAGCAACTACCAAAATTCCCTCTACCCAGCCCCCTCTGGGTGAACCCATCCTTGGGTCCTCTCCTGAACCATCCCTTTGATAAACCTTTGAACCCTTTAATATTGAGATATTGTTTAAGATCAGATATATCTGATCAATAAATAACCAATAATCCAATAAATCTGGTACATTCTTCAACAAACCCTATCAATAACAATTAATAACTAATCTAGGTCTGATCTGAGACCTATTTTAAGTCTCAAAGAAACCATCCATTAATTTAAATAAATTATTGTGCAGACTTACTATATTACTAGAATGTAATTCAATTCAAAACCACTCTTAGTTTTTAATAATACTCTAAAGGAGTAGAATTAATAATAAATTACCCTTCAAGGACTTCCATAAAGCTATTTGATAAACTTTTATTTATATAATCCCACAGGAGTCTCTACAACGGCTTCTTTTTACATTTGTCTATCTTGTTCTCCCCTCCACAATACATGCATAGTCCCCCCTTCTCCCTTCTTGCCTCTTCCTCAGCCTTGGGCTTGCCATCAGGAACTAATTTCAAAATATTTTTGGTTGAAAAAGATTGCTTCTTTGCAGATTTATATTTCTTCTTGGCCTTACCTTTTCCCTTTTCAGACTGAGAGGAATTGGCTTGGAAGTTAGATGAGTTTTGTTGTTTTGAGTGTCTTGGATGGGAAGACTTTTCCTTGAATTGATTGTAGTCCCTAGTATTTTAATCCAAAAATACATCCATAAGGTCTTGAAGGATTTCCACAGAACCATCATGGCCATCTAGTTGTTCCAGATTTTGAGAGGGAAGCCTTTGGAAAAAATTTAAATAGAAGGCTCTATCACCCCATACAGAAAATTTAGTCATAAGGGATTGAAATTCTGTGATGTGAGTTGGAGCATGTCCAGAGTCCTTCATTTTCAGTTTCATTAGTTCCTTCTCAGCTTTGGCTACTTCTAGAAAATTTCTGAAGAGATTATTAAGTTGCTCTGTGAATTTTTTCCAGGATTTGAGCAGTAAAGAAGGCTCTTGATTGGAGAGGTGAGCCAGGTAGGGTTGGATCCAATGGCTTGCGTTCCCAGATAAGTAGGATACAGAAATTAAAATTTCCTCCTATCCACACAAAGGTCCCCTTGTTTTTTGCAAAGATGATTTCACAAGCTTGTAAAAAGAGTCAGAGCTTAGTGGGATTGTTACCTTCAAATTTGACATGCAGGTTCATCAATGGAGCTTTAAAGGTTACAGAGTAGGGAGTAATTTTTGTTTCAGCCTCCTTGATTTCAAAACCCTTGCTATCCTTTAGCTAACAGAGGTGATAGAATAAATAATAAATATATTATTCAATAATTGCAGAAAAAATTGTTAAAATATTTGGATAAAGATATTGCAAGGTTGATTGGTTTGGTTATGGTTTAATATTATAAATCAATATTAATAAATTGATCATCAAATAAATTAATAGAGGGGCAACAATAATATTTGGGATGTTTAACACCTATCTTCAGGGGATTCACTTTTAAAAAATGTATACCTGGTTACTTTGGATCCTTTAATTTATATTCTTAAAGGAGATATTGCCCAAAGATAATATATATATAAAATATATGGTGGAGTAGCAGGGCCTTGTAACCAAGCTGCTAAAACAGAAAAAGGATAATAAGACTCACTGGTATATTATTTAATACTTCAGGTACCTGTTTGGGATGTGCACTGATAGGTTAAACCTATTACTGGGGTTAAAAAGGTTGTTCCGCAGTTTAAATTGATAAAAAGAGTTGGGGAGGGATATTATTAATCAGAATAAAGCCATAAATAAATTACTTATCTTTTATAAGTATTTTATTACCTTGGAACGGTTTCTGGATGTAAATATAACTGGGTCTCTGGTTATCAATAACCTCAAAAGAGCCCCATATTTATAGCTTTTTGATTCCCAATATTGTCCTTCTGAGGGATACAGGGACTCAGAAGGACAGATGCTAAGGCTAGCAGTTTAAACATTAGTAACCTGTCACGTGTTCTTGGTGCTGTAGCATAGTTAAAATCTAATTACACAGGTTATGGGAATGATTCTACCTTTTAATTGATATTAAGGCGTGTGAATAACACTAATCTATTCACATTATTTATTATTTAATTAATTATCTCTAGTAAATATTCCCAGGATGTTAATAATTCTTTTAGTAGAAACTCATAAGGGTAATCTTATGTCAAGTGAGTTCCCATTATGTATTAGCCAATTGGAGTAAAATCATGATATTGATTTTACTCCTTATTTTCAAAATTCAGTTGATTTACTTAAAATAATTAATTATAAATATAAGCTATGTGAATTCATGTTATATTTTTACATCATCAGTTCCCTTAGTATGTCACGAAAATACTGATGTCTTGAAGTTCTCACAATTGTATATTTGAAGTATTTGAAGATATTTTACAAATAGGAGTTAGCTTATTTTTGAAATATTTGGTATTTTTAATTATATTTTATAAAAAATACGTGGAAAGGTTATTTAAGTATTTTTATATAATTTTATGTATTTTTAGATTATCTAATATCCATGGGGATATTTATTACAAATGTAGAATGTCCCTGTCTAGGTTGTAGCACCTTTAGGTGGTACCTGGGCTTCTCAAGCCGCCTGTCACTCTGTCATCCCATAGTCCCGCGGCTGTGTACTTGTCAGATGCCCAGGGCTAGTTACATGGCTTTTCAGGGTACGCTGACAGGGTGGCAGTGCTTCTGATCAGCCGCGCGCGGGTGTATTGGTTGCCGCGGCTGCATTGGGGAATTGTGACAGAACACATTTCCGTGTGTAACTCCTAAAATATACACAACACCTAAATTATGACTGGATTTTAGGTGTGAAATCTATATGTGAAAATGTGTGTGAAGTATTTAATTGGCCAAAAATTCCCATAGTGATTCCCTTTTATTTTGGTCTTTTCTTTCTTTAATTATTAAAAATATAAGGAGTTGGATTTCAAGGGTGGGGTCAGTGAGTGACCCTACCTAATTTTGGGTGTAAAATCCATTTCTGCAATAATATTTATGGATTTTTTTACCCCTTTTAATTTAATATTTTTATTTATGTTATTCTGTTACTTTAGCAGCTTGCTCTGAAATAGTAGCAAGCTGACATGTTGTTGGGGGTTGAGAGATTTTGGCTACAGCTGAATTCATGGTTTGGAGCAAGGCTAGGAGGGTAGGGTTCACAGAAGGATTTTGAGAGGGAGGCTAGATTTGTGCAGGAATTGCAGTCAAAGTAGAAGGTTGGGAGCTTCTTCTTGAGGTCCAGAGGTTGGTGAATTAAGATCACTAAAGATCCTCAAATCAAAGCCTGAGTCTACACTGTCAGCTTTCTTATATAACAGAGAAAAATTTCAAAGTAATAAAATTGAACAAATGAACAAAAATAAAAAAATAAATGAGAATATTAATATAATCAAAAGAAGGAGTAGGAAATTCATAAATATTATTACATAAATTTATTACCCACCCAAAATTAGGTAGAGTCAGTCACTCACCCCAACCTGAATTATAAATCCTTCATATTTTAAATAATTAAATAAACATTGACCAAAATGTCACTTTACCACTATTGCACATTTTGGCCAATTTAATATTTAACACATATTGTCAATTATAGGTTTCACACCTAAAATTAAGTCAAAACTGAGGTGTTTTGTATATTTTAGGAGTTACACACGGAAATGTGTTATGTCACAATTCTGGCATGCAGCCCCACGTCCCTACACAGCCCCTGTCTACCTGTAGCATCATATTCCTGCGTACACAAGTCTCGCGCGCAGCTAAATATTTTCATGCATGCAGCAGATCCTCCCCTGTGTGCATCTAGATGGACTTATCCCCGCGTCAGGATCTGTTGTGACAAATCTGAAAATAGGTACTGCTCAAAAGAGCTAAAACCTAGTGAGACTTACCTGGTATATGTAATAGTGTGACTTATGCATGACAAATGGTCTAAAAACTTTAAAAATTAAATGAAGTTATTAAAGATTTAATTTTAAAGTATTTTAAATTAAAAGTCAAATATTAAGGATTACTACAACACAGACAGATCCTAACCTTTGAAGGCCACAAAACACTACAAGGAGTGGCCATAAAAATTATTACAAATTACCTACGTGATCAGTAGATAATGGAAAATCAATGAATATCCATATATTACCACTTTAGTTCAATATTAATAGTACAAATCAAGGATAAGTGCAGAATAATCAAAATTACATGATTAACAAATTAACAGATCCTGTAGCTAAAATAGTACAAAAATCCAGCAGATCTGAGGTCAGCTGATTGACAGCACCAAGTGGACTTTCAAAAATTCACTAGGCTGGCCTGCTAGCCTCAGCCCATGAGCAGAACCCTATCTACGTTCCCTGAGAAGCTTTTTACCACCCCCAAAAATGTATTTATACAGACCTCTTTGGACCTATTGTTCATCATCAGTTTACCAGGAATTTATTATTATAAATCAGAAACTGTTTAATTTTTAATCAATTGATTATAAAGAGATAAGCAAGTGATTTATGACTTATTTTGCAGTATTATTATTATTTCCCAAAACCCAATGAACCCCATCTGCTCTGAAACCATGTACCTGAATCTTTGCATTATTTCTGTGGATTATTTCTCAGAGTGAGTTTTTATCTTCCTGCCTTGTCCTGAGTGCTGATTTTCCAGTTCATATTAGTAAATAAGTCCTTAGAAGGCACCCATCATCATTCCAAGGTTCTTAAACTGCCCAAGGACGCCCCTTGAATAGAGGTTTTCTGTGTGTAAAGATCCCAAGTAGTATAATACTGGAGCCCCTCTTTTTATAACATATTGAAAACCTTTTTAACCAAACCAAGTAAATCTTGCACCAGATCTTAAAATATTAACTATTTGAGCTTTTTAATTGTTTATCTTTGAAATATTCTTATTCCAGTATTTTTATCACTCTCTGTAGTTAAAGGACTGCAAGTTTCCTGGTATCAGAGATCTGACATAAACTCTCTTCCTCTTCCTCTTCCCCATCCTCAGGGAGAGGAATTAATCTGGGATTTTACAAAGGAGAATACACTGCATAGCCTACTTGATAATATTGAACAATTAAACAATTAGCAAAAGGCCTGAAAACAGGAGGAGCAGGAGATAGGGAAGCTCTAGGAGGAGCTGGAGGAAGGATACCGGTATCCATTGTGTTGGAATCTGGTGCTGTGAGGTTGGAATATTTCCTCCAATGTCCAGGGGCTTGAGGAGTAGATTTTTCCTGATTATGAATGTCTAAGGTAGAACCACATCCTCTGGCTGCCCTTTTTAAAGGTGGACTGGTGATGATGGAAGGTTGTGCATTTCAAGGAGGCAAAGTATCCACTTATGCCATAGGTAGGTGACCCAAGAGAAGTACCCAGAGAAGAGAATTGGGAGGGAAAATGGCTGCAAAATGGGATAAGTTGTAAAATTTCTTTAAAAGTGTGTCAAAGCAGTCAAAGTCAAATTTTAAACCGGTTGGAGTCAAAGTTCAAAGCATTCAAAGTTAAAGTTGAAGTCAAAGCATTGAAGTTGAAGTGTTGAAGTAAAAGTTGCATCAAATTTTGTCAAACCAATGGGACCCGTCAAAGTGGTGTCAAAGTACCTTTGAAGCATCAAACTTCCATCAAAGCACCTTCAAAACACCAAATTTCTGTCAAAGTTGCGTTTAAGGGCCAATTAAGGGGTGAATTTCGGAATTTCTATTTCTGCAGGAAATCCCTTTGGAGAATGTGAAAGGCCACACACTGTTTAGCAAGAATCACGCACTAGACCAGAAAAATTTTAGGGAGTGATATCTGTAAAATGGGATGAGATGGAAGGGATAGGTCTATAGAGATATAGAGAAGGGCAGTAACCAAGGCAAAGTAATTAGTATAATGTCACAAATTCCCTTGGCATGCAAGGGGAGGAAGGCAAAGGCACTACATCTCACAGAAATCAAGATTGAGAATTGAGATAGATTGCAATGAGGATAGAAATAGTAATGACAACAATAAGAAAGAGGAGAATCCAGGAGTTACGCTCTGAAGGAGTTTGGAGACTTAATCCTATAAGAGTAAAACCAAAGGGTTAGGTGAGATGAGTAAGGTATGCTGGGTTGGCTTTTTTGTGCTGAGATAATACCTATTGGAGGGGACTAACCAATAAAAATTAGTATACTAATTCCATGGGGGAATTAGGCCAGGAAGGTAACAGAGGCCAGTATATGTGAGAACTGGAGAAATTCCTTGAGGAGGGATGACTGGTTCTGGGGCTGGGATGCCCCATGTTATTACATTTTGACCAATTGGACTTGAGGCAGTGGCTTGACAGATTGGGTAATGGGCCTCTCCATAAGGGTATGGCATGTACTGAACTGGAGTATGGGCTGTCTAGCCAGGAGTATGTACTATGGGTTTACAGTATGCACTTCTCATATGAGATAAAGTTGAAGGAGAGATGAGGATAAACCAAGCCATAGAGAGAGGAGGAGGAGCCTGAAAAAGTTGATTAGAACCTGCAGGGCATGCAGTGGGATACTTCAGGAGGTGCAGCATGTAGACCCAGGAGTAGAAGGTGGATTGTACTGAGGACTTGGGCTGGCTGAGGGTTGAGTATGGCTGAAGGAACTGCGTCAAGTTTTGGTCATCACATGTTTGCAAGAATTTTTACCCAAATATTTTTGGTAAATAAATCCTAAACCATACCCAACAATTCATTTCTGACTTAATTTTAGAAGTTAATATACAAGTGATTTTTTTGGTGAAATATCAAAATGCACAAAAAGTGCCATGCTTGCCTTGTGATATTCCTAGCTTTATCTGGTAAATGCTTAAGGAGTTGGTTTTTAAGGATATTTTGGGAGATTGAATCTACCTAAAATTGCATAGGGAATCAACATTTTCTATAATAATTTTTTTTGAGAAGAAGGGTTATGCAAATTTTTTCAGCTTTCTCTGCAATAGTATCTTGCTTAAAACTGCAGTGAGTATTCTTCCAAATATTTTCCTGCAACTTGTAAAGTTTCCCTTTTTTTCTCCACCTTCCCCCACCCATTCTTGCAATAATATCCTACCAAATACATTCCTTCACTTGTTGCTTCCAGTCCCTGTTGTTTTTTTGCCTTTTTTAGCCCCATTTGGTATTCCACACCTGTGTTTTTCTTCTTGAATCACCAGTAGTATTTTTTCTTTCCATTTTTTTACACAAGAAACTCATCTTAAATTTTTCTTCCATTATTTCTATTACAGGAACTGAAAGATTTTTGGTGGATAAGAATCTCATCTTTTGACTCTGGAAACTTTTCTTTTCCACATCTTGGCCAACAAAGTCAAATTAAAGCCTGGGTATATAAATATCCAGAACATAAATTGGAGAAGGATTGAAGACTGAATTTCTGTAGGGCTTCCAGTATTGAAGGTAGTATATTTTGAATTTGAGATATTTGAGTCCAATTTCAATGTTGCAGAAGCTTGATTTGAGGATATCCTTTCCACATGGAAACAGAAACAGTTGATGAGTGGACTGGTTGAAATATGGGATGAAATGACAGGTTATACCTAAGGGGGGATAAGGATGGCTAGCTTGTGAGATTTTCACTCATGAATGATGATTTTGTGGATTCAGGTTACAAAGTGGATGAATCTTCCTTTCACTTGTACAACATCATGAACATTTTCCATCAATTTCCTCATTCAGATCATCAATGTTTGACATTATTACCAAATTCTTTTGGTTTTTGGTACTCCAACCAAGGACACATTTTGAAATACTCCAGATTTTTTGCATTAATATTATTTCACCTAGGTTATATTGCCACATTCAAATTTGCCAGATTCATACCTTCTTTTGAAAGATGGTGTTATTTTAGTAGTTTTTTTTGTTGGAGTCTCTATATCTGATGCCACATTATTTGTTTCCCTTTTTTCTTTCTTTTTTCCTACATTCCTTTTTTCTTTTCTTTCTCTCCTATTTCTCAGATCTCTATCTCTCAGATTAATACCTCATCTGTCCCAGTCATCATGTATACAAGTCTCATATGCCTCTCACATCTGTCACGCTCTAAATCACTGTTTCCATTTTCATCTATATGTCACTGGCGCGCGTCTTGTACTCTCAAGAATCATGTCACCATGTCTGTGACACTCAGACACACACCACTACCTGAGGACAGCGGTCGAGTCAGGCAGAAGAATTTTCCCTCATCCTTCTTTCTGCTCTCACTTCTGCATTTCCTCAGTGAGCTCAACAGGTTATGAGCCCAGAAAGCTGATTGCTGCGATTTAAACCAATCCTAAGAAGGATCCGACTCAATCCTGCGTTGTTAAACCCAATATCTAATTTACTCTCTCAATCACTATGGACAAACTCCAATCACCTCACCCAGTCCTTAAAACCCCGTCCATCATTCTATTAAACTCGCCAGGATTGGAATCAAACTATCTTGATTGGGCAATGATCCTCCATATCCACTTCAGAGCTTCAGGGGTGAGCTATCTCCTCAACAGAGAATCACCAAAGACCATCCCAGAAACAATGTCAGAAGACAATCTGGCCGTATGCTCCATTATCTCAAGGTCCATTCTTCCTGTTAATTTTCAATACATTGGTAAACATGAAGAAAGCGCACTTGGAATGTGGAACGCACTGAAGGAAGCTCACCCGGATAACTCATTGGGCGGCAGGATGTACTGGCTCAGGAAACTACTCCTCACCAAACTGAACAATAAGGATATGCCAACTCACCTCTCAAAAATTGTTTCATACAGAGAGAAACTTGGTTCCCTCATCACTCCAGAAAGCTTTCTCACTGCGGATGATCTACAGTCAACAGCAATCCTACTTTCACTTCCGGACAATTGGCTTGGATGCGTTTCTAGTATGATGAACAAGGAATTGGTTCCGTCATCCAAGATAATTACTGCCCTAAAGCAAGAACACCTAAAAAGACAAACCAGGATCAAAGACAAAATTTTCCAGTTGGCCAGCGCTAAGTTTGCATCAAATGCCCCCTTGAAAAGGAAAGAGAAATCTACCTCAGCTCAGAATCCAAATGGATACTCTCAAACCTACTATTGTACGCATTGCAAGACAGAAGGACAATCTTTCTCCAAATTTCTGGAAGTCCTCAAGATTCTGGAACAATCCAAGAGAAATAATCAACCAAGACCAAATGACAAAGGAAGGAATTCCAAGCCATCAAATGCAAAAGCAAGCAAGGCAGTAGTCAAGTGTGTCTCAGAAGAAGAAGAAGAAAATTTTTCCAATTCTCAAATTATAGTTCATGCGGGGTCTACCACCTGCAACCTCAGCCACTCAAACGCCAATCTGAACAGAGACTTCAACCTCAACTCTGGATGTTCCGTGTTGATGACTCCTTACAAGTATCAGATCTCAGACAGCAAGACAAATCTCACTCCAATACGCCTAGCCGACGGATCCACCATCACCTCCGTAGCAGAAGGATTGATTGACCTATCATTCTGCCAAATTTGATCTCTGCTGGTACCAAAACTAAACAAACCCCTCCTGTCCATCTCAAGTATCTGTTACTCCGGTTTTGTTGTGGGCTTCTCTGAGAAGGGCTGTAAGATCTACAACAAGGAAACAACCAATCTGAAAAGCTCAGCTCTCCAATCAGGGTATCAACGTGGGAATCTGTACTATCTATCAAGGAAGGATGTGAGCGGTCACAATTCTTGTTCCTCAACTATTGACAGCTTGTCTGACGACAGTTTGTTTGGCTATCACAGCAGACTTTCCCATCTAAATTTGAAGTCACTCAAGAAGCTTCTCAAATGGCAGAACATCTCACCAATGCCATCAAAAAATCTGGAGGTTCAGCAGTGTCCAACCTGCATTGAATCAAAGATGACTTGTACCCCCTTCCACACCCATCTCAGTCACAGGTCCACCAGAGAAGGGCAAATAATCCACTCCAACGTCTGCAGTTTTGAGACAACTTCCAGAGAAGGCTATAAGTATTTTGTTACATTCATTGATGATTACTCAAAGGCTCTTTTCACCTATCCCATCAAAAACAAGTCCGATGTCTTCCAATGCAAAAAAATATTCATACCTTTCTTTGAAAATCAATATCAATCTCAGGTCACATCCTTTCATACCAACAACAGAGGAGAATACCTAAACCTATCAATGAAAACTTTTCTCAAATCAAAAGGAATCACAATTGAGCCTTGACCTCCACACTTGCCCCAACTCAATGGAGTGGCCAAACGGTCCAACCGCACCATCTGCAACATGATTCAAGCCTCACTCATATTGTCCAACCTACCAAAATCTTTCTGGGCAGACGCTCTCCGCCACTCAACTTTTGCTTTCAATTCCTTTCCCTGCAAAACCCCCTCTGGATTCGTCTCACCTAACTCACTTCTTTGCCAAAAGGATATCCCTCTGTCCTACCTCCATCCTTTTGGTTGTAAGGTATGGTACAAAGTACCTAAACAGAACCATCTGAAATTCAACAAGAAGGGTAAGTGTGGCATCCTCCTGTCTTATCTCCCCAATGGCAATGGCTACCGTATCCTCAATTCTGAGAGCCGCAAGGTGATAAAATCTTGTGACTGAATCTTCAACAATGCTGTTTTCCCGTATGCTCACCCCACCAGAATTGATGTTAAAACCAAACCGGCGCCAAATGCAGAGCCTCTTTCCTTTCCCTCTATCCCTTCCATACCACCTCTTGTCCCTATTACTTCCGTCCCCTCCACGCCGCCTCTCTCTCCACCTCCCTCAGAGCCTCGCAACGTGCCTTCTCTAACATCACCACCCGTGTGTCCGGATAACTCCCTCACACAACCATCACCATCCCTCACTTCCAACCATCTAAACGGCCTTCCCTGCATGGGCGGCAGTTTCCATCCTCCCTTATCTCAACCATGCTCAATAAGCATCAACACTTCAGGCTCCAATTGGATCCCTCCCCTTCCTGGAAATGATGTCCCCTCACCACCTCCTTCCCCTTCCTCCCCTCCTCCCGCACGCAGTCATCCTCCTCTTTCACCACCCTCTTTTTCATCTCCTCCCTCCATTCCTCATGCCTCTCCACCAACGCTCCCGGTCACCGGACCTCCCCCCAGTCAATCTGTTACCCTCCCAACCACTTCTCCACATGTTCAACGGTCCTCAAGGCATCGCTGGTCCCCCTCCCATGACGTAAATTTTTCCCACTCTTCCTTGATAAAGGACAATCTCGTCGCTCCGACAACATGGAAGCAACTTCTATGGTAGCCCCACCGCCGCCGTTGGATCCTCTCTGCTCAAGAAAAAATGTCCTCCCTTCAGGGAATGGGGACCTGGAAGCTAGTTCCCCCGCCTAAAGGGCAGAAGGTTATCCAATGCAAATGGGTTTTCAAGGTCAAGCGGCAAGAAGATGGCTCCATTCTGAAGCTCAAGGCAAGACTCATCGCCATGGGTTTCTCCCAAGTCCAAGGGCTTGATTTCTCCGAGGTTTTTGCCCCTACCCTCCAGATGGAATCTCTTTTCTTGGTTCTTTCCCTCCTTGGCCGCAAAGGCTGGACCAGCCATCAAGTTGATTTCAAAACTGCCTTCCTGAACGGTTGGCTGGACAAGCCTGTGTACATGTCTCAGCCTCCAGGTTTTGAGGACCCATCCCGCCCCAACTGGGTTTGCAAAGTGTCTCGTGCGATCTACGGCCTGCGTCAATCACCCTGTCAATGGAACCTCAAATTGAGCTCTGCAATGGTCTCACTGGGTTTGGCTCAATCTTCATACAACCCTGCGCTATATTACAAGCTTGTCAATGGTAAGCTTGTAGGTGCCATAGCTGCTCATGTTGACAATCTTGCCCTGGTGGGTACCCCAAGCTTTGTCAAGGGTTTCATCAAATACATAAGCAAAAAGTTCCAGGTTGGTTCAGACAAAGAGCTTCACCTTTTTCTTTCACTGTCCATCCAACGCGACAGGGGATCTTGGACTGTCTCCATTGGTCAGCCCCACTACATTGAATTTGTCTGCAAGCGTTTCCTCCCGGCCACAGATCTCAAAAAGGCTCCTTCACCTACCTCAGCCTCTTTCAAGTCCCTGAAAAAACGCCCTCCAGATTCCCCTGCGGCCCCTCCCAAATACAATCAGCTCATTGGCTCTCTGCTATGGATCTCCCAAAGCACGCGCCCTGATGTTGCTTTTGCCGTCAACCGGCTGTTGCAATTCCTTCAAGACCCCTCAATTGACCACTGGAACGCCGGTGTTTGGATCCTTTGGTACCTCAGGGGCTCTTGCCACCTCCGGCTTGTTCTAGGAGGCCCAACCATTGATCTTGCGGGCTACAGCAATTCTGATTAGGATGAAGACGCCGTCAACAGGAGGTCAACCTTGGGATATACGTATTGACTGGGTCTGGGCGCCATCTTGTGGAAGTCAAAGAAACAGCCAACCGTTTCGCTCTCAAGCACTGAGGCGGAACACAAGGCTTTGTCCGACTTGTGTAAGGAGGGTCTGTGGCTGCGCAACCTACTATTGGAGCTACGCCTTTGTGCGTCCACGCCGGTCACTCTGTTTGTGGACAACAGCGGTGCTGAAGCTTTGGCAAGGAATCCTCTCCATCATTCCAGGACAACACATATTGATGCTAGACACCACTTCATTTGCAAATGTGTGAGCTGGTCCCTTTTCAATGTTCAACATGTCTCCACTTCCAATATGTTGGAGGACCTGCTTACAAAGCCTCTTACCAGGATCCTCCTACAAGACACCTCTCTCTTCTTGGTCTAGTATGATGTGCTCAGCAAGGGGGGGTGTTGGAGTCTCTATATCTGATGCCACATTATTTGTTTCTCTTTTTTCTTTCTTTTTTCCTACATTCCTTTTTTCTTTTCTTTCTCTCCTATTTCTCAGATCTCTATCTCTCAGATTAATACCTCATCTGTCCCAGTCATCATGTATACAAGTCTCATATGCCTCTCACATCTGTCACGCTCTAAATCACTGTTTCCATTTTCATCTATATGTCACTGGCGCGCGTCTTTTACTCTCAAGAATCATGTCACCATGTCTGTGACACTCAGACACACACCACTACCTGAGGACAGCGGTCGAGTCAGGCAGAAGAATTTTCCCTCATCCTTCTTTCTGCTCTCACTTCTGCATTTCCTCAGTGAGCTCAACATTTTTTTGCCAAAATAATGCCCTATTTTCAAAAATAAATGAAGATGATCATCTTTTTTTAGCAAATTTGTGCCTATTGGCACATTTTTATTCTCTTTGAATATCTGAAAACCTTAAAAAATTTTCCAACTGAAAAAAAACATAAGTATAGAAAGCTAGGTTTTTGAAAACCTTTTTGAGCTTTCAATGAATGACTGGGGTGAGAAAATATCACTCTGGAAGACAGTGGAACACCTTTCAAGGCTCAAAGTACTGCTTGAGGTGTGAAAAAATGCCTTTTGGGAATGTCATGGGCTTTTGGAGCCCTTTGAACATTCATTCCGGACTGGGGGGGAGGACTGCCTCTAGAAACTGTGTTAGATCTGTCTTGGGAAGAATTTGTTGGAGAATTCAAAGACGGGAAACAATTGATTTTATGAATCATAAAGGAATAAAATTGAAATTTTTTGTGATTTCATTCAAATCTGATATCATATTTTGAAACATTCTGCAATAAATATAGGAAACATCAGGAGAAAAAATAAATAAATTTCATTTTCAAAAATGGAATGTTTCCAGTGGAATTTAAGCCCAATTTTACCAAAAATAATATAAAATAAAATGCTATATTTTTGGGGGGAACTCCAAATCTGTTTTCAGATTTGAGAAAAAAATTCATAAATTATATCAATAATATATAAAAATACCAAATATTATTCTTTTTGAATAAGACTTGATATATCTGATGGGATTTAAATACATTTTTCCAAACATATAAAAAATGGGAAATTATTCTGGTGCATAAAGCTATTTTTTGAATTGAATCTATATAAAGTGTATCCAGTGAGTTTGGTCAGGTGGTCAACTCCATCTGATCATGTGACAGGATTTGTTTGATGGCCAGACCAAATTTTTTGATGAGGCAATAGCCAAGGGGGAACTGTCTTGTTGGGTCATCAACTTGAACTAGTCATTGATCAACTCAGGGAAACAAGAAGCAATTTTTCTGCTGCTGTTCTCCTCATGACCTTTAAAACCAACATGGTGGCCTCCAGCCAATTCCAAACTCTTGGGGGCTTCATTTGAAAGCTGCCACATTCAAGTTGATGGCACATCCCCATTGGTTGAACACCTGAAAAGCGGTGGTTGACTAATCACCATGTAGCTTTGAGCACCTTCCAAATGTGGTTTAAAAAAAAGAACTGAGTTGACAACCAAACCAAACTCAGTTGAAGCAACATATGTGGAAAAATCTTAAAAAATCAAATCAAAAATGAATTGTATAGAAAAGAATTTCATGATTCTGATGGAATGTGAAAGCTTTTCTACCATAAATCATAATTCTAGAAAAATATTGGATAAAAGCTTTTTATGAGGATAATTGAATTATAAGATATGGGAAATGTTGAATTCACAGCTCATTGAGCCATGCACACAGTTTGAAAGGGGCCGTGTGGCATGCCACACGCTCCAATCAGAGCCTGTACAACCCCCCATGGCTCAAAGAGTTGCACAGCCAACCCAGCCTGGTCCACCAGTGTGTTGGATTCCACACGACTACATTTGAGCCGTGTGGAGTTGTAAATGGCTCAAATTTAGTCATGGGGCATCCCACACACCACCAGACCGCGGTGAGCCAAAAAATAAAAAAATGGAATGAAAGGGCACTAACATAACCCATGAATCAAACAAACCTTCCAAAAAACAGTAATCAACCAAAAAATAAAAGAAATCAAAAAATGTTGATTTTTTGGTTTAAAAAAAAACAAAAAAATAAATAAATAAATAAAAACAAAAAAAAATGGGACTATCCAATGGACTAGCCCTAAATCAAAAAGACCCAAAAAGAACAAAAATAAATGGACTAGCCCTAAACTAAAAACACCAAAAAAAAAAAGAAAAAAAGACAATTAACTTGACAAGCCCTGAAGTAAAAACACCAAAAATAAAGACAAGTAACTTGACAAGCCCTAAAGTTAAAAGACCAAAAAAAATACAAGTAACTTGACAAGCCCTAAAGTAATTACAACTTGACCAGCCCTAAAGTAAAAGGGCCCAAAAATTAAAGAATTCTGTTGACCAGCCCTAAATTAAAAGTGCCAAAAAAAAATACAAGTATTTTGACCAGCCCTAAAGTAAAAACACCAAAAAAAAAGTTCAACTTGTGTTAAGCTGATCCCATCCCAAGCTTAACCTAAGTTAAACTTGTGATGGAATCAGCCCAACACAAGTTGAACTGACTTACCATTAAACTCCCATTAAAAACACTCAATATAATGATTTTAACTCAAAACACTCAAGATGATGATGTTCAAAATGTGATACCCCTTTATATTAATAGAACTTGTTAGCTGCATTAGAATTACAATTTATATGAAACCCAATGATGAAATAAACTCAAATTCTATAATCTCTTTAATCTAGAATACATTTTAAGTTGATCTTTGAGATGATCAACCCAACCAGAGGCTTTTTTAGAAATCAAGTAACACGGTTTTGCTACAATGGGGGGGGATTGGAATCATTTCTCCTTCAAGTACTAATAGAACCCAGTGGTTATTTTTTACAAAGGAAATGAACATTGCATCTTATTGATAAGTAACATCATTTTTCATTGGATTATAATTATTGCATGACTCAAATGAAATGAAACATATAGGTCTGGAATATGTGTCTGCTATGATTTGACACATATCTAATTTAGCAAGCCATTCTGAGGAGGAAATCTCTTCATTGATTTCTTCAACATCAAGTCTTTTTTTAATCTTTTCAACCTCCTTTGCCCCACCAAGCATCTTAATGTAGCATGCTTTATGTTTCTCTAATTTTTCAATCATTTCTTTTCTCACTTTAAACCAACCATGTTCTTCATAACCAAGATATTTAGCAATGACTCTAAATCATCAATTATCATCTCCAATTGGATCCCAAACCACACCCAAGGACTTATGGAATTTCTTGGGTATTCAATTGAGGTATTTCACCTTTGGTTCCTATCATGAAAACTAACTTAGTATTCATTTCTTTAATCAGATCAATTAAATGAATACTCCCCAAAGATGAGCTTCTGGTTGAACTTTTCTGCACATTCTATTCCTCTGAAGAGGATTCTGATTCCAAATTAAGTGATCACAATTAACTTTAATTCTCTTCCTCTGAACAATAAAATTCAGATTCAGATTCTGCCTAATTTGACTAAAAATTCATCATTAGTTATTAACTCAGTTCATTAAACCAAAAAAATTAACATATCCCAAAAGAAAAGAATTAAAATCTTTTGTCTTTTCTTGTTTGGAGCCCTTCTATTCCTTTTTTCCCCCTTGAGTTGTTTTTTAAAATGCTCAAACCAAGATGGTTCTTGCCGGGTATCTGTCAATTTTGGCCTTCCCCTACTTGATTGTAAGACTTGAGGTTCAATTCTTGGCTTTGATCAATATTTTTTAATCTTCTGAATGATATACTTCAATAGGCCCCTTTTCTCATGATCTAAAGAATTCAAGATCATTGCATTCACTTTTTTGCATAAATGAGGAATGCTTGGAATTTCATCAACATTGCACTTGAAAAATTCAAAAGGATCAACCATTAGTGAATTAGGAATCATTAATCAAAAACCATTAATCATATAGTGATTTGAAAAATCCAACTTGAAAGATCCAACTTAAGCTAACTTACAAAACTAGAACTGCAAGGTTCATAGAACATCCTCCACTGGGGATGAACATCTTTGGGTACCAACAATCCTCTGAATGCTAGATGGTCACCTAGTTGATGGGAACAGGGAAAACCCATAGTCTTGGAATATGACTTGGTGCACACTTTGCCATCATGATCAGGTTTGAATTTCTCAAATTGTTCCTAATAAGATGAATTGCCTCTAAAGACAATTTCTAACCCAATGGTAACAGTTCAGGTGGAAGAACTGTCCCTCACTTAATTTGAGAGTTATAAAGTGGCGCATGAACCAATTTAATTTGATTCAAAACTGTTCCTTCAAGGCTTTTACAAACATCCAACAGGTTTCCAGAAGAGTTTGCAAGGAATTGTTTGAGAGTGGCATGGGACCATTCAACCCAAGATGTTGTTTTGTTTCCAAAATCTGGGTTTATACAAGTCCATGCGGTTAAAAACGTCTCTTTAATAAGGAAAATGTTATTTTCCATATACTTGAGTACATCCTCATAGTCTTTCAAGAAACACTATACAAGTAAAAAGGTCAGAACCCAAAACTAGGAAGAATAAGAAGGAGTTATTTTGACCTACTCTGAGCTCCGCATCATTGACCTCCACCTCCTCCTTGGTCTTTGAGGCCCCATACTTTTCCCACAGAGTCATAAAGGTTTTCCATCCTTCAACTTCATTAAAAAAGCGGGCTTTACAGTTTGCTTGTATGTTTTTAGAAAATTTCCAAGTGCAAAATTGTCTTGATGACTCAGAGAAACTAGATTCAATAGCACAAATCAGAGATTTTTCAGGTTCTGTCACAAATACTTTTGGAAGTCTCTCAGGATCATAAGCCAACTCCTTTAATGCATTGACAGACCAACTGTAGAACTCAAATGTTTCTTTTTTTTATAAAAGCAAAAGCTTCTTTTGAAAGTTTTCCAATTTTCTTTCATTCCTAAAACATGCAATAGGGGGTTTTTGTACTTATTTGTCTTATAATTACAATCCAACATAGAAATATGATGGAATTGTTTTGAAAGCTTTACTGCCACAGTATGTGCTAAGGACAGAACCTCCAAGTGACCCTCTCCACTGAACTTTGACCCGTGAATCCAACTTGTTTCTTCAAGCTGTTCATAGAGTACCTCCATAACACTTTTACCCTTTGGTTCTGCAAGTGTTACCTTCCGCTTAGTGTTATAGATTGTTTGGTCATCAAAATAATCCCGTCCATGAATCTTGTTCAATTTTCTCTTAAGTTGTAACGTATTGAGGCCATCTTTCATGCCTTCCTTAATTAGATACAAGGCTTTACCAGAGATTCTCTTCAGTTGAGGATGCACAGAGGGATTTTCAGATGTTTGATGGTTATATTGGGTTTCTTTATAGGATGTTTGCCACAAGGGGTCTGACTTTGTGGGACTTGCATGGATTAAAAACTTTCACCCAACCTTCCTTGTGTGAGTTTGTCTAGACCATTTTGTAAGAAGTTTTCCTGGAAGGAACCATGTCTATCACAGGTTAAATCCACATATTGGTCACGCTTTGAGTTGAAAACTTTTAAAGCGTAACCAAGCTGCATTGCCCATGTTTGAAAATAGTTTTATGCCTCTTCCCTAGTAGGAATACCTCTCACAGGAGGGGGGAAAGTGGATCTGGCACCAATTCAATGGTTAGGTTTTGTAGTTTCATAGTTACATGCACCCATTAGTTTCAATCAAATTAAATCCAGAAAAGGTATCAGTAACATAAAATGTTCCTCACAACTAGAGGTCAAATCCCACTGTGAAAAATTTTGTTCCTCAATTGTCACCCTTGACAAGGATGCAATTGGGGCTTCCAATGTTTCATTACCCACATCATTTTTTCCTTTTTCCAAAGCTTTTTTGACGGAACTATTAATTTAGACCTTCCACGCAGCCATGTCAGAAGAAGGAGGGCTTGCAACTTTTCCCATGCAAAAAAATGCATCGGTATACTTCAGTATTCAATCCAACTTTCAATTGAGCAAAAAAATTTTGCTCACTTTTGAGTTTAGAAAGAATTGTTTGCATATTTTTATATGATTTCAATTTTCACTTTACTTTCACTTTGGTTTCACTTTAAAGTCACTTTTGTTTCACTTTAAAGTCACTTTGGAATTGCTAGGTGTGGAACAACAGTCCCACAAAGTATATGTTGATCCCAAATTTGGGTTGATGGAACCCAAGTGTGGTCCAGGGGGTGCCCAAAATTCTGGCACAACTTTTGGGGGGTTGTGCATCCCCAAACGCAGATTTTTTGAGCTGTGTACGTGGGTACACCACTCAAATTCTCTGTGTTTGGGGGGTAAAGGGCTCATACACTATGGGACCCCATGGCACATTTGAGCCATGTAGGGCACTACACAACTACCACATGTTTGGAGCCGTGAATTTAACATCATCCTTGAATTATTTCAAATATTGCAACAAAAATATTTGAATATTGTAAGAAACTAATGAAAAATCTGAAAAACATGAATTTTCCAAATGAAAATTAATATTTCTTATGGGATTGAATTAAGTATAGAAATTATAAAACCTCAAAAAAAACTATTTCATGACAGGAATTCATATAAATGGAAATATTCCAATAAAAAATTGACAAAGGAAAAAAATAATGATAAAAAATATTATTCATTAATTTCTTTCAAGAATATTTTATCCTGATGGTGGAATTCCAATACCTTTGTACAGAAAAAAAATAAAAACAAGAAAAAATTTCACATCCTAAGATTTGAAATCATTTCATAAAATAGGTGAATTTCACACTCCAAATTTCTTGGTTTATTGTTCACCATCAATTCAACATATCCCCCTCTCCTCAGTATTATCTACCTCAGTCCATGATTGTAATACCAAAAGTGTCTTTAAATCAAGGAATTGCTTCTACCTTTTACTTTTCAAAGGCCTTCTATCTCAGGTAGCACATTCATCACTTTTAATTTTGCTTGAACTTTGCAGTACCATTTATTAATAGTTGTGATTTATTTCATGATTGGGATCAAACCAATTAAATTCCATCTCTGGGTGTCCAAGGACCCTTCCAAAGCCTAAATATCATTTTAATTCATTTATTTCCACTGTAAAAAAATAATTCACACCTTGAATAGTCAACCAACCAACTACTTTCTAAAATTTATCACACCTTTTCTCATAACTAGGAATCAGGCTGCTTTTTTCACCTTCATTAAATTCATTAATATTTCTCTTACATTTCATTGTATTTTCATTCAAAAGTCATCATCAACTTATAATCCTTTTATTTTTTTCATTTCATTCAGTGTTGAATTTCCATACATTCATTTCACCCTTGCTTTCCCTAGCCAGAGAGGACATCTATCAGGTTTTATCTATTAATCTGCACTACAATGTGGATTAAATCAAAAGGCAAAGAGTTTTCCTACTGGTTAGTTCCTTAGCTAGTTAATTCAATACATTCTTGAATCTTGCAGAGTCTGGGTCTTTAAATGAAGCTTTGCCTCAGTTTCCTATTGATACACCTCCTCTTGCACCTTGCACTAGAATTGGAGATTTAGCCCAAACTTTGAAAGATAACCTGACTAAATTTAAAATTCCTTGTAGCATTGGTCTTTCTCATTTTTGCCACATCTGGCCAAATCCTTTCCCCTTCTTAGTGTGTGGGGTGGTAATTTGAAAGTAAAATTTGCATTATTTTATTTTATTTTAGGTGTTTTAAAAAGGAATTCACATTCTACCAGATACATCAAATATGATTTAAAAAATTGATTTTTGATCATTTTGATCATAATTTTTGTACTTTGTAAATTTATTTTTGAGATATTTCCATGTATTTAAGTTCCTATCATAGAATTGGTTCATTCAAAATTTTTTTGGGTTGTTTTGTTTTTGATAAAAAAATATTTAAATCCCATCAGAAATATTAAATTTCATTCTAAATCATTCATTGTTTAAATTTTTAGATAATTTTTTTACTTCATGAATTCTTGTTTGAAAGATTTCCACCTATTAAAATTCTGCCCATAAAATGGTTTAATTCTACATTTTTTTCATTTTTTTTGTTCTAGAAAGGTCTTGACATCCCATCCAAAACACTAAATTTTCTTTCAAAACATTAATATTTTACCTTGCTTCTACTCTTTCTGTACTTTATGAATTTTTTTTAGATATTTACACATATTTGAAGTTCATTGGAAAAATGAGTAAACGTAGTGCTCTTTCAATTTTTTATGTTTGTAAAAAATGTATGTACATCCCCTCAGAATCATTCAATTTTATTCAAAAATTTGATTTTTTTTACTAAAATTGATGCACTTAATTTATGGATTTTCTTCTCACATCTGACAAATGATCTGGGCTCCCCACCCCCCAAAAAAAAGCATATGTAGAATTTTTATATTTTCCATTGAATTTGGCACAATTATATTTATATCCTATCAGAAATATTCCATTCTTTGAATAGAAGCTGGATTTTAACAATTTTTCTTCTGTCTCTTGTATTGAATGATTTTTTTATTTAAAAACTGGGCTCAGATTTTAACCCTTGCAAAAACCAATATTTATTGTATTTTTTTATGTTACAGTAACCCAATTTGTGTTCAGATCTGAATTGTCCAAGATATTCTTCCTTCAAAAGGCTTCACAAGGGGTCTTGAGGCCTCATTTGAGCCACCCAAGGCCTGAATCAAGGTTTCATGGCCTCCAAAAGCCCCAAACATCCTTGAAAGGCATTTTTTCCCACCCCAGACAGTCCTTGGAATTGTCACATGTCCTTGTGGGGCAATTTTTCCACCCTATCCTTAAACCTTAAAAAGGTGTGTAAGACCTTAACTCTCTGGATTCTTGCCTTGTTTCAATTGGCACAAATTTTCAGGTATCCATACCTTCCTTGAGTGGGGAACCATGCCACAACATGTGCAGTTTATAAAATAATTATGTAATCATGCCTTTTTTTGAAAGAGGGTGTGATTTTAGCATGAAAAATTCTAAAACCATGCCTTCTTTGAAAAAAGGTGTGGATTTAGTGAAGCTGAAGCATGAATTTTGCCTGGGCCTTATTATTGCCAGTGCTCAGCTCCTAGGGTAACACCTGGCACTAAATTATCTACTCTGTTCCTTGTCCAAATGACCCAGCACAATTTTTTCCTTGCGGTAAAAATTGAAATACCTATGAGTATAAAAAATGAATTTTAAATCTAATCCAACCACTTGTTTTAATTCGTATGGAAAAAGTTGTCAGTTCATTAATCATTGTCAAACCCTCTTCGAATGGACTTTTTTCTGGCCTTCAAAGGCTTAATTTTATCTTCAAGGCGTTTATACTTAATCTGAATATTTGAGCTATTAATCAACTGAATAAAATGCCTTTCGTGGTCAAATATGATGACTTCAGCAAAAAAAGCCTCAGACATCATTACATCAAGCCTTCGAAGGAGAGAATATGCCGCTAATAAACCTATTCTGGTATACGCCGAAATTGCTTTGTTATATTTGAATGCTGCTTCAATTTTGCCTGCAATCTTGAGTATTGACTCTGTTCGTGAAAGATAGGAATCACTCAAGGGAGAAAAAGCATTTTCGACAGTCAGATCGTCCTTGAAGTAAAGCAAATCAAGCGTTGGTTTATCTTTAAGTTCATCTGATTCGGGAGGGCCGTTCTCAGCCTCAATTATCCAAGGGGCACATTCTCTGGTTAACGGACTTACGCTCCGAAGACTTGGGTAGTTGTTCGCTGTTTAGGACTACAAGATTGCGAGGGAACAGAATGGGAAAATGTAAATCCGCCATGTGAAAATCTTTATCATGCCGAGGCTGGGGATGAGAACTAACGTAGCAACCAAATTTCATTGGAACTATTTGCTTCCGGGTTGATTCGGTATTTGATCCATTGGGCCAATTTCACCGCAAAAATTTGGGTAACTCTTTCAACAGACGGGTGTAAGGCCACACTATATAGTCCGTACACTAATCTGACGGTTGGCTCAGTCCCCGGTTGCTTCAATTCCCAAGCGCCAACATGTATCAATATGTGAAGCCAGGAAATTAAATCGGATTGATTAATAATTCCAGGAGTTAAAATATGGCAGAAGGTTTCAGAAAGCCACGCTGCTCTTATGCTTGGAATCTGATGGCCGTACCGTGTTTCGAATCGGTCCATGGCGTTGGTTTGGACAAGGCCTCTTAAGGCCTTGTTTGCCGAGGGACGGCGGTGTACGGCGAAGCCTGACCATGAGGAGGAGCCTGGTGAGCAAGCCACTGATGGAGACGATTTGAATGTAAAGCTCACGAGCGATGTGCTCAAAATACTGATTGGATGGGTCATCTGTCAAACAAAGAATCACCGACCATGGGGGGTCAACGTTTGAGTGCAAGATAGAACGTGAGTGGAAATCTTTATTGGGAGAGCTTACCACAGTTTAAGTCGATGGGAGAAGTCGATTCTGCTTGTACGAAGTAGGATTAGCGAAACACACGGCACATCTGATACTTAGGAAACTGCCAAATAATAGAGGGCCCGCCTGAAATTGACCCTCGACTGTGGCATAGCGGCCGAGAGGAGATGGTAATCGAAGAGAGCGACCTACCTCTTGTCCTAAAACAAAAAGACCATCGATCCACTGGAGTTGTCTTACGCAAGGCACCGTCCGCATTTTCATGATTAAAAAAAGTGCAATGTGGCACGGCGGTATCACCATCCGGAAACCAAGGTTTGATTATTTTGGTCGCTGATGCCAGTTCGGGCGAGTGACTGGCTGCCAAGAGGCAGCCGGCAATGGTGAGAAAGCTGAAAGGTCTAACATGGTGCTTTCCCATTTCCGTGGCAGAATTTGACGTGAGTGCAGATGGGGATTGAAATTAGAGCGGAATGGTGATACAAGTTAACCTATCGTTCCAGCATGTTGCTATAGCAGTGTACTCTGTAAATACAGAGATGTTGAGGGAGATGGGATTGTCGAATATGCTCCCACATTGTGATGAGTCAATGATTACGATAGTGGAACTCGGTCGGTGCTTATTCCCCTCTTGTTTGTAACCTTGGGCGTATTGGACTTGGCTCTGCTCAAACTTGACTTCGAAAGACAGGTTGTCAAGTCGCAGGGCGATGGCGGTCTGCGACAAGTGGGAATTTGGATGGGGATATGGTACTGCAAAGGGATTCCTCCGCTGGTCGTCCGCCACAGTTTCGCTTCGCGGTGATGATTATCCGGTTGCAGCGCAATACTGATGAACTATCGACTAGGTACACTTCACTTCGGTTTTATGTTACATTCGAACCCCTCAACCACGATGGCAGGCACACCCAAAACATTTTGATTGGCAATAACTTTTTCTCTTTTTTTGGTAAAACCCGATTTTTTTTTAAAAAAAAAAAAAAAAACAGCATAATTTCGCTGTGAGCATTGTATGTATGCACATACATTATGACGCTGAGTGAATAACAACTCTTAACTCCTCGAATTGGAGAAACACAACCTATCCTCGCTTTTTTTTAGACGAAATTGGAGAACGCTGAGAACATGAGTCGGCAGAAGATAGAACGAAAAGTAGAAAGTCAAGGAGTGAGAAAGAAAAGAAAAGGAGGTGAGAGAGAGCTGAAAATAAATTATAGCATAATAAAAAAAAAACAGAACTCCAATAGGGGTAAACGAGCGACTGGAAATCTAAAACAAGCGAGTTACAAATTTTTTTTATGGTGCCGCAGCAAATCTTCCAGAATCATCCAAGAATGAAGCCAATTCTTGTCAGGCCTGTGGCTTTTTGATGTGGTGTTTTAGCCTGTTGGAGTTGAATTTTGTTCGTTGTCGACGTAATATGCGTCGAAGGTCTTTTCTTTGAACCTTGTATGCCTGGCAATGGTTCATGAAATGTTCGACTGTCTCCCTGCTGAAACCAAATGGGCACAGGGGATCCATTCTCCACCTCAACCTAATAAGGTAGGCATTTAAAGCACAATGTCCCAATGCAAGTTGCGTGATCAGTGCCCTCTGGGCCCTCTATAACGGCGGGTTCTTAATTTCCCTTGCGCTAACTCCATCCATCACCTTTTTAGACACCTTTGTGATGTTACCCCCGGTGGGGAAGATGAAGCAAGCCAAGTCATGGACCGCGCCTTTCGCAATCCTATCAACCGCTTCTTTGCCACTAATATCCAAGTGGCCTGGACACCATACTAGGTGTACCCTATGGATCTTCTGCATCTACTTAGTCTGTTCCTTTATCAGTTTGAAGATCTATTGACCAGACTTTGGAGGAGATGAGTTTCGCATTTTTAAGAGGACACTTTTATTGTCAATGAAGACGTAGGGGTGCATAATAATTTTCGGAAGGAAAAAACCAGGAATTCCCTTGTTGTGTTGCAGAATGTAAAATACTAGGTTTAGATACATTTGGAGTAAGAATTACGGGGTCATTTGGCCAATGTTAAAATTGCAACCTCAGGGTTGCAATGTAGAGACTTCAAGGGATAATGGGATTATTTAGCAGGTAGCTTGCTGGTAGTCACTAGAAGGGGAATTTAGTTTACTACTATTCTTGAATAGATAGAGGTAAGCTAAGATGATTTTGAATTGCCTGCCTTTCTGAACTATAATAAGTCTGCACAATAATAGGGCATATCAAAGTTAAGCAAACCCACCATTTTTTAATGGCAGGTTTCAACCCAAATCCACCATTTGAAACCTGCCATTAAAAATAAAAATAAAAAACACTTATTTCAGATCAGACATGTCAAAGTTAACATGAAATAAGTGGGTTTTTTCAAGTAAAGTATATAAAGGCTCTCACCAGCTCAACCACGCGTCATTCTACATCCTCACCCCTGGTTTCATCCTCCGACCTCATTGGAACACTTCATCACTCTCATTGCTTCATCCCTATCCTCATCACTTCATCACTCTCATTGCTTCCATTGCTTCATTGCTATCCTCATCACTTCATCACTCTCATTGCTTCCATTGCTTCATTGCTATACTCATCACTTCATCACTACCATTGCTTCCATTTCTTTATGGCTATTCTCATCACTTCATCACTCTCATTGCTTCATCAATCTCATTCCTTCCATTGCTTCATTGCTATCCCCATCACTTCATCACTCTCATCACCCCATCACTCTCATTGCTTCATCACTCTCATCCCCTCATCACTTCATCACTCTCACCACTTCAATGCTCTCATAGCCCTTTATCCCTTCATCCCTCTTACTCTTTTTAAATGGCCCCTTGGCAAACCTCCCCCGCAATTCCACTAAACAATCCAATGGACCAAAGCAAACATCCCCCGGGAACTCAACATCCAACAATACTCCCCCATCAGCTTCCAAAGGCTCAAGTCAGCTCAACAGAGCTGATCACATCACCCAGTAAGTTGAGTAGTCTTTATCTTTATTGCAACACTTAGCTCAAATAGCAGTAACAGTAAAATGATAACTGAGACATCAAGACAGGGACGTAAAGACACATGAGTGTGGGAAATAGGGCGAGAGATAGAGACAGGAACGTAGGAACAGATGACAGGAAATAGTGAATTTACCTGCAGATTTTTCAACCTGAGTGGCTATCAGCAGGAATCCTCAGACAGGAGATGGGGCAAATGTGAGCTTAGACCTTGAGTAATGAGTTGGGAAAGAGACTGTGCGGGTGAGTGGGGATTGGTTCAATGAGACACAGCAAGGAGAAACAAAAGACAAGGAATGAATAGAAAGAGTAGAGTAGGGAAGAACGGAAACATGGGAACTGAAGAAAAGATGACTGAGAACAGGAAAGGAGAAGGGATTGGGAGACATAGTTACCTCCAGCTAAGTTGCTTTGAGCTCCTCCTGAACTACTGAAGAGCTACCGAGTGATGGTGCCATTTTTAGACTGAGGGGTTGGAGGTGCTGTTGAGCCAAACGGAGTTTGTCCGCTGTGTCAATTGTGGTCAAGGGTTTGAAGGGAAGGAGAGGAATCAAAGGGTACAGAGGAAAAAATCCTAAGACAGGCGCTCCTGACATTAGGTGAGCCAAGATGGGTTAGATTAGAGACTGCAGCCGCCCGGTGGAGCAATCTGCGTGGGGACCGCAGTCCCTCAGTTGCAGCTACTGAATTCCAGCGCTTACACATCCTGGTAAACTGGCTCAAAATTCCATCCAACTACAATGCTTGCTTTGGATCCAACAATGAAACACAATTTGGCCAACCTCCATCCTCTAAGGTCAATGGTTATTGATGCAGAAATCAATTGCCAATCAATTGCTCAATCAATTCATGATTGATTGATAGATTGATTGGAGATTGATTGAGAGATCAATTGGCAATGGATTGGAAATTCAAAGTCTCTATATGTTTTTCAAATCATCTCCTCTCATCTTGTTCCCTCCCAACCGTATACTTTGATTGGGATGAGGATCAACAAGGAATTCAATTTTTGGTATAACATTTGAGATTGTTTGATTGATTGGAAATCAATCCAGAAATCAATTTCCAATCAATGGCTCAATTGATTGGAGATCAATTGGAAATTCCACGTCTCTATATGTTCTTCAAATTATCTCCTCCCATGTTGTTCCCTGCCAATGGTATACTTTGATTGGGGTGAGGATCAACAAGGAATTCAATTTTTTGTATAACATTTTGAGGGTATTGGCAGATCTACAAACCAAAATTTTTCACACTATGGGATTTGAACCAATGATGTCAACATCAATCAGGGATGCTTTAACCACTAAGCTAAGTGTTCCATTGCCAGATGGGCCAATTTACCTATCCCAAAAAGTGTACCTTTGATGGTCATATCATCCATGGGAACTCATCCCCAGGCAATCAAATGTTTCCATCAAAGGCTGCCACCCGCAATCAATCCATCAATTGCCGGCGGCAGCAGAGGAGGAGGAGGTGGTGGAGGCTGCCACCCACAATCAACCGCCAGCAGTGGCAGAGGAGGAGGCCGCCTGCAATTGATTGCTGGCAGCAGCAGAGGAAGAAGCAGGATGAGGCCTCCGGTGGCAGCAGGAATCAATTGCCAGCGGTGGCCTCCTCCTCCTCCTCCTCTTCCGCCACCCTCAATTGATTGATTGCTTGCCGGTGGCAGCAGAGGAGGAGGAGGAGGGGGCCACCGCTGGCAATTGATCAATTGATGGTGGCGGTTTAGGAGGAGAGGGCTGCCGCTGGCAATTGATCAATTGCCGGCAGAGGCAGAGGAGGAGAGGGCCGCAATTGATCAATTTTCTGTGGCTTCCTCCTTCTCCTCCTCCTCTGCCACCGCCTGCAATCAATTGATTGCTTGCCGGCGACTGCAGAGGAGGAGGAGGAGGGGGCCGCCGGAGGCAGCAAAAGGGGGGAGGGCTGCAATCAATCAATTTTCAGTGGTGGCCTCCTCCTCCTCCTCCTCTGCCACCACCCACAATCAATCAATTGCTTGCCGGCGGCGGCATAGGAGGAGGAGGAGGGGGCTTCTGGAAATAAATCAATTGATCACTGGTGGCGGCAGAAGAGGACAAGGAGGGGGCCCCCGGCAATCAATTGATCAATTGCCAGCAGCAGCAGAGGAGGAGGACAAGGGGGCCACCGGCAATCAATTGATTGATTGCCAGCGGAGGCAGAGGAGGAGGAGAAGGAGGAGGCCGCCGGCAATCAATCAATCAATTGCCAGCAGCAGCAGAGGGGGAGGACGAGGAGGCCACTGGCAAAAAATTGATTGATTGCCAGTGGGGGCAGAATAAGGTTGAGCATTAGTTCTCCCAGCTATTTTTTCAAGAGCCGCACCGGCGTGGAGTTGAGTTCAGGAAAGGTTTCCTGTAGGTAGTGTGAGGGTTTAGTTTTTAGTTCTTTGACCGGTTTCCAAACAAGGGGATGAAGAGTAGGATACAAGGAGAGATTGAGTTGGTTCCTACAGGTACCCAGGGCAGTTCCAAGTGAACTGGTTAGTTCTTGGGCACTTGCACCCCCTGGCTGAATGAAAGATGGTCAGGGTGATAAGGGCTGTGTGATGAACTTATTTCCAACAGAGGCCGCTTCCCCCAATTGATTGATCAATTGCCATTGGCAGAAGAGGAGGAGGTGGCCGGCAATAAATCAATTGATTTCTGGCAGCGGCAGAGGGGGAGGAGGAGGAGGAGGCCACTGGCCGGGGAAGAGGAGGAGGGGGGGGAGCTTACCTGGAAGATTGAGCAAGGAGGTGTGGGGGGACCTAGACTTTCAATGATCAAAGAATCAGCAACCAATGAGGGGCAGGAAGAGGAGGAGGATGAGTAGGGGGGGCTTACCAGGGGTGCCAACCAAAGGAGGAGGGGAGGTGGTGGGTGAGTTGGTGGTGGTGGCTGAGGGGGAAGTGGTGGGTGAGGATCTTTGGTGAGCAGGAGGAAGGAGTGGAACAGTGGTTAAAAGTTCAGTCAGCTTTTTTGTGTTTTCAACTTGCTTCCAGGAAGTTTCATTGGAAATGATGAGAAGGATGGTGATGTGATTTGGGGTGATGAGATGATGATAAGATTTGTGTGAAGAAATGGTGATGTGAAGCCATGGAGATGAGATGTGTGTGATGCAATGGAGATGGGATTGGTATGAATTTGCTGAGGTGGAAATGTGGATGGGTGTTATGCATTGGATGGATGGTGGATGGATGATGGTGCATAATGGCAGGTTTGATGTTTGAAATCCACCATTTTCATGAAACCTGCCATTTTGAAATACACCAGTTAGGGGGTATGTGTATTTCAGAAATCTTTCATTAAAAATGGTGGGTTTGGTCAAAAAAAATGGCCGGTTTCTAATGGAGGTTTTGCTAACTTTGATACACCCTATTTTTTTATATTAATGGCTGGTTTACTTTGAGACTGAAAATAGGTCTATAATCAGACCTAGATTAATTTTTAATAGAGATTTTTAGGAATTGGAAGACTATTCAAATTTTGACTGGATTATTAGCAAGCTTCCACCAATTAATAATCAAGAATTTTTGACTTTTTCTGAGCATTTTTTCCAAATTCCAATTAAAGGGTTTAAGGGTTGACTAAAAGGTGTTTAGGCAGTAGGAAGACCCAAAAATTGGTTAGCCCACAGGGATCTGGGCAGAAAAAAATCTTGGTTTGTTTTTCTGTTGTGCCCCTCTTTTTTTATAATTTTACTGATTGAAAAATAGGGGTTTTTCCTCATAATAATATGTGCTGAATACCAGGTCTTTTCTCAAGAACCCTTATTCAAAGACACCTGGGGTTGGTTGAAATTTTCAATGATAATTTTTTTTCTGATCCTTTATTTCCTTTGGACTTGATTCTGGTTCACTGATAATCTGGTGCTAGGTAGGTTGGGCATAAGCCATGGGTCATAGAGGGCAGATGCCATGCTAGACAACTTGGATAGGGCAAAAGAGCCCCCTTAAATATAAAAATAATTACTCAGGGGATTCTCAGGGCTCCCTTGAGGAAGTTTCTGATCCTCTCTCTGCACTGTTGAAGCACAGGAGTTTACAGTTACATGAGGCAATAATGCTGGTGAGAAAACATGTGAAACAAGCCAAGAAATAGCTGTATTGTTTAGTATAAATTTTGATAGACAGGAAAAAAATATGAGGAACAGGCTAAGAGTAATTAGTTATGGACGCTCCTGGGTGCTTATCTTGTATAAAAAATGATGCAGAAGTTCCCTGAAACTTGATTTAATTTTGCTGGTTGGGAAAAGCATGAAACATGCTTGGCAGCTGGAAGCCCTCTTTGGTAACTGAAATTGTATAACTTGAATGGTTGAAGTGGTGGAAAACTACTTTTTGGGTGTTTTCTGGGGATGCTTTTGAGCCCTTATCATATATAAAATTTTACAGGAACTACCTTCATGATGTTTCAAAGGAATTAGCTGTTGAGATATGAGGTATTCTGTTTTACTGCATGCTCCCTTGGGTGACTTGAGAGTGTGGCTTGCAGGTATTGTGTGGTTGATATGGTGGAAAAATGAGTATCAGTGTGCTTCAGGTGAAGTTTTAGAAGCCTTATCTGGTGGTTAGAGTTCCAGAGAAATGAGCTATTATTTCTGTTTGGTGAGAATTGAGACATACTTGGCTGCATTAGCCCCTACATTTCTTGGTGCATGTATGAGTGTTGTATGGTTTGATTGGTAGCAAAATGAGTATCAGAGTGCTTCAGAGAAGGTTTAAGAGGCATTTTCTGGTTGTGAAAGTTCCAGAAAATTCATGTGTACTGAGTTTTTATTGTTGTTGGGTGAGAATTGATACATAATTGGCTGCATGAGCCCCTACTTTTGTTGGTGCATATATGAGTGTTGTATGGTTGGATTAGTGGCAAACTGATTATCAGAGTGCTTCAGAGGAAGGTTCATAGGCGTTATATGGTGTTTAAATTTCCAGAAATTTGATTTTTACTGATTTTTTATTGCTGGTTGGTGAGAATTGAGACATACTTGGCTGCATGAGCCCCCACTTCTGTTGGTGTGTATATGTATGTTGTATGGTTAGAATGGTGGCAAAATGAGTATCAGAGTGCTTCAGAGGACGTTTCAGAGTCCCTGAATTTTCCTGAATGATCCAGAAAGGTAGTGTAACTTTTTTTCATAGTATTGGTTGTAGTGCAACATTGGTACTGGTATGGGTATGTTGCTTTTGTTGTGTGGTTATTTTAAGCCTAATATTTTGCCATTAGATGTTCAATTAAGCTTTTATTTATTAATTTCTGTGACATAATCAAGTCTGAACCAGGTTTTGGGTTGTTTGTGACAGGTTTTTGGTATGTTTGAAGGGGTTATCTGATGATTGATTTGGGATTTGAGGTTGGTTTGAGTTTAGAGCATAGTTGATGAGGGATTCAGAATTGATTTGTGAGGTTAATTTGATAAAAAAAATAATTAATAAAAAAAATGAGTCTGATGGCTATATGACAGGTTTGTTTTACCACAGAAAACAGGCGTGAATTTCCTTTTATGATCAACATGGGTAGAAAAAGGCAATTAATGCCTGTTTGCAACCCAAGCCAAGTGGCTTCTGACTTTCCCATCCCCCAGGGGTTTGCAAACCCCCGGTCAAAACCCATTTTGATTTGCAATCAGGCAATTGAAACCCAAAATAGATTGCAATTGGGGGTGCGTGAGTTGTGTTTGGGGGTTGCGTGTGTTTTAAAAGCCCATTTCGGGCCAAATAGTCCCAAATTGGCCATTTGAGGGGGATTTGGGGTACCTAGGCACCCTTGGACCACCTTTGAGTGCTGTAAATCCAAATTTGGGGATCTGACATACTAGTTGGGACTATTATTGGACCACAAAAGAGACTTGGGAATCACCAATTCTGCCTATTGGCAAAAAAAACTCTTGACTCAAACCACGTACACACACAAAACATGCCTCTTGGATAAATTAATTTTTCTCAACCCAAAAGTGAGCAAAATTTTGGAGTTGTTGGATTGAAAATTGACTTTAATACTAAATTGCCATTTAATTCTGTTGGTTTATGGGAACAGTGGCAAGCCCAAGCCCTCCCAAATTAAACATGGCTATGTTAAAGGAATTAATAAAAAGTGTACTTAACAAAGCTTTGATGGAATCTAGGGATTTGGGTAGGGAGTTGGAAAAGAAAACATTGGAAGCCCCAATTGAATCCTCATCTAGGGTTACAATTGAGGAATAAGATGTTTCTTCACAACTGGAACAAGATGTTTGGTCACAATTGGATTTTACTAAAGGTGGTGGGTCACATTTCATATGCCATTGGACTGAGAAAGATTTAGATTGGAAAATACTAATGTAAATAGGGGTTTCCAGAATGACTTGACCCTCCTGCTGTGAGAGCCTTTTCTAGTAGGAAAGAAGCCAAGATTTTTTTTGAAAAGTGGGAAGCCATGCATGGATAAGCATTTACAACTTTCAAGTCAAGGAAAGAAAAATAAGTGGATCTAGCATGTGTCAGATTTGGGGTATATGAAGGGCATGGCTCACTGAACATCAAAGGCAAAATAACACTAGGAAGGTTTGGTGTCAATTCATGATCAGTGAAAGTCAGAAAGTAGCAGATCCCACATGGCATCTCTCCATTAGAAATGGCCTACACAGTCATCAACCATCTGAAAGCCCTTCAGTACATCCTCAACTGAGGAGAATCTCTGGGCAAGCCTTTGATCTACTTAAGGAAGGCGTGAAAGATGGGATGAATATGGTTCAACTTAAAAGGAAATTAAGCAAGATTAATGGTGTAGAACAAATTGAAAATAGAACAATCTATAACACTAAGCGGAAGGTAAAGCAAGCAGAACAGGATGGGGAAGGTGTTATGGAAGTTCTATTGGAAATGATCCAGGAATACCAGTGGGTTTCCAGGTCCAAATTTGGTGGAGAGGGTCAATTAGAGGCCCTTTTTTTGGCTCCTCCTGAGTCTATAAAACTTTGAAAAAAAATCCATCATATTGCATTGTTGGATTTTACCTATAAACCAAATAGGTACAACATCCCTCTATTTCATGTTGTAGGAATGACTGCCAACAAGTAAACTGTTACCAAGGGTTTTTTTTATAACAAAAGAAAAATATGAGTTCTAGAGTTGGGTGTTGAATACATTAAAGGAGTTGGCTTATGATTCCAAGAGGCTTCCAAAAGTCTTTGTGATGGACCAAGAAAAAACTCTGATTTGTGCTATTAGAAAAAGTTTCCCTGAGTCACCCAGAAAGTTGTGCTCCTGGAACTTGTCTAAAAAAATTCAAGAAAAATTTAAAGCATGCTTCAGTAATGAAAATGAAGGATGGAAAAATTTCATGAATCTGTGGGCAAAGTATGAGGTCTCTCAAACCAAGGGGGAGGCAGACATGAATGATGCAGAACTCAGAGTATGCCAATTTATTGCTTCTTCTATTGATGTATGCTGGGATTGCTTACTTTGAGACTTGTATAAAGTTTTTATTGAAAGACCACAAGGATTTTCTTGAGTATATGTAAAAGAATATTTTCCCTATCAAAGAAACGTTTGTAACAATGTTGACTTGTGTCAACCCAGAATTTGGAAATAAAACAACCCTTGATGTCAGCCTCCTGGATTCCAAGACCCTTGCTATCCTTTGGCTACCAGAGTTGATAGAATAAATAATAAATATATTATTTAATAAATTCAGAAAAAATCTATAAAATATTTGGATAAAGCTTATTTCAAGGTTAATTGGTTTGTTTATGGTTTATTGTTATAAATAAATATAGATAAATTGATTATGAAATATTTTTATAGAGGGGCCACAATCATATTGGGGATCTTTAACAATTATCTTCAGGGAATTCAGTATGAAAACACGTAGTCCTGGTTACTTTGGGCTCTTCAGTTTAAAGGATATTTTGCCCAAATATAATATGAATATAAAATACATTGTGGAGTGGCAGGGCTTTGTAACCAAGCTGACACGACAGAGAAAGGATAATAAAACTCACTTGTATATTATTAAATCCTTAGAGTATCTGTTTGGGACGTGCACGGATGGGTTAAACGTGTGTACTGGGGTTGTAAGGTTGTTCAGCAGTTTAAATTGTTAAAAAGAGGTTGAGGACAGATATTATTAATCAGAATAAGCCATAAATTACTTACTTATCTCTTCTAAGTATTTGATTACCTTGGCACGGTGTCTGCATGTAAATATAACTGGGTCTCTGGGTATCAATATCCTCAAAAGAGCTCTTTATTTATAGCTTTTGGAGTCCCCATATTGTCCTTCTGAGGGGTACAGGGGCTCAAAGGGATGGACACTGAGGCTAGCAGGGTAACCAGTGGTAGCCTGTCACGTGTTCTTGGTGCTGTAACACGGGTAGCATCTAACTCCACAGGGTATAGGAATTATTCTACTTTATAATTGATATTTAGACGTGTGAATAACACTAATCTGTCCTTTTCATTTATTATTTAATTAATTATACTTATTAAATGTTCCCAGTAAGTTATAAATTATTTCAACTGAAATTCCTACGGATATTCTGATTTCAGGTGAGTTCTCATTATGTATTAAATAATTAGAGTAAAATCATGATATTGATTTTACTCCTTATTTTCAAAATTCAGTTTATTTACTAAAATAATTACTTAAAAATGTAATTCATTGGTATTCATGTAATATTTTCACATCATAAGTTTTCTTAGTATGTCAAGAAAATGTTCATGTCTAGAAATTCTCATAATAGTATATTAAAGTATTTTAATATATTTTTAGAAGTAGTCATTGTCTTATTTTCGACATTTTTGGTACTTTGAATTATATTTAATAAAAAATATGTATAAAGGTTATTTAAGTATTTTTATATAATTATATGTACTTTTAGACTATCTACTATCCACGGGAACATTTATTACATATGTAGGATGTTCCCATATGGGTTGTAGCATGTTTACGCGGTACCTAAGTTTCTCAGGCTGCCTGTCACTTTGTCAACCCGTAGTCCCGCGGCTGCGTACTTGTCAGAGGCCCGGGGCTGCATACACAACTTTGACAGAGTGAAAGAGTTGTATCTCAGCCACGCGCGGGTGCATTGGCTGCCGCGGCTGCGTGCAGGAATTGTGACAGGACACATTTCCGTCCTTAACTCCTAAAATATACACAACACCCCAATTCTGACTGAATTTTAGGTGTGAAACCTATACGTGACAATTTGTGTGGAATATTTAATTGGCCAAAAAGTTCAATATTGGTGCCGTGGTATTTTGGTCTTTCTTTCCTTAATTTTAAAACTATAAGGAGTTGGATTTCAAGGGTGGGGTCAGTGAGTGACCTTACCTAATTTTGGGTGGAGAATCCATTTTTGCAATAATATTTGTGGTTTTCTTACTCTTTCTTAGTTCAATTTATTATTGTTATTTTTATGTTATTTCTGTTACTTTTGCAGCTTGCTTTGCAATAGTAGCAAGCTGACATTCCCCCACTCCAAGATATGGTCATATCTGAAAAAAATCTGGAGAATTTTGGGACAAAATTAATTCCATGTGTGTTTCAGTTCCTCTTGCTGGCTCTGTAGTTTCTGAGATGTATTGGTCCATGAGTTATGTTATTCTCTGGTAACCATTCATCTTTGTCTGCAGATTCTCCTTTGTATCTTACTAAGTATAGTCTAACATCTTTTCCTTGCACTCTCTCTTTCTTTTCTCTCAATATCCTGCTGAATTTCCCTTTTTCTTTTACAGGGTCAGTTTCAATTGGGATCATTTCTGGAGCAAGGTTGCTACCTTCTCTTGGTTGAAAGTGTTTTACTAGGCTAACAGGAATTACTGGGTGTTTTCTTGATAATTCCTCACTCAAGATTAATTCTACAGCATTTTTGCCATGCATCTTTTTGATAAAAAATTGTCCAACATAGGCTGGTTTCAGCTTTCTGTTACCTGCTAGATTGTTGAAGTTGGTATTAGATATCAAGATCTTATCTTCTATTTTTAAGTCAGGTTCCCTGTGTGATTTGTCCCATCTTTGTTTTCCGTGTTCTACTGCTTCTTCTAACCACTTTTGAGCATGATTATTTGCCAGATCTATCATTTTCTTAAAGTCAAGAGATTTTGGATGAATGGTGTCTAAGTTATAGTTTAAGTTATTCCTAGGGAGTTTTGGAATGCATCCTCTTTCTAGTATGTAAGTGGCTTGCTTGGTATTAGAATGTTTACTACTGTTATAAGCCATATATAGAGCTGGGAGTAGGCTTACCCAATAATGGCAATAACCATCTGAGTTTCTGTATTCTAAACCAAAGCTACAGAACCTTCTTAACATATCTTCTAGGGTCTGTATCATTCTCTCAGCTAATCAGTCAGTTTGGCAATGGTATGCTGTAGAAAATGCTAAAGTAGTACCCAGTATATCATGTAGATTCCTCCAAAACTCAGAGGTGAATTTGGGGTCTCTGTCACTGATTATAATCTTGGGTATACCAACATGAGCTATGATACTATTACAAAATAGTAGAGCTACATTGATAGCACTATCTTCTTTGTGGTTAGGTAAGAATTTTGCCTTCTTAGAGTATCTGTCAACTAGAACCAGGACAGAGTTATATGAATGAGTACCTCCAGGGGGGAGGCCGGTGACAAAATCCATATTAATGATTTCCCATGTAGTTTTGGGTTCAGAGATCTTCTGTAGGAGTTCAAACCTTTTTAAAGTAGTTTTATTAGATTTTTGGCAAGTCTCACAGCTAGTAACATACTTTATAATGATTTCTTTCCGTTCTATCAACCAAGCAGTTTGTTTTACTTTTTCCAAGGTTCTTTTGTTGGATAGATGCCCTGATTAACAGTTTTAATGGAATTCCTGGAGTATATGTTGTATATGTTCTTTGTTGCTTAGTACTAATACACTGGAATGTTGGTGTCTGTAGTAAAGGAGACCATCCCAAAAGGTAAACCTTCCTGCTTTATAGGGTTTGAGTAATGAGGCAGGTAAACTACTTATCAGAGCTGATTCTGGGGATTAACATTCCATAATGGTAATCAGCAACTTGATTTCAGGGGAGTAGTTGTCCCTCACTAGGTTGAAGAAAGCAGTATCTAATTCACCTAAGTGGATCCCAATTATTGGAGCATTTAATGCAAAAAGATTGATGTTCAAGATAGGAAAGATATCTTTATCCTTAGGGTCATATGCTGGATTGCTAGAGTCATTAGGCAAAGCATTCCTACTTCAACTATCAGCATTCTGATGTACAGCTCCAGCTTTATGCGCTATAGTCATCTGACCTCTATACTGTTGTATAGCAATTTGCCACCTGAGCATATGTCTGCTGGGGGTTTTCATGTTCATGAGAGTTCTTACAGCATTAAAGTCCGTGATCACTTGGAAAGTGGTGCCTTCTAAGTAATAGTGTAGCTTTTCTAATGCCCATACTAGAGCCAAACATTCCAACTGACTGGCTCCGTATTTCTTCTTGTATCATTGATATGTCTAGATATGAAGAGTACTTGTTTCTCCACTGGTCTGTCTTCTTCTATTCTTTCTTGATGTAGAGCAGCTCCTAAACCTTACATACAGGCGTCAATGTACAGTTTAAAGGGCTTGGAGTAATCTGGTTGAATGAGTAAAGGATTAGAGGTCAAAGCTTTTTTTAGTTCCTCATAGTTTTTTAATCTATCATGTGTCATTTCAAATAGAGTATTATTGTTGCATATTTTTTACAGACTCTTAGTTAGCATAGCAAACTTTGGTATGTATTGTATGTAGTAACTGCAAAAACTAATGAAAGACAGTAACTTTGTTTTTTTTTTGAGGCATGGGTCTGTTCATGACAGCAGCTATCTTATTTTGATCAGCAGCTAAAGTTAGACCAGAGACTATATGCCCTAGGGCTTTCAATTCTCCATATCCAAAGTTGCTTTTCTTCATGGATAATTTTAACCCTGCTTTGGAGATATTTTGAGTACTAATCTTATTTGGTTGATATGAGTATCCCAATCATCAGCATATATGAAAACATCATCTATATAAACCATCATCCATCCTTGTCTGCTGTATTTACCTAGAACTGTATCCATTGTTCTCTGGAAGTGTGATGGGGAATTCTTTATACCAAAGGGTATCTTAAGATATTCATATATTCCCAAATTGCAGATTATTCTTATCAACTTCCTGCTTTCAGGGCTTATAGGTATCTGGTGGAAACCTTTAAGCATATCCATAGTAGTGATATATTTGGCCTTGGACAAGTTATGTAGAGCATGATCAATATGGGGTATAGGATAATAATCTGCCTGAGTATAATTATTGAGCATTCTGAAGTCTCCTACCATTCTTTAATTGTCATTATGCCAACCTATGATTACAGTTGTAGTCACATCTACCTGCTCATTGTGCCCTACTTTCCTTAATACTTGTAACTCTATCAGTTCTTGGATATGTTCCTCAAGAGCTATCCTAGACTTAGGAATAGAGGGATAGGCTGGTCTTCTTAAGTTTTGAGGATAAGGAGGCTTAATAGTCAATGTTAATACCATATCATGTCCTTTGATATCATCAATGGGATGATCTTTAGTACAAAAACCATTTTGATTCTCAAAGCAGAATTTCAATATATTTTTCTTCTGTTCCTCAGAAAGTTTCATATTCAGAGCCGCTTGAGAGAAGTATTCTTGATCAAAGTTTTCTAAATGCTTTTGATAAGTAGAAGAGGGTAAGTTAGATTGGATGGTTCATATCTTAAACTCCTTGTCCCAATTACCACCCACTGTAAAGTATCTCCACTTACTCTGGAACACATCTATACCATATAGACATAAAGCATCATTACCTATTATCAGGTAGTCACATAGTCCATTGAGAAATACTGCAAATTCCACTTGTATTCTCAAAGATCCTTTAGTATGGGGTAATATTATAGGAGCAGTCCATACTCCAATAGCATTCATGGTAGAGTTGCAAGAGCTAAACTTGGCTTTTGGGGTGGGAAGAAGGTGTTCTTTCCCATTGGGATCCCATTTTTTTAAGAGTTCAGTACAGACACATGAGCAGAACGCTCTGCTATCCAGTAATAACCTTTTAGGTCTGTCTCTATACAATCCTGTTGCATAGCAAGTTTGACCAGTAGTATAAATCTTGAAACTCATAGGTTTAACTTCTAATGGTTTAACCTCCGTGATATGTCTAGGAATTATGGTAGGATCCCATTTTTGGGGCAAACTAGAGTCCCCATGGATGTTATTGATTTCTACAGAAGTGCCTATATCTCCTTCAATAACATTAAAATGGTTGTTCAGGATCAATTCACATTCAGAAAGGGATCCTTCAGTATCAGCTATATCTTCATAGTTCTGATTCCCTTCAACCTCCTGCTCTCCTTCCAAGACTGCTATCTTTCTTTTTGGTAATGGGAAGTCTTGTATCATATGCCCTGTCTTGTTACAATTCCAACAAGTTCCAGGCATCCTCTCTTTGTCCCTGTTCTCATTAGGTTTCTTATTATAAGAGGTATTTATCACAGGGGGTTGTTCTCTGGTTTTGTTAATGTTGAAGTTCTCTTTAGGTCTAGAGGGGACCTTCTTGTCTAACCCATTCATGTCTATGACTTGTTCTAACGCATTGATTAGAGTTAGTAAGTCAGCATCCATGCTCATCCTGCATTTTACACTATGGTTAAGATTTCCAGGACACAAGTTGAGGAGTCTTTCATTTACTTCCTCTTTATCAGCATCTGGATAGAAGCAATTTAGTCTTTTCTTCTGTTTGAAGCACCATTTGTGAGGCTTATCCTTGGAGGGTTCAAATGAGGAATTTTCAAAATTTTTCATCATTTTTCTTTTCCACATTCTAGAACCAAAGTGTTCTTTTATTAGAAGTTTCCAAGAATTCCATGGTAAGGGTCCTACTTCTTCTCTTTTACTGATAAACAAGTCTAAAGCTACTCCTTCAAGTAGTCTGGGCAGCCTGACTACAGCTATAGATTCTGGTAAGTCATAAGAGTTAATAGTATAGTCAATAAATTTAATGAAATTTATATGATTGTATTCTCCTTCACCAAAGAACTTAGGCCATTCAGAAATTGGGGGCAAAATTTTGAGGGCTTGTTCCATCTCAGGGGTAGGACTAGGCCTGAAGGTGTCACTCCTATGTGTTCCTGGTAAAGGTGGTGCATAAGGAGTAGTTGTTTGTCTGGGAGGTTTTGGTTCCCCTGTGGTACTCCCCAAGGGGTTGGTCAGATGGACTTTTAAGTCTCTAAGATCATTCTTGATCAGATTAATTTGCAGGTCCACTTTATTATTAAGCAGATATAATTTCTCACTAAGGGACAGAATGGAGTTGTTAGTGGTAGTTACCAATTCCTCTTTGAACGGTTGAAAAGTAATAATAAAATCCTGTTGGATACCTGATAAAATATTCTCAATTGTTTGAGTCTGGCTGATTTTACCTTGATTAATTGTCTCTAATAATTGTTCTGTATTTTCTTTAATATCTTCCATTTGTACAGTTTTTGTTTGGTTATTAATTAATTTGGCTACTACTGAGGTTAATTCATCCATCTGGGTATAAAAACTGTCCAAATTTTCACAAAGAATCTTTAAATTATGGCAAATATCATTAGAAAGGGAAGTAATAACATCAGAGGTTTGTTTAGAAAAGTTACTGCATTCAGAATTAGAGGCTAATTGTTGTGCACCTTTTTCCATTTTTGAGCTAAGGATATTATCTTATCCCAATCCTTCTTTCCCTTTGGCTTTGGATGGGAAGAAGATCTCTTCTTTCCTGATCCTTTGCCTTTCAGTTAGGCTAATTGATCCCAAGGATTCCACTTTTCTATGTAGGATTCTACCTCTTTCCTTGGAATCATTTTCTGAAGAGCTATCTGGGTAGCTTTTTCCTGGGAGATTATCTTTTCCATATATACCATGTCCTCTTTGGGTTGGGCTTCTTTGAACTCTTCCCAATATTTCACATGCTCCCTGACTAAGTCTTTGATTCTGGCTTCCTTGGCCAGATTCTGCTGGGGTGTCTGCAGGGAATCTTTTTTTAATGGAGGGGGGCTTAATTCTACTACATTCTCCAGCTCTAGGTTGGGGAGGGCAGAAGCACTTGGGGCTGTTCCTTGTCCATCAACATTTGATTCATGGGTTCCAGTCCCCTCATGGTTGTCATTATTGGTGGTCTCATGGTTACTTGGGGCTCCTGGAAAAGATCCTTAGGAGGGAATTCTCCCTGAGGCTCTTGTGTTACGTCAATTCATATTTGAATAAAATGCTTATAAGTATTTTTCTTTCTACATAAGAAATCCGTAAAAATAAGTTTTATTTAAAACTCACTTAAGTTGATATTCAAAGGTACCAAGACTTTATTGGGATTAAATTGCTCCTTAGTAGGTAATCATATGGGGTCTTGGTGTGTCCCAATGAGGTCTTCACCCGCCAAATCAATATTTCCAGGGCTTCCAGAGATATCTGGGACTTCTTGATCCAATAAATCAGTTTCAGTGGTGGTGGTTTCTGGTATAGGAGGTTTCACTGATGTTAAAAGGTTATTTTATTGGTAAATAAAATATATTAATATTATTCTAAAAAAAATAATATGGTAATACAAGTTATATACTTACTTTTATATTTCAAAAAGTAATTTATATGGTATTTCTTCCAAGCTTTATGTTTCCTTAATAGGTTCTGGAAGTTGATACGCCTCTCAAGATCTTCTTGTTCAAGGAGTTTATCTAAGTGTTTACATGCAGAAGACATATTAAGTTGCTCAGCTTGAGTTAAAGCTTCCCAACCAGTAGGTTTATAATTTTTTAATATATTCTTCTTTTCTTATCTTTAAAAGATTTGAAATAATAGATCATTAATTCTGCATTGGTTTTTAAATCCACTGCAAAAGAATTTCATGATGAATCAAGGTTAAAAAGTCAGATAAATTTATCTTTCATTTAATTTTACATGAAATGTCTGGTCCAAAATATTAAAAATAATAAAAAAAAAATATTTACAGGCCAGACCCCCCAATTGCCGCCTCCTGGATGCCAAGAAACTTGCTATCCTTTAGCTACCAGAGGTGATAGAATAAATAATAAAATATTTATACTAGATGCAGAAAAAATCCATAAAATATTTGGATAAAGCTTATTGTAAGGTTAATTGGTTTGGTTATGGTTTATTGTTATAAATCAATATAGATAAATTAATTATTAAATATTTGTATAGAGGGGCCACAATTGTATTGGGGATCTTTAACATCTCTCTTCAGGGAATTCAGTATGATAAAACGTAGTCCTGGTTACTCTGGGCCCTTTAGTTTAAAGGATATTTTGCCCAAAGATAATATGTATATAAAATACACGGTGGAGTGGCAGGGCTTTTCAACCAAGCTGAAAAAACAGAGAAAGGATAATAAAACTCACTGGTATATCACTAAATCCTTAGGGTATCTGTTTGGGATGTGCACTGATGGGTTAAACCTGTATACTGGGGTTATAAGGTTGTTCAGCAGTTTAAATTGATAAAAAGAGGTTGAGGACGGATATTATTAATCAGACTAAGCCATAAATTAATTACTTATCTCTTATAAGTCTTTGATTACCTTGGTACGGTGTCTGTATATAAATATAACTGGGTCTCTAGGTATCAATATCCTCAAAAGAGCTCTTTATTTATAGCTTTTGGAGTCCCAATATTGTCCTTCTGAGGGGTACAGGGGCTCAAAGGGATGGACACTGAGGCTAGCAGGGTAATCATTGGTAGCCATGTCACGTGTTCTTGGTGCTGTAACACGGGTAGCATCTAATTCCACAGGGTATGGGAATTATTCTACTGTATAATTGATATTTAGACTTGGGAATAACACTAATCTGTCCTTTTTATTATTATTTAATTAATTATCCTTAGTAAATGTTCCCAGTAAGTTAAAAATTATTTTAACTTACATTCCTACGGATAATTTGATTTCAGGTGAGTTCTCATTATGTATTAAATAATTAGAGTTAAGTCATGATATTGATTTTACTCCTATTTTCGAAATTCAGTTGATTTACTAAAATAATTACTTAAAAATGTAATTCATGGTATCTTCATGTGATATTTTTAAATCATAAGTTTTCTTAGTATGTCAGAAATATGGTGATGTCTGGAAATTCTCATAATAGTATATTAAAGTATTTTGATATATTTTTAGAAGTAGTCATTGTCTTATTTTCGACATTTTTGGTACTTTGAATTATAGTTAATAAAAATAGGTATAAAAGTTATTTAAGTATTTTTATATAATTTAATGTACTTTTAGAATATCTAATATCCATGGGAACATTTATTACATATGTAGGATGTTCCCGTATGGGTTGTAGCATTTTTACGCGGTACCTAAGTTTCTCAGGCCGCCTGTCACTTTGTCAGCCCGTATTCCCCGCGGCTGCATACTTTTCAGAGGCCCAGGGCTGCGTGCAAAACTTTGAAAGAGTGACAGAGCTTTAGCTCAGCCGCGCGTGGGTGCATTGGCTGCCGCGTCTGCGTGGGGAATTGTGACAGAACACATTTCCGTCTGTGACTCCTAAAATATACACAACAACTCATTTCTGACTGAATTTTAGGTGTGAAACCTATACGTGACAATATTTGTGAAATATTTTGTTTGCCAAAATGTTTAATAATTGGTGCTGTGTTATTTGGTCTTTCTTTACTTAATTATTTAAAAATATAAGGAGTTGGATTTCAAGGGTGGGGTCAG
>CM062622.1:22422913-22509755 GCA_025617555.3 Puccinia polysora
CATTACAAGCTTAACTACAACTTAAGCTTGTGATGGGATCAGCCCAACACAAGTTGAACTTACTTACCATTAAAATATAATTCAAAACACTCATCACAATGATTTTAAATCAAAACACTCAACATAATGATGTTCAAAATGTGATAACCCTTGATATTAATAGAACTAAAATATCAGCATCAGAACCCAAACCCAAATGATGAAATTAATCTGTAAGTTAGAATACAAATCAAGTTGATCTTTGAGTTGATCAACCCAATAAGCTGCTTTTTTAGAAACCAAGGAACAGGGTTTGGAAACTATGGGAAGAATTGGAATTACATCTCCCTTAAGTACAAGCTGCACCCAATGGTTATTGTTCATGAAATAAATTAACATAGGATCTGATTGTTCTTTTACACCCACTGTCATAGACATAAAAGGAAAACATGAATCCAATGAAATGAAACATATTTTTCTTTCATAAGTATCAGCTATTATATGAACCATATCTAACTTTGAAAGCCATTTTGAATATGTAATCTTTTCATTGATGTCATTGACATCAAGTATTTTTTCTATCTTTTCAATGTCTTTACTGCCACCAAGGATCTTGGCATAGCACGTCTTATTTTTTCTTAATGTTTCAAGCATTTCTTTCCAAAATTTAAAACATCCATCCTCATCATACCCAAGTGATTTATCAATGAATCTAAAACCACAATTTACATCACCAACCGGATCCCAAACCCCACCCAAGAAAGTATGTAGGTTCTTGGGTATTTGATTGAGGTAATCCCCTTCCTAAAATCAAAAAGTTGTTAGCCCAAATTCCAAACTCATTAAAGGATTCAACATCACCAAAGATGAGCTTCTGTTTTACTCATCAATTTCTTCTTCTTCATACTTCAAAAAGGAATTGGATTCCAACGGCACCAAACCTGATGAACTTTCAGTTTCTTCAACTGAACTTTGAAATTTAGATGAAGAGCCTGACTTGGACTACAAAAAATTCACAATCAGTTCATCAAACCAAAAAAATTGAACCTTTCACAAAAGAGAAGACTTAAAATCATTCTTATTTTCTTCTTTGGTGCCCTTATACTTCTCTTTGCCTGCTTAATTTCCTTTTCAACATGTTCAAATTGGGAAGGATCTTGCCGGGAATCTGTAAATTTTGGAAGTCCTCTGCTTGATTGAAAGACTTTGAGTTCAAGTCTTGGCTTTGATTGATCATTGGCTGTCTCCTTCATCAAGTGCTTAAACAGCCCAAGATAATCATGATCAGGATTATTCAAGATCATTTCATTGAGCTTCTCATGTTACTGAGAATCGTTGAGCATTTCATCAACATTGACCTCTAAAAATTCAAAGGATCAAATATTAGTCAAGTAGGAATCATCATTCAAAAAGCAATAATCAAAAAGTGATTTGAACAATCCAACTTAAAACAAATTACAGAACTAGAACTGCAAGGGTAATAATCCAACCTCCACTGAGGATGAACATCTTCAGGCACAACAGAGCCTCTCAAACTAGTAGGTCACCTATTTGGTGGGAACAGGGAAAACCCATAGTCATTGAGTATGACTTGGTTCACACTTCCCCATCATGGTTCCACTTTAACTTCTCTAATTTTTCCCCAACAAGTTTGATTGCTTTTAAAGACATCTTGTATCCCAAAGGTAACAGTTCATTAGGAAGAAATATTCCAATCTTTATTCAAGAGTTGTTAAGTGCAGCCTTTACCTATTTAATTTGATTTCAAACTGTTCCCTCTAGGCTTCTTCAAAAATCCAACATGTTTCCTGAAAAGTTTTCAAGGAATCATTTGAGATTAGCATGGGCCCCTTCAACCCAAGACGTTGTTTTATTTCCAAAGTTTGGGTTTTCCCAAGTCCAAGACGTTACAAAAATCTCTTTGATAAGGAAGATATTATGATCCATATACTCAAGTAAATCCTCAAGGTCTGCCAAAAAACACTTTAAAAAAGTTTTAATGTAAGCAAACCAAAACTAGGAAGATTAAAAGTAGAGGCTGTGATTTGGCACTTACTCTAAGTGCCGCATGATTGACCTCTGCCTCCTCCTTGGTTTTTGAGGCCCCATACTTAGCCCACAGAGAAATAAAGCTTTGAAACCCTTCAATGTCATTATTGAAGCGCACTTTAAAGTTTGCTTTTATGTTTTTAGACAGGTGCCATTGACCAAACTGTCTTGTTGACTCAGGGAATATTTGTTCTAGAGCATGGATCAAAGCTTTTCCACAGTCAGTCACAAAGACCTTGGAAAGTCTCCCAGGATCATAAGCTAACTCCTTTAGCACATTTAAAGATCAACTGTAGAAATCAAACATTTCTCTTGTTATAAAACCAAGAGCTTTTGTGAAAGTTTTCTGGTTGGAAGTAATTCCTAGGACATGCAATAGGGGGATGTTGTACTTATTTTTCTTATAAGTAAAATCCATCTTAGATATATGATGGAATTGCTTGAAAAGCTTTAATGAATCAGGGTGAGCCAAAAATAGGGCCTCCAAGTGACCCTCTCCACTGAATTTTTCTCAATGAACCCAACCTGAATTACCAATTTGTTCAAAGAGGACCTCCATAAAACTTTTCCCCTTCAGTTCTTCTAGCACTACCTTTTGCTTAGTGTTATAGATTGTTTATTCATCAACATTGCCACCATCAATCTTTCTCAATTTTCTTTTGAGTTGAAGTGTATTGAGCCCATCATTCAAGCCTTCTTTTAGATTGTCTAAGGCTACCCCAGAGATTCTCCTCAGGTGAGGATGCACTGAGGGGTGTGGGGATGGTTCATGGTTATGTTGATCATTCTTGTAGGAGATATGCCACAAGGGGTCCCGCTTTGTGCAACTTGCACCCAACCTTCCTTTTGTGTGTTTGCCTTTACCATTTGGTGAGAAATTTCTCAGAATACAAACCATGTCTATCACAGGCTAAATCCACATGTTGGTCACGCTTTGAGTTGAAAACTATTAATGCGTAACCATGCTTCATTGCCCATGTTTGAGAATATGTTTGTGCCTCTTCCCTAGTACAAAAAGCTCTCACGGGAGGTGGGTGAAGTGTTCTGTCATAGTTAAATTGTTATATTGATGGCATGCACTCCATCAGTTTCCAGTTTCAATCAAATCAAATAAGGCAAAGACCAGTAACATAAAATGTCACTCACCACCAGAGGTCATGTCCATTTCTGAAACATTTTTTTCCTCAATTTTCACCCTTGATGAGGATGAAACTTGGGATTCAAATGATTCATTACCCACATCCTTTGTTTCCAAAGCTTTGTTCATTTCACTAATGTAGTCCTTGAACACGTCAATGTTAAAAGCAGGGCTTGCCACTGTTTCCAGAATGCAAAAATAATGCAATGCTACTTCAATTTTCAATCCAAATTTCAATTGAACAACAGTTTGCACACTTTCAAGTTGAGAAATATTGATTTTGTGGGATTTTTATTTGCAGTTTCCTATAGTTTCACTTTAATTTCACTTTAATTTCACTTGAGTGTCACTTTATGATTCCTAGATGTGGTCCAAAAGTCCCACAAAGTATGCATTGATCCCACATTTGGATTGATGAAACTCAAATGTGGTCCAGGGGGACCCAAAAAGTTTGGCACAACCCCCGGGGGGGCTTTAAGGGGCCGTAAACCCCCCAGAAACAGCTCAAGTCCGCCGTTTACGGGGGTACACGGCTCAAATACAACATTTACCGGAGGTATACAGCCTCCTGGAGGTTGCGCGTGTTTGAGACAGCCCCTTGGGCGCGTGTAGACGCGTCAAAAACGCCCACACACGCGTTTTGGACGTGTGTATGGGCCCCCACGCGTCCATTGGGCTGTGTAGGGCCCAACACAACTCCCACAGGGCAAGGAGTTGTGAATTAATCATCACCCTTTCTTTTTTCATTCAAAACCCAAAATGGGTTGCAAATTGCGCTGTGTGACCCTTGTTAGGTTGTGAACAGGGTGGCAAGGTTGCAACTTTAACATTGCCCCTCATCTTTATCATTCAAATATGAAGGCTTCTAAGAATCCATAAATTCATCAAAAAATTAGTAAACCCTTTTCATTGCAAATGAAACAGAGAATCCCTCCTATAAAAATTAAATTAAATTCTCAGTTGCAGGAATAGACTTTTTCAAAAAATTTTATTGATAACTACAATAAGTGAGCAAAATCATCTCAATAAAGGATACTATATCCTTGTTATTCACCAAATCTCTTTTTGATCTTCTGTTTTTCCTTCATTATCATCATTACCATGGTTAATTATGATTCTTTCTCATTATTAATTGTGAATTTTTTACTATCATCAGGAAACAATCAAGGAAAAGTGTATTAAAACTCATTTTGAGCTCTTTCAAACTCAAGGATAATCAATTTCAAGTTTGAAAAAAATTTCTTGAGAATATATTGAAAAATTTCTCCATCAATATTGGAATGGAGATCTTGAAGCTTTATTTGAAGCAATTCCCCAAAACTTTATAATCCTCATGCAAGTGTCAAATGTTTTTTGTAAAATATTTTAGCCAAATTTTTCAAATTATGATAAATTCAAATGAATAAAAGTTCAGTAATTTATTCAAATATTTTCTTTGTATATCTTTAGGCTCATAAATTCATTCAAAATTTATTTTTTGTAGAAATTTCAGGAGTTAATTATTTGGATATTTTTATCTCTGAGTCCCTTCACACAGCCACATAAAAATCTAAATGGTAGCTATATCCCTATATTTGAATTTTCAAGCCTAAAAGAATCCCTGAAGCTTCAATGATACCCCATAAATGCATTTGTGATATGCAGTAACCTGTCTGTACAGTGGGTGAACAAAAATTGTGGGACTGATTTTTAAAGCGCCCACACCAACCCACTCCAAACCAACCTGGAATCCTTGTGGAACTTTTCTTGTCAAAGGTCTTTGACAATCCACATGTTGACCACATCAATCAATCCACCACCATCCCCTCAACCACTGTCCTTGATCCCATCCCTTAACTGCTAGTGCAATGACTCCAATAAGTTCTTTCAGTTTGTCCATCATTTTCTATCAGTTTTCTAATCTTTTTTTCTTTGATTGTAATCTATCAGATGATGAAAAAAATTAGAAAAAAAAACCTATCCAAAAAGACCCAGGCCTGCATGGTTGGAATGTACAAATCAGGGTCATCTGTGAATCAATTAGCCTCCAATTTGAAGATTTCCAGGACTTCCATTTATAATTTCATCCAACAATCCAACCATTGTGGAACCATCAAGCCTTTAAAAATTCTAGGAAGGCCTTGCAAAATGCCAATTGTGATCTTTGTGAGCTTGGGCGTAGAATAAAACACTCACAAAAGTTGAAAGAATGTGAAATACAAAATGAAATCTTGAAAGAAGTCTCAACCCAGACCATTTGACAACAAGCTCATGAAATTGGTTTTTCTTCAAGGGTGGCAGTCAGGAAGCCTTTTATAAATGGAGATAAAAGAAAATAACAACTTAAACTTGCGCAAAAACATCATCATGGGACCTTCAAGGACTGGAAGAAAGTGATTTGAAACAATGAGTCAAGCTTTGAAATTGGAAAGAACTCACAAAAAATCCTGGTCTGGAGAAACCCCCAAGAAAAATTCAACTCCAACTGTCTCACTCCCACATTCAAGTGTGGGACATAATCAATCATGATCTGGGGTGCTTTCATCAATGAAAGCACCTCTCCTCTTGTTTTTATGCCTCAAAAACAAAAAAACAGCCAAATATTTAATAAAGATTGTTTACAAAGGCACTCTTGGCCCCTGGATCAGCAAGATCAATCAACTAAACACCATTTTGATGGAAGATGGGGATCCTATTCACAAGGCCAAGGTCAGAAAGGACTGGAAACGCACCCATGGTATCACAAAACTCACCTGGCCATCTCAGTCCCCAGACCTTGACCCAATGAAGAATTTATGGAAAATTCTAAAAAATAATATTCAAAATTTATATCAACCAAAATTGATTCCAGAGATTGAAAGGGCCCTCCAAAGCGCCTGGGATGACTTTCCCTGTCAAATCCTCAAAATCTCATTGACTTCATGCCTAATTGCATGCAAGCTGTCATTAAGGCAAACAGAGGTTCTACCCAATGGTAGATTCAATTATTTTTGTTTCTTTTTGTTTTTTTCTTATTTCTCATCATCTTATCCCTATCTGACCCAAATCCCATCAATTTTCAATGGTACAATATTTTTATATATTTTTTCAAATTTATTCTCAATTAACAGGAAACATATCCTGTAATTTTATCTCTTAATTTAATGTTATTTCTAATTTTTTAAAAAAAATTAAACTTATTGGACATTAAAATTAACATTCTCAGCTAGTAAATTAAACAAATTTACAACAATATTCAATGTTTTATTTTGTGAGAAAACAAAAATTGAAAAAAGAAAAAACAAAAGCAAGCAGAAATTGGGGGGCAGTCCCACAATTTTTGTCCACCCACTGTATAATACACCATTAAAGATTTGATGGCACTTTCTAGAAAGTGCAATAAATTGATGTTTAGTTTGAGCTCTCTAAAATATATATCTGAGGCTATATCTGGTATTCAACCAATTTCTTGGTGCAAATTCACTTTGCAAAATTCACAATGAATGTGCATTGGAGCATGTTTAAAGCTTGATCTGAGCTTGGTTGGAGATTGGCCTGAGAGTGGTAATATATTGAGCCTGAGATCCTTGATGGCAATTTCTAGCAAGTGCCATCAAGATTTTCTGTGGTGGTAAGTACCTGCAAAAGAACTATTTCAAGGTAAGCCATTTCCTGTATAAAAATAATATGGTTGTATGGGGTAAATTTAATGAAATTGTAAAATTACTTTGTGTCTCATAGAAACCCAGAAATAAATTAAAGGGTGATGTTAAATTCACGGCTCCAACTGTGTGGTAGTTGTGTAGGGCCCTACATGGCTCAAATGAGCCATGGGGGGCCAAAGACAACTACAAAGGGCCGTTTCAAACACGCAAAACCCCCAGGGGGTTGTTTAGGAGCGGTATAACCCCCAGGCACGGCTCAAATGATCTGTGTACCCCCGTACATGGCCCAAATTGGCCGTTTTGGGGGGTGCACAACCCCCCGGAAGCCATGCCAGAATTTTGGGCACCCCCTGGACCACACTTGGGTTCTTTAAACCCAAATTTGGGATTAACACATACTTTGTGGGACTTTTGCTCCACACCTAGCAATCCCAAAGAGACATTAAAGTGAGAACCAAGTGAAATTAAAGTGAATAATCATAAATCATATAAAAATCTGCAAACAATTCTTTCTCAACTTGAAAGTGAGCTAACTTTGTTTTATCAATTGAAAGTTGGATTGAATACTGAAGTAGACCATGGCATTTTTTTGCATGGGAAAAGTGGTAAGCCCTCCTTTTTCTGACATGGCTGCGTGGAAGGTCTACATTGATAATGCCATCAAAATGCTTTGGAAAAAGAAAAAAAGGATTTGGGTAATGAAACATTGGAAGCCCCAATTGCATCCTCATCAAGGTTGAAAATTGAGGAACAAAATGATTCACAAATGGACATGACCGCTGGTGGTGAGTAAAATTTTATGTTACTGGTCTTTTCCGTATTTAATTTGATTGAAACTGATTGAGTGCATGCCATCAATATAACTATGTAACTTTGGCAAATCCACTTGACCCACCTCCCTTGAGAGCTTTTCCCACTAGTGAAGAGGCACAAAACTATTTTCAAACATGGGAAATGAAGCATGGTAATGCTTTAACAGTTTTCAACTCAAAGCATGACCAATATGTGGATTTAGCCTGTGATAGACATGGTTCCTATTCAGGAAGTCTTCTTACCAAACGGTCTAGAAAAACTCACACAAGGAAGGTTGGATGCAAGTTTTTAATCCATGAAAGTAGCACAAAGGCAGACCCCTTGGGTTTCCCCTCCTACAGAGAAACCCCAACATAACCATCAACCATTTGAACATCCCTCTGTGAATCCTCAACTGAGGAGAATCTTGAGGGTGGCCTTAGACAATCTAATAGAAGGCATGAATGATGGGCTCAATACGTTACAACTGAAGAGAAAATTGAGCAAGATTGATGGGCAGGATTATGTTGATGACCAAACAATCTATAACACTAAGCAGAAGGTAACGCTTGCAGAACTAAAGGGAAAAAGTGTTATGGAGGTACTCTATGAACAGCTTGAAGAAACAAGTTGGATTTTCCGTTCAAAGTTCAGTGGAGTCGGTCACTTGAAGGCCCTGTACTTAGCACATCCAGAGGCAGTAAAGTTTTCAAAACAATTCCATTGTATTGCTATGTTGGATTGTACTTATAAAACAAATAAGTAAAAAATTCCACAATTTCATTTTGTGGGAATGAGAGCCAATTGGAAAACTGTCACAAAAGCTCTTGTTTTTATAACAAAAGAAATGTGTTAGTTCTACAGTTGGTCTGTAAATGCATTAAAGGAGTTGGCTTATGATCCTGAGAGTTTTCCAAAAGTCTTTGTGACGGACCGTGAAAAAGCTCTGATTTTTGCTATTGAATATAGTTTCCCTGAGTCATCAAGACAATGTTGCACTTGGCACTTGTCTAAAAACATACAAGAAAACTTTAAAGTGCGCTTTGTTAATGACGTTGAAGGATGGTAAATCTTTATCAATCTGTGGGAAAAGTATGGGGCCTCAAAGACCAAGGAGGAGGCAGAGGTCAATGATGCAGAACTAAGAGTAGGTCCAAATCACTGCTTCTTATTCTTCCTAGTTTTGGGTTCTGACCTTTTGACTTGTATAGTGTTTTTTGAAAGACTATGAAGATGTACTCAAGTATATGGAAAATAACATTTTCCCTATCAAAGAGATGTTTTTAACAGCGTGGAATTGTATAAACCCAGATTTTGGAAACAACACAACTTCTCAGGTTTAAGGGGCCCATGAAACTCTCAAACAATTCCTTGCAAACTCTTTGGGAAACCTGTTGGATGTTTGGAAAAGCCTTGATGGAACAGTTTTGAATCAAATTAATTCAGTTCATGCATCACTTTATAACTCTTGAATGAAGTTAGGGACAGTTCTTCCACTGAACTGTTACCATTGGGTTACAAATTGTCTTGAGAGGCAATCCATCTTGTTAGTGAACAATTAAATATTTCAAACTCAATCATGATGGCAAAGTCTGCACCAATTCATATTTCAAGACTATGGGTTTTCCCTGCTCCCACCAAAAAGGTGACATCTAGCATTCAGAGGATCTGTGGTACCTGAAGATGTTCATCCTCAGTGGAGGGTGGACTATGACCCTTGCAGTTCTAGTTCAGTAAGTTGGCTTAAGTTGGATTGTTCAAGTTGGATTGTTCAAATCATTATTTAATTAATGCTTTTTGATTAATTAATCCTAATTCACTAATGGTTGATCCTTTTGGATTTTTCCAGTGCAATGTCAATGAAATGCTAAGCATCACTCAGTTTTGTGAAAAATTCAATTCCATGATCTTGGAATCTCCAGATCATGAGAAAAGCGGACAATTGAAGTATATCATTGAGAAGATTACAAAATATTGATCATAGCCAAGACTTGAACCTAAAGTCTTACAATCAATTAGGGGAAGGCCAAAATTGACAGAGACGCGGCAAGAACCATCTTGGTTTGAGCTTGTTGAAAAACAACTCAAGGGGGGAAAAAGGACTAGAAGGGCTCCAAACAACAAAAGACAAAAGATTGTAAGTCTTTTCTTTTTGGATATGTTCATTTTTTTGGTTTAATAAACTTAGTTACTAACTAATGATGAATTTTTGGTCAAATTTGGCAGAATCTGAATCTGAATTTCATAGTTCAGAGGAAGAGACTGAAATTGAATCAGGATCACTTAATTTGGAATCAGAATCCTCTTCAGAGGAAGAAAACATGCAGCAAAGCCCAACCAGAATATCATCTTTGGTGAGTATTCATTTCATTTATCCAATTAAAGAAATGAATACTAAGTTAGTTTTAATGATAGGAACCAAACTTGAAATACCTCAATCAAATAACAAAAAAATTCCATAAGTTTTTGGGTGAGGTTTGGGATCCAATTAGAGATGGGAATTGCGGATTTAGAGTCAGTGCTAAATCTCTTGGTTATGAAGAACATGGTTGGTTTAAAGTTAGGAAGGAAATGATTGAAACATTAGAGAAACATAAAGCACGCTACATTAAGATGCTTGGTGGTTCAAAGGAGGTTGAAAACATTAAACAAAGACTTGATGTTGAAGACATCAATGAAAATATTCCCTCCTCAAAATGGCTGGCTAAATTGGACATGGGTCAAATCATAGCAGACACATATTCCAAACCTATATGTTTCATTTCCTTGGAGTCATGTGATACTTATACTCCAATGAAAAATGGTGTTACTGATCAATCAGATCCAATTTTCATTTCATTTTTAAACAATAACCACTGGGTTCTATTAGTACTTGAGGGAGAAATCATTCCAATCCAACCCATTTTAGCAAAACCACATTCCTTGATTTCTAAAAAAGCCTCTGAATGGGTTGATCATCTCAAAGATCAACTGAAAATTTATTCTAGATTGTAATAGAATTTGACTTCATTTCATCATTGGGTTTCATATAAATTTTAATTCTAATGCAGCTTACAAGTTCTATTAATATAAAGGGTGACCACATTTTGAACATCATTATGTTGAGTGTTTTGAGTTAACATCATTATATTGAGTGTTTTGAATGAGAGTTTAATGGTAAGTCAGTTCAACTTGTGTTGGGCTCATTCCATCACAAGCTTAACTTATGTTAAGCTTGGGATGGGATAAGCTTAACAGGAGTTGAACTTGTTTTTTTTGGTGTTTTTAATTTAGGGCTTGTCAAAAGACTTGTATTTTTTTGGGCACTTTAACTTTAGGGCTTTTCAAAAGACTTGTATTTTTTGGGGCACTTTTACTTTAGGGCTGGTCAAAAGACTGCTTTAATTTTTGGGCCCTTTTACTTTGGGGCTGGTCAAGTTGAAATGACTTTAGGGCTTGTCAAGTTAGTTGTATTTTTTTGGTGTTTTTACTTTAGGGCTTGTCAAGTTACTTGTCTTTTTTTTGGTGTTTTTACTTTAGGGCTAGTCCAGTTACTTGTGTTTTTTTGGTTCTTTTTACTTTAGGGCTATTCCTTTGGATAAAACCAGTTTTTTTTATTTTAATTTATTTTTATTTTTTTTGCTTTTTTTTAACCAAAAAATGAACATTCTTTAATTTTTTTGGTTGATTTCTGTTTTTTTGAAAGTTCTATTTATTTTATGGGTTGTGTTAGTACCCTTTCATTCCTTTTCCTTTTTTTTTTTTTTTGTTTTTTTTTTCTCACCCCGGTCCGGTGCCGTGTGGAATGCCACGCAACTACTTTTGAGCCATTTACAACTCCACACAACTCAAATGTAGTTTTGTGGAAGTCCACACGGTGGCAGACCAGTTTGGGTGGGCCGCACAACTCTGTGAGCCGTGAGGGGTTGAACACAGCCCAAATTGGACCATGTGGCGTGCCACACGGCCTATTTCAAACCGTGTGCATGGCTCAATGAGCCATGAAGTTAGCCTTACCCATGTTGAAAAACATTTTTTTTATGTTTCAAGTTGTGAAATGAATGTTAAGACAGAAATTTATAACTGTGAAAGTTTTTTTATTCTTCAGATATCTGGAAGAGGTATTAAATATAAAAAATTTTAATATATATACAATTATCTTTTCTCTTTCATCAATTTTTAGGCCACTTTATTTCTCAAAAAAGAAACTTGGCTTCTTGAGATTTCAAGCTCATCAATTTGAAATAACCAGATAAATATCAAAAATTAATTGAATATTCATTTCAAGCCCCAGGATTTATTTAGACTACTACAAATGAAATCTAAAAAAACCCCTTCTTTTCACTGGATAGTTCTATTTCTTATTTTTTCTTCATTTTTGGGTTTTTTGTTAAACATATTTGAGAATCTGATCCAACAATTTTTTGGCCTACTATTTTACAAGAAACAATCAAGTTATAGCTTCAAGAGTTGAAAAATAGATAAATCAATGATTTGTAAGATTTAGGGCACCTCACATTGAAGAAAATTGTGGATTAAAAAAAAAAATTCCTCACAAGATATTCTTGAATAGATGAGCACAGATTTATTAATAAAATTGAGAAAAAAAAAGTCTGGGGACTAGATACAATCTGGTAGGGCACCTTTTCTAAATTGATAATAGATTTTTTTTGATATTTTGAAAAATTTTCAATTTTCAATTTGAAGATAGGATTCCAAAATATCAAAAAGAAACAAAAAAATATTTTAAATTCTATCTTCATTACTTTGCTTCTGTTCAAGGTAATTTTGAAGGTTCAAAACCCAGAAATCTGTCACAACTGTTAATATTTTAAAGAAAGATAAAGGGTTCAAAGATATCACTATATAGTGTCTTTTTTAAAATTTCCCATTTTTTATGCCATTTTAAGCAATTTAAAATTCTTACAAGATATTTTCTACATGATTTTTATGCTTTCAAGCTTAGTGATCACTTTTAAAAATAAACTGGACCACAAGATCCTATATCTGGCCATCCACCCCTTCCTTTGGGGTCCTTTCCAGACTAAATTTAGTCTGGGAAAAAACCCTCAAACAAAATACTTCAACCTCATCCCACTTCTCAAAGGTTCCAAAAATATTCAAAACCAGATCAGGGGAGTCTTATATCCCTTAAACCTGTCCAATAAATTTTTTTTTTGAGGCACCAGGTGGAAAATGGAGGCACATGCTAGCAGTTGCCATGCTGTACAAATGTTTCAATTTTTTTAAAAATGGGTTGTAACTCTATCCTCATTCAGGCAATCAATTGAAATAACTCCAAATCACCCACACCACAATTTCTGTTGAAATATTCTATAACCCATGTGCAATCAAAAATTACTCATGCTTGAAAGGAGTTGCAATTTTAACCCAAGGTTTCTAAAAATTTCTAATATAGTTTGGTTATGTATGATCAAAAAATCATTTTAATATATATTATACCAATTTTTTTAATTTTTTTCATTCTTAAAAATTTTTATAATGAATTTTTAAGTATTTTCTCAAAATATAAATTTTAAATTCACAGCTCATTGAGCCGTGCACATGGTTTAAAAAGGGCCGTGTGGCACGCCACAAGGTCCAATTCAATCCATGTACAACCCCCCATGGCTCAAGGAGTCATGCGGCCAACCCAGCCTGGTCCAATGCTGTGTGGACTTCCACACAACTACATTCAAGCCATGTGGAGTTTTACATGGCTCAAATGTAGTCGTGTGGCATCCCACACAGCACCAGACCACAGTGAGCAAAAAAAAAAAAAAAAAAAAAAAGGAAAAGGAATGAAATGGTACTAACACAACCCATAAACTAAATAAACCTTGCAAAAAAACAGAAATCAACCAAAAAATCAAATAATTTTAATTTTTTGGTTAAAAAAAACAAAAAAATAGATCAATCAATAAAAATCAAAAAAACTGGTACTATCCGATGGACTAGCCTTAAATTAAAAAGACCCAAAAAAACACAAGTAACTGGACTAGCCCTAAAGTAAAAACACCAAAAAAAAAGACAAGTAAATTGACAAGACCTGAAGCAAAAACACCAAAAAAAATAAAACTAACTCAACAAGCCCTAAATTCAATTCAACTTGACTTGCCCTTAAGTAAAAGGGCTCAAAAATTAAAGAAGTCTTTTGACCAGCCCTTAAGTAAAAGTGCCCAAAAAAATACAAGTCTTTTGACCAGCCCTAAAGTAAAAACCCCAAAAAAAAAATTTCAACTTGTGTTAAGCTGATCCCATCCAAAGCTTAACATAAGTTAAGCTTGTGATGGAATCAGCCCAACACAAGTTGAACTGACTTACCATTAAACTCTGATTCAAAAAACTCAATATAATGATGTTAACTCAAAACACTCAACATAATGATGTTCAAAATGTGATAACCCTTTATATTAATAGAAATGGTTAGCTTCATTAGAATTACAATTTATATGAAACCCAATGATCAAATGAAGTCAAATTCTATAATATTTATAATCTAAAATACATTTGCATTTGATCTTTGAGATGATCAACCCAATCAGAGGCTTTTTTAAAAATCAAGGAATTTGGTTTTGCTAAAATGGGCGGGATTGGAATCATTTATCCCTCAAGTACTAATAGAAACCAGTGGTTATTGTTTACAAAGTAAATGAACATTGGATCTGATTGATCAGTAACACCATTTTTCATTGGAGTATAAGTATCACATGACTCCAAGGAAATGAAACATATAGGTTTGGAATATGTGTCTGCTATGATTTGACCCATGTCCAATTTAGCCAGCCATTTTGAGGAGGGAATATTTTCATTGATGTCTTCAACATCAAGTCTTTGTTTAATGTTTTCAACCTCCTTTGAACCACCAAGCATCTTAATGTAGCGTGCTTTATGTTTCTCTAATGTTTCAATCATTTCCTTCCTAACTTTAAACCAACCATGTTCTTCATAACCAAGAGATTTAGCACTGACTCTAAATCCGCAATTCCCATCTCTAATTGGATCCCAAACCTCACCCAAAAACTTATGGAATTTTTTTTTTATTTGATTGAGGTATTTCACACTTGGTTCCTATCATGAAAACTAACTTAATATTCATTTCTTTAATTAGATCAATTAAATGAATACTAACCAAAGATGATATTCTGGTTGAGCTTTGCTGCACATTATCTTCCTCTGAAGAGGATTCTGATTCCAAATTAAGTGATCCTGATTCAATTTCAGTCTCTTCCTCTGAACTATGAAATTCAGATTCAGATTCTGCCAAATTTGACTAACAATTGATCATTAGTTAGTAACTAAGTTTATTAAACCAAAAAAATGAACATATCCAAAAAGAAAAGACTTACAATCTTTTGTCTTTTGTTGTTTGGAGCCCTTCTAGTCCTTTTTTCCGCCTTGAGTTGTTTTTCAACAAGCTCAAACCAAGATGGTTCTTGCCGCGTCTCTGTCAATTTTGGCCTTCCCCTAATTGATTGTAAGACTTTAGGTTCAAGTCTTGGCTATGATCAATATTTGGTAATCTTCTGAATGATATACTTCAATTTTCTGCTTTTCTCATGATCTGGAGATTCCAAGATCATTGCATTCACTTTTTCATGTAACTGAGGAATGCTTAGAATTTCATTGACATTTCACTTCAAAAATTGAAAAGGATCAACCGTTAGTGAATTAGGAATCATCAATCAAAAAGCATTAATCAAAAAGAATTAATCAAAAAGAATTAATCAAAAAGAATTAATCAAAAAGAATTAATCAAAAAGAATTAATCAAAAAGAATTAATCTCACAGTGATTTGAACAATCCGACTTAAGCCAACTTACAGAACTAGAACTGCAGGGTAATAGTCCAACCTCTACTGAGGATGAACATCTTTGGGTACCACGGATCCTCTGAATGCTAGATGGTCACCTATTTGGTGGGAACAGGAAAAAACAATAGTCCTGCAGTATGACTTGGTGCACACTTTGCCATCATGATCACATTTGAACTTCTCAAATTGTTCCCTAATAAGATGAATTTCCTCTAAAGACAATTTGTAACCCAATGGTAAAAGTTCAGGAGGAAGAACTGTCCCTAACTTCATTCAAGAGTTATACATTGATGCATGAACTGATTTAAGTTGATTCAAAACTGTTATGTCAAGCCTTTTCCAAATATCCAACAGGTTTCCCAAAGAGTTTGCAAGGAATCTTTTGAGAGTTGCATGGGCCCCTTCAACCTGACATGTTTTTTTGTTTCCAAAATCTAGGTTTATACAAGTCCACGCTGTTACAAACCTCTCTTTGATAGGGAAAATTTTATTTTCCATATAATCAAGTACATCCTCATAGTCTTTCAAAAAACACTATACAAGTCAAAAGGTCAGAACCCAAAACTAGGACGAATAATAAGCAGTGATTTGGACCTACTCTTAGTTCTGCATCATTGACCTCTGCCTCCTCCTTGGTCTTTGAGGCCCCATACTTTTCCCACAGAGTCATAAAGATTTTCCATCCTTCAACGTCATTAACAAAGCTCACTTTACAGTTTGCTTTTATGTTTTTAGAAAAGTGCCAAGTGCAACATTGTCTTGATGACTCAGGGAAACTAGATTCAATGGCACAAATCAGAGCTTATTCACGGTCTGTCACCAAGGCTTTTGGAAGTCTCTCAGGATCATAAGAAAACTCCTTTAATGCATTTAAAGACCAGTAGAACTTAAAAGTTTCTTTTGTTATATAAAAAAAGCTTTTTTGAAAGTTATCCAATTGGCTGTCATTCCCACAAAATGCAATAGTGGGGTTTTTTACTTATTTTTCTTATAAGTACAATCCAACATAGCAATATGATGGAATTGTTTTGAAAGCTTTACTTCCTCTGGGTGTGCTAAGTACAGGGCCTCCAAGTGACCCTCTCCACTGAACTTTGACTGGTGAATCTAACTTGCTTCTTCAAGCTGTTCATGAAGTACCTCCATAACAATTTTTGCCTTTATTTCTGCAAGCATTACCTTCCGCTTAGTGTTATAGATTGTTTGTCATCAAAATAATCCTTCCCATCAATCTTGCTCAATTTTCTCCTAAGTTGTAACGTATTGAGCCAATCATTCATGCCTTCTATTAGATTGTCTAAGGCCACCCCCAAGATTCTCCTCAGTTGAGGATGCACAGAGGGATGTTCAGGTGGTTCATGGTTATGTTGTGTTTATTTATAGGAGATTTGCCACCAGGGGTCTGCATTTGTGCAACTTGAATTCAATAAAAACTTGCACCCAACCTTCCTTGTGTGAGTTTTTCTAGACCATTTGGTTAGAAGATTTCCTGAATAGGAACCATGTCTATCACAGGCTAAATCCACATATTGGTCATGCTTTGAGTTGAAAAATTTTAAAGCGTAACCATGCTTCATTGCCCATGTTTGACAATAGTTTTGTGCCTCTTCCATAGTAGGAAAAGCTCTCAAGAGAGGTGGGTTAAGTGGATCTGCCATAGTTAATAGTTATATTGATGGCATGCACTCCATCATTTTCAATCAAGTTAAATAAGGCAAAGATGAAGTAACATCAAATGTCACTCACCTCCAGAGGTAATTTCCATTTGTGAAACATTTTTCTCTTCAATTTTCACCCTTGATGAGGATTCAATTGGGGCCTCAAAAGTTTCATTACCCAAATCCTTTTTTTCTTTTTCCAAAGCTTTGTTGATGGCACTATCAATGTAGACCTTCCACGCAGCCATGTCAGAAGAAGGAGGGCTTGCCACTGTTCCCATGCAAAAAAATTCAATGGTCTACTTCAGTTTTCAATCCAACTTTCAATTTAACAAACAAAGTTTGGTCACTTCTGATTCAAGAAAGAATTGTTTGCATAATTTTATACAATTTATGATTTCAGTTTTCATTTTAATTTCACTTTGGTTTCACTTCAATTTGGGATTGCTAGGTGTGGAAAAACAGTCCCAAAAAGTATGTGTTAATCCCAAATTTGGGTTGACAGAACCCAAGTGTGGTACAGGGGGTGCCCAAAATTCTGGCACAACTTCTGGGGGTTACACAGCTCCTACACAACCCCCCAGGGGTTGCAGGTGTTTGAAACGGCCCTTTGTAGTTGTCTTTGGGCCCCCACAGCCCATTTGAGCTGTGTTGGGCCCTACACAACTACCACATGGTTGGAGATGTGAATTTAACATCACCCTTCTCAAAAACATTTAAAGTTAAATAAATCAATCAATCTCAGGATAATTTTACTGCTGCAAATCTGTACCTTTTATTTAACTTTAAATGAAATAATAAATAATAAATAATAAATAATAAATAATAAATAATAAATAATAAATAATAAATAATAAATAATAAATAATAAATAATAAATAATAAATAATAAATAATAAATAATAAATAATAAATAATAAATAATAAATAATAAATAATAAATAATAAATAATAAATAATAAATAATAAATAATAAATAATAAATAATAAATAATAAATAATAAATAATAAATAATAAATAATAAATAATAAATAATAAATAATAAATAATAAATAATAAATAATAAATAATAAATAATAAATAATAAATAATAAATAATAAATAATAAATAATAAATAATAAATAATAAATAATAAATAATAAATAATAAATAATAAATAATAAATAATAAATAATAAATAATAAATAATAAATAATAAATAATAAATAATAAATAATAAATAATAAATAATAAATAATAAATAATAAATAATAAATAATAAATAATAAATAATAAATAATAAATAATAAATAATAAATAATAAATAATAAATAATAAATAATAAATAATAAATAATAAATAATAAATAATAAATAATAAATAATAAATAATAAATAATAAATAATAAATAATAAATAATAAATAATAAATAATAAATAATAAATAATAAATAATAAATAATAAATAATAAATAATAAATAATAAATAATAAATAATAAATAATAAATAATAAATAATAAATAATAAATAATAAATAATAAATAATAAATAATAAATAATAAATAATAAATAATAAATAATAAATAATAAATAATAAATAATAAATAATAAATAATAAATAATAAATAATAAATAATAAATAATAAATAATAAATAAAAAAAGCCCACTCCGCCTGATTCCTTATTAATTTCAGAAAAAGAAAAACTCTATCCTGTTTTCAGGCCTGTTCTTTGACCTAATATACTCACAAGGATGGGCCTGTATATATGTCACAACTTTGATAAAAACCCCAGTATTGCAAGAATTTTCACTGAAGGCTTTAAGTTTTGAAAGAGTCTTTCATAATCTTATTATTTTAAACAAAAAAATTATATTGAGGTTATGATTAGCTATTTTATATATACTACAGGAATATTCCTCAACTTTTACAAATTTTTCAGGGCCTTTTTGCCCATGTTTTTGGTTGATAGTGACAGAAACATCAATATTTTTTTGATTTTCAATCCTGGTCAGGACTTTCAAAATTGAATTTGTTAGAATTTGATCAAAGAAGTATGTGATTTGACTTCAAAAAAAAGCATTATTTTAACTGGAATTCTTAAAAAACCACAATTTTTTCAAAGAAAAAAAAATGATTTTTTAATTGGTTACTCTTGTTGCCTTATTATGCAGAGCTGAATCATTAGCTTAAAAACCTCACAACAGAAGTGAAAAAATACAATCATTGATTCAGTAGAATGAAACCAATCTATAATTTATTCCCAATGTTTGTTCCCCTTGCTGATATTCCATTTTTGTGATGCCATTGTTGAAAATCCATTTATTAGGAGAATTTGAAAAGTTTTATTATGTACCTGCCCTAAAATTTGCCAGCTGCTTTCTCTGTTGCATATATTTTGATGAGGGGGTGTAATCTGGTGTTGGTATTTTTTTTGAATCCACAGCATCCGCTTTGTACTAAATGAGCTTTGAAATATCTTTCACAGGGTGTTTTTAGACCACAGTATTTCTAATTTTTTCAAATATAATTTTAAACCATTCAACTATTCAAATGTTCTGGCTGCTACCCTTCTACAAAACTTGGTCAATTCCTTTCCAACTGATGAATGGCCTAGAATTTCTTATGACTGGAAGTTGTTTGATTCAGTATGCACCTATCACTTATCTTTAAATTACTCTCCACCTTTTTAAAGTTATATATAATTCATAAAAAAAAGATTCCACTTTTGCTCTCAGAAAAGGGGGGACATAGATTAAATGTGTTTTGAATTTTGGCAATTTCTTTGCAGAAGCTTCAAGATAAAATTATAACCCAGGGTTGATTGACTTGTCCATTTATCATATGGGATTTGGTGTTGAATTGTCTTTTTAAACAATGGTCACCATGAATTAATTTTGAGAAATTTTCAAAATTGAGAAAGAAATGTCCCCCAGACCTTTTCCCCAAGGCCTAGGGGACACTACATGCATTTAGTTTTTTTAAAAAAGATTGCATGCATATAAATACTGTCCTTCTGCATGGCTCCAAAATTTTCTTCCAAATTGGATTTAATTTTTTTTCTGCCAATAAATCATAATCTAGTTTGATCCAAATTCTTTGGAAATACTGTGGCAGCAATAAAACCCAAAAAAAATCCCAAACAACTTAATATTCAAATATGATCATAGATGGGGATCTTTAGATTGGATTCAAAATCAGCTTCCAAAAACATCAATTGGAAAGATGAAATTTGGTAGATTTCAGCTACCAGTTACACTTACCTCCACAGCTTTTTTGACAAAGTCTGCCAATACCGGGGGCAGTTTAGATCAATTCCCCCAAAAAATTCAGTGATTATAGTCTTTCTTTTGTATTTCTTGAGTAGATAAAATATCACCTTCAATTTTTCTGTGTGGGAGTTTGTACAAGTACAGTATTTTCCAGATGTTTCTTGATTGGAATAATGAATGTTTTTCCACAACCCAGGGAAAAAATTTTATTCAATGAATAAAAAAACCATGATTCAGTATCTTCTTGTGAACATACCTCATCTGAAACACATAATTGGTTTTAAAACTAATTTGAGGTTGAGGCAAGTTCTCAACAAGAAAATGAGGCTAGTTATCAAAGGCCCTTCATCTGGACAGACCTTGTAGATTTTGAAGGTGAGGCCTGTAGTGCTACCATCCAGATTTTGAACCTGAGAAAGTCCAGTGTTGTACAATTGGGAAAAGTGATTCAGTTTTCACCACTCATCACCTTGGATTATAAGCATGTTATTAGCTACAGTTTTCCTTATTTCCCTCACAGCCGCTTGAAGGGTTTTTACCAAAGAGCCTGGTTGCACTTTGTGTGGTTTTTTCATGCTTCCAAAAGAAACTTCTGTATTTCCTGCAAACTATTCTGAAATCATCCAGTCTTTTCAATTATAAAATTTGGTACTTGGTCAGTAAATCAAAAGAACAGGATCAATTCAAAAACCAGTCTCATTGTTTTGGCATTATATAATAAATCCAAGGCCCTGTTGTGGGCACAACCAAAATAATGAGTTTTTATAATTATGCTTCATTTTTTATTGTCTGCTTTGTAAATAGTTTTACTTTGATTGCCTTGTAATTTGAAGCTAATGGCCTTTTTCAAACCTGAGATGCATGTGCATTGTATCAGAATTAGAACTGAATTTGATTTTGGCTGGGAAAGAGTTAAATGTTTTTTATGCTTGAGATATGGTTTACTTAACCCCAAGTTACACCAGAGTTATTTCTTTCAGTAACACTAACATTACAGGGAGGCACATGCTACCATGTGCCTCTGTTTCCCCCCTGTTGAGAATTTCCAAGCATTTGTTTCACTTTTTTTGATATTTGAGGTTACTTATGGGATTGTATTTTCTTCAATTTTTTTCAGGTTTTCAATTTCCAGGAAAAATTAAGGATCAAAATTTTTTAAAAAAAATCAAATGATAATTTCCAACAGATACAGCTTAAGCCTTGTCATTTTTTTTTATGTTAAGCTGGACCTATATTTTTCAAAATTGGAATTTTCAATATATCTTGTTTCAAAATTAAATTTATTTTGGGGTTTTATATTTTCACACCCCCAATCCTTTTTTTGCGCAGTTTTGATTTCCCCACAACATCCTGAAACGTCCCCAATCCATGTGGTGATCCTTGATTTCATGCAGTTTGGTGGAATTTTCAAAAAAAATGAAAATACAGACACCTAGACAGGCTTCCAAATCCTCTGCAAAAGAAAGATCAGATTTTTTGGACAATTTAAGGGCCTTCAAGATTCAACTCAAAAAATTAGGGAAAAAAACACTTTATGCCTCAAATCATTTCACATTTTTAGAAAATTTATTTTTTGGATTTTAGAAAATCTGAAGAGAGAGAAATTTTCAAAATATGACAGGCAATTAAAATATAATTTTTTAGATTTCTAGTACCTCATTTTCCTTCCAGGAAATGGGATTTACATCAAAATTAAGACATTCTTTTCAATTTTTTTTACTTATCTTTACAAAGATTTTTCCAAATTTTGAGCTTTTATTCTTTTAGTTGGAATTGAAAAGGGCACAAGAAAATAATTTGAGGTTTTCTGTTAGCTTAAAAAAAATATGAAAAATTCAGCAAAAAAACAAACAGATCATTCAATGAAAATCAATTAGTAATACTGTCTTTCTTGGATTTTTAGACTTTTTAGGAGGAAACAAAATCTTTAAACCAAGTTCAAAGTTATTATTAATCAAATATTCCCATTTTTTTGATTCCATGCTAGCAAAAGCCTTCCAAAGGCAATGTAATTGTGGGGCTGGCCACAGTTCAGAATTTGAGTGGAAATAAAATGTGTTCTATAAATATTCAAAATAATTAAATATATAAGAGATGTTTTAGAATTGGTAGTTGGAGGCGAATTGAGGTACAAAGGGGTCTAAAAATGGTGATTTGAGGGCTAAAGCAAGCTCCAAAAAAATCAAAAAAATATGTTTGTGTTTCATTTGAAGTGCATTTCAAAACTTTAAGTTCAGATTATCCATAAAATCAATCAAAATAGTATCAGAAATGGCTTTCAAATGCACCCCAAAACAGACACTTCCTGTTTTTGTTGTAGATGCATCAATTATTTTTAGGTAAATAATTGATCCTAAAAATCCCAAAAATAACTTTTTTGTGCCCTTCTCAATGCCCACTATAAGACTCTAAGCTTAGCATTTGGAAAACTCTTTGGAAAGATAAGGAAACAAAATTCAAAGAATGTCTTATTTTTGATGTTAATACCATTTTCTGGCGGTAGAATGAAGTACCAAAGATCTTGAAAAATTAAATTTGAATTGCCTTTCATATATGTAAACTTTCTGTCTCTCCAGATTTTCCAAACTCATGAAAATAAAATTTTTAAAATGTGAAAGTATTTGAGACATAAAGCGGTTTTTTTTCAATTTTTTGAGTAAAATTTTGAAGGCATTTAAATTGGCCAAAAACTCTCATCTTTCTACAAAAGATGTTTTAGAATCCTGTCTGGGAACCTGTATTTTTTTCATTTTTTTTTGACCACCCACCAAACCGCATGAAATCAAGGATTACTGCATGGATTGGTGATGTTGTGGGACTTGTGGGGATGTTGAAACCATGCAAAACCAAGGATTGGGGACATGAAAAATATAACACCCTTATTTTAATGGAAATTTAAATAAGTCACTCTAACTTGTAAATGTATGAGTATGTACTACTTTACCTGGTAAACAAGTCCAATGGACCAGCAAACCTTGTCCAGTTTTCAAGTTAGGAAGGACACATAACAACCAATTCAGACCCCCATTCAAGGAATTAAAGGTCAGAAATCAGCAGGATAAGGCTTCTCAACAAGGTATTGAAGGCCCCTCCAAAATTGCACAAGTCCATGTGGGAAGTGCCAGGACAAGGTAAGTGGCCACTGTGGTTTTTGACCAACAAAAAATAAAACTGTCACACGACCACCCCACATACTATAGGGCAATTCTTAGATGATTGTGAGCGCAAAGGAATACCAAGTGCAAGGGCAAGTGCGAAAAGCAAGAACCAGTTGCAAAGTGCAAACTTGGTTATGCCACTCAACAAACGGCGAGATGAATGGAAAGTGTTCCAAAGAAAGAAACTCAACCTGAGTCCGATGTGATAACTAGGTTGCAGCAAAATGCAAGAATGTATGAAATTAACTAACTGAGGAGACAATCATCAGGCAAGGGGATAGCCCTTATAAGGTAATCCAAAGTGACTAGATACAACCTGGTGATGAGCTAACTACAGGTGAGGCAATGAATGACAGGAACGGAATAGGAAATGAAGCAGTGGTATAGATCCGAGGTCTTAGCGTAAGTGCGAGACAATAGAATCTGAGCATACAATTGCATGAAAAATTGGGATAAGAGCAAGTGACGTTGAAGGTAATGCAAATGAGAGGTAATAGTGTATGCAGGGTAGGGACTAGTCCAATTGCTAACTATACAGTAGTGATGGCTTGGTTAGACGTAGATGTGAACTAACAAACAATGCATGACCAAAGATGGAAGTCCAAGGCTGTTGATTGGCCAGGGAAGGAGATTGGATCTCATAATGGATGGTCAACCGGTATGGAGTTAACTGCAAAGTTTGCAAGTATATACTGAGTTGGTCGCCAAGATTGGAAGGTCAGCGCGAGCCAGAGGAAATAGCGGATTGCACCATTGATGTTGTGCTTTTATTTGTGTCACGCTTTTAGACTGAGGTAGATGGTACTGAGAAGAGGATATGTCAAAGTGGTGAAGACAATAATCCTTAAGTGCAAAGCGTGACAGTTTCCCGGGTATAAAGACGCGAGCTCCTGCAAGCGTTCAGGTAAATTTTCCCATTGATCTCAAGTTGTTTAATTATCACTGTATACCCTTATACATTACTTAATTCATTACCCAATAAATTTTTATAAATTTTGTAAAAATGTTGTCATTGTCATCCCGCCCTTGCAAAAACTGTATTTGCCGCAACAAGCGTTGTATTCCCAGTACTGCCGTCCGAGGTCTCCGAGGCAAGTGCGAGCAATGTTGGCTTTGCAAGGTGGCGTGTAAGTTCCTTATAAATGTCGAGTCAACCATCAAGGGAGATGCGAAGTTGTAGGTCCACGCCAAGGGTCAATTACAAAATACCACCATTGCCAGAGATTGAATACTTGGGGACGCAAGTGCCTGGTGAGTACTAATCAGGACTAACTAATGATCTTGAAATAATAACTAATTGTTTGCTTGTTTGCTAGTGTTGCCTTGTTTTCAAAGATATACTACTAATACACCACCACCACCACCACCTTACTGGGGACCGCCGACTGAAAACCCGGGGACCCAGATGAATGCCGAGGTGCGAGGCAAGGTATCCGGTGCAGAACCGGTAGGAGTTATCACCAAGGAAGCAAGGGAGGAAGAAAACACAGCGGAACAAGAAGAGGAAAATGGAGGAAACGGAATTTAAGAGAACAAAGAGGAAGCAGGTGAATTAGAAGAAGGAAATGAAGGAGATGGAAGGGAGGAATTGGCTGGGACGGAAGGAATGGAGGGCCAAGGCAAAGCAGATCCGGTGCGAGTCGTATTGCCGGTCAAAACGGATGCAAGGCGCCTGACGGACGATATTGGAGAAGGCACGTTGGGTGGCCAAAGGAAGAGAGCTTATGAAGAGCTCTTGGAGGAAGGTGGATGGAATGCGCGACCAAAGAAAGCTTGGGTTGCGAGGTGCAAGGAGATCTTTGAGAGGCACATCGTAACGGAGGTGCTGGTACTTTGAAGAATGTCCGCCTTGATCAATGATGAAGACCTTGATACCTTTTGGTCCATGGTTGCGGAATTGATGGCAAATTGGGAGGATGCAGAAAAAGAGATAAAAGAAACTTTGTAATTTAATGTATATTATTTTTTTTTCATATTAAAAAATTTTATAATTATTATTATTATTATTTTAATAATAAGTGGAAATGAAGGGAAAATGAGAAAAGAATAACACAGTGTGATGGAGGGATTTGAATGATGAAATGATGGTGAAATAAGATAAGTTTTTAATGGGATGGAATATGGGATGGAATGTGATCAAGTAAGATAAATGTAAAATGGAATGAAATGGGATTGGATGGGATGAAATGTGGAGTGGAATGGAATGAAATTGGATGGGATGGAATGTGGAGTGGAATGGAATGGGATTGGATGGGATGGAATGTGGAATGGAATGTAATGGGATTGGATGGGAAAGAATCATGATTGCCAAGGTTTGCAAGGGTAGCTTGCATGGAATTCTCGAATCAGATTGGGTGAATTGCAAAGGTGATGGGCTGGTTCCCACAAGGTGCGATCTTCGTCAGACTGGAAGCCAGACCATTCAACAAGGTATTGAAGTTTTCCTTTGCGTAACCTGGAATCCAGAATACGACTTACTTCCCACTCTTGATGATCAAGGACAGTGACCGTTTCAGGAGGGGGATGAGTCTTGCCCGGGTATAGGACTCGAGCTGGCTCTAGGAGAGACACATGAAAGACTGGGTGGATACCTTGCCATTTTGCAGGTAAAGTAAGTTTAAAGGCGTTAGGGGAGATGACTGATTCTACTTTAAAGGGGCCAAGCTTTCTTTTGGAGAGTTTGCAAGTTGGGCAAGTACTGCGAATGTTGCGAGCATTGAGCCATACTTGATCTCCTACTGCAAAGGTTGGAGCCAAAGTGCAAGATTGGTCTGCTTGCTCCTCATAGCGCTGGCTTGCTTCTTAGAGGTTGGTTTGAAGTTGCAATTGAAGGGATTGAATTTGTTCAAGGTAATTAATAGCAGGTTGAGAAGGTGCTACGTGAAGGGAAGAGAAAGTTGGGTTTCTACCATAAAGAGTTTGGAAGGGCGACTGTTTGGTGGAGGAATGAGTGGAGTTGTTGTAGGTGAATTCGGCTAGTGGGAGCCATTGCGACCAGTTGTCTTGTTGATAGGCAACATACATTCAAAGATATTGTTCAAGGATCTGATTAACTTGCTTGGTTTTCCCATCCATTTCCGGGTGGTAAGCCGTTGATAAATTGCGAGTGATCTTCAAATGTTGGCATAGCAAGGTCAAGAAGCTTGAGACAAACAGAGATCCACAATCACTAACTATATTATCAGGGAGACCATGTTTCAAAAATACATATTCTATGAACAAGTTAGCCACGTCTTCTGAAGAGGCCATCACATTACTGCGTAAAAATAAAGCCATCTTTGAGGAGCAATCTACTATTACTAGAATAACATCATATCCACTAGAAGAAGGTAATTGAGAGATGAAATCCATAGACAGCGAGTGCCAAGGACGAGGCGGAATTGGAAGTGGCTGGAGCAGCCCATACTTCCGGTGTTTCAAGGACTTGTTACAATTGCAATCATAGCACGCGCTAACATAGTCTTTTACTTCTTTGGTCATACCAGGCCAGTAGAAGTCTTGTGCAATCAATTGGTAGGTTTTATCCTGCCCATAATGACCAGCAAGCGGAGAATCATGCCGTGACTCAAAGATATCTAACTTAATGCAAGAATTATCTGGTACTACTATACGATTATCATAAACTAAAAAGTCATTATCATCTATACTGTAAATACTATCTAATAAGTTTGCACTTTTGCAAAGTTCAATGCACTTGGGGTTGTTGCCTTGAGCTTGTTGGAGTTCAGAAGCCAAATCTTGTAAGCAAGCAATGATCAAACTGAGTTGGGCAGATTGGGTTGAGAAGAGTGTCCTAACGTTTTCAGGGTTTCTTTTGGCAAGGGTGCTCCCCTCCCTGGGTAAACATTGTCCCGACGTGATAAAGCATCAGGAACTACTGCTTGTTTCCCAGGACAGTACGTGATTGTAAAGTGAAACTTGGAGAGGTATTTGGCCCATCGCGCCTGTCTACGTGTGAGGACTTTTGAACTCATGAAATACTTCAAAGAATTATGATCAGTTAAAACCTCAAAGGATTCCCTAAGACTCAAAAGGTATGAACGCCATTTCTTAAAGCAGTAAACGATTGCAAGAAGTTCCTTGTCATGAATCTCATAGTTAAGCTCAGCAGCGAGCAACTTGCAAGACTCAAAAGCTACAGGGTGAAAGAGAGAAGTGGAAGGAGAAAACTGCAAGATGACTCCTGCAATCACATAGTTGCTTGCGTCTGTTTTGACAATAGTGCGAGCTAGCTCGTTGAAGTGAGCAAGTATTGGAGCAGTGGTGAACGCTTTCTTCAGAGCTTTGAACTCCGAAGCAGCTTGTTTGGTAAAAATAAAAGGAGTGTCTTTTTGAAGAAGGTTAGTAAGATTCACGGTTTTTTCAGCGTAACGCGCAATAAACCTTCTATAGAAGTTACTGAAACCAAGGAAAAATTGAAGAGATTTAAAGGAAGAAGGTGGGGGCCAGTCCAATATGCGTTTGCTTTTGGCTGGGTCCATCAATAGTCCTTGCTGCAAGACTACAACACCTAAAAAATGAAGAGAAGAGGAATGGAACTTGCACTTAGAGGCTTTTGCAAACAGGTCATTCTTGCAAAGTTGCTGTAGCACCTCTCGCACATGTGCAATGTGATCTTTGAGGTTTCTCAAGTAGACCAGTATATCATCAAGATATACCACGAGGTATTTATCTACAAGATCAGATAAAATGTTGTTGACAAAATGTTGAAAAGTGGAAGGAGCGTTGCAGAGGCCCAAAGGCATGACGGTATACTCATAGCTGCCAAACCGGGTTCTCATCGCAGTTAAATAATCATGACCTTCCTTAATGCGAATTAGGTTATAAGCACCTCGAAGGTCTAACTTTGAGAAATGAGTAGCTCCATGGAAGAGGGTAAGGAGATGTGACATAGGCGGTACTGGATAGGCATTCTTCCGGGTTACCTGGTTCAGTTTCCTGTAGTCAACACAAAGGCAAAGTCCGCTGTCCTTTTTTGGTACAAATAGAACAGGGGAACCGGTGTTTGAATTGCTTGGTCAAAGAAATCCTTTTGCTAAATTTTCCGCAATGTAGTCTTGAAGCGCAATTTATTCTTGCGTCGAGAGAGAGTAAACTGGTCCTGGTGCCGGAGGTGGGCCAGTAAGTTTGATCTTGTGATCATAAGGACGGGATGGAGGCAGTTTATCTGCTTTTGCAGCTGAAAAGACGTCAGCAAAGTCATGATAAACCAAAGGTAAAGACTCTCGAATGATTTCTAAATCTTCAATCTCGTCATCTTTGAGCACCGGGTTTGAGGTGCTTGCATGGTGCGAGAGGATTAGGGAGCTCAAAATACACCTTTTGGTTGGTGCCTGTTTCTCTTTGAAGGAACAGGAAAGAGGTAAGCTGGATAGGTAAGCAATAACTCCTAAGTCTGAAGAGGGAATTTGAGAATGAAGGTCAGGATATTGCAAATCTCCTGGCGGAAAAGTGTCATCCAACTCAATGACAGTGTCAGGTAGGCTGTTTAATTCCTGATTGAAGGAAAGGTTAGCGTTCTGGGGGTGCGAGGTTCGAAGGTTAATTACTCCTTCTTGCCAATTCACATCTGTATTCCAGTAAACTAGGAAATCATGGCCTAGAATGGTATCATCCATTCCGGGTATAGCCAAGACAAATAAATCCCATTTGAAGCTGGGGAAATTGGAGAATGCAAAGGTCCATTTTGCCTTTTGGGAAACCCAATGAGACAGTTCAGTTGCACTACTTACTAGATAGATGGGAAATTTATCTATCTCGGAACGCGTAAGATTTTTGGAAGTGGCAAAAGATTCACTGATGAAGGAAACGTTGGGGCCGGAATCAAGTAATACTTGATAAGGAGTGTTGTTGGAATGGAATAGGATAAATCTCAAACTTGGAGCACCTAGTGACTCGCAAGTGCAAAGATTTACTCGTGGTGATTTAGATAATGTGTAGCTTTCCTTGCAAGTATAAGAAAAACTACAAGCTAATTTTTTGACTGCTTAGCCGCTTCACGCGCTAATTGCTTTGCACAGCTGTCGACATCATGTTTACCTCCACAATACATACACAGCCTGTTCTTTTCCCTTTGCAGTCGTTCCTCACTTTGAAGCATCCCGGTTTCTTTGTCCAAGAACTTTGGAGTTTTGGCAACAGCTTTCCCTTTCAAGTTGGAGTTCAAAGTTGGGGTTGGTTTGGATGGTTTTGGGTTCCTCGTGTTTTGCTTCAAGGAGTCGTTCACCTTCGGAGCCAAGGTGGATGGTCCATGGTTGTTTCGCCAAGAGCGATTCTTGTCATGATAGCCATTATCAAGCTCAATCACTTGATCGATTAGCTGCTGAAGCAAGGTTGTCTTATGACCCCCAACTGCGAGCTGTTCAATTAAGCGGTCCGGTAAACCCTTTTGGAAATGGAATAGAAGAGCGGCCTTGTTCCACTGGATGCAATACTGAAAGGTTTGAAAATGAGAAATATAAAAGGAAGCTCTACTATTCTCCTTCATAAGTAAACTATTAAGTTTGTATTTGGCGTTTTGAACTTCATTGGGATCGTCAAACAGGGTGAACAATTGTTGCTCAAACTTGTCTCAGTTGTTGAGAATACAAGTGGGACTGTCGTTGAATAAAAGTTTGAGTTACGGTTCAAACCACTGCAAGGCTCTACCTCCTAAGAAGGACAAAGCATACATAACTTTATGTCTATTGGAAGGGAAATTGTTGGAGTTGTTTGAAAAGATGATTTTACAATACTGTAGGTAGGATCTAAGCTTATGAGGGTGTTCTCCTGTAAAGTGATCAGGTTGTTTCATGCCCGGAGTGCGAAAACTAGGAGTGCTTGGATTAGATCGCTGGGCACCATGAGTGAGGGCCTGGATCAATGTCAAAAGCAGGGTTGGAGCATTGGGCTTGAGAGCAGTAGTGCAAACCCCTGGTCTACCACGAGTCAAGGTTTCATCAGAAGAATGGTCGGAGTCTGCAAATTCTGCAAGAGGGTCCGTCGGAGCATCCCGTGGAGGAGCTTGAGGATCATTGAGAGGTTCCACAGATGGCGATTTGGAAGGAGGAACTGGATCTAAGGGTTGTTGGGCCCAAGGAGCGCTGGTTTTCCCTACCCAATGGATCTCATCATTGTAAGGGGCGAGGGAAGTGTTCCCGGTTGAGTGAGTACGTGACATTGAAAAAGAAGAAGTCTACTATAGATTGGCAGGCTACAATAGATGAGTTGAGTTAGTTAATTTACTTTCACACAACCACCCCACGTACTATAGGGCAATTCTTAGATGATCGTGAGCGCAAAGGAATACCTAGTGCAAGGGCAAGTGCAAATAGCAAGAACCAGTTGCAAAGTGCAAACTTGGTTATGCCACTCAACAAACGGCAAGATGAATGGAAAGTGTTCTGAAGAAGGAAACTCAACCTGAGTCCGATGTGATAACTAGGTTGCAGCAAAATGCGAGAACATATGAAATTAACTAACTGAGGAGACAATCATCAGGCAAGGGGATAGCCCTTATAAGGTAATCCAAAGTGACTAGATACAACCTGGTGATGAGCTAACTACAGTTGAGGCAATGAATGACAGGAACGGAATAGGAAATGAAGCAGTAGTACAGATCCAAGGTCATAGCGTAAGTGCAAGACAATAGAATCTGAGTGTACAATTGTATGACAAATTGGGACAGGAGCAAGTGACGTTGAAGGTAATGCAAATGAGAAGTAATAGTGCATGCAGGGTAGGGACTAGTCCAATTGCAAACTGTTCAGTAATGATGGCTTAGTTAGACGTAGATGCAAACTAATGAAAAATGCATGACCAAAGATGGAAGTCCAAGGCTGTTGATTGGCCAGGGAAGGAGATTGGATCTCATAATGGATGGCCGACCAGTATGGAGTTAACCGCAAAGTTTCCAAGTATATACTGAGTTGGTCGCCAAGATTGGAAGTTCAACGCAAGCCAGAGGAAATAGCGGATTGCACCATTGATGTTGTGCTTTATTTGTGTCATGCTTTTAGACTGAGGTAGATGGTACTGAGGAGAGGATATGTCAAAGTGGTGAAGACAATAATCCTTAAGTGCGAAGCGTGACAAAAACCCCTTGATGGGTGTAGCTGTTTGTATTAGGTTAAATAAAACTTGATTGTTTACAATGACAACCTAAAATAAAAAAAAATAAATTTATGGGGAATATATTGTGTGGTGGATGATAGATTGATATTGTGGCAGACCTTGTGGCCAACCCTGTTGACCACCAGCCTTTGCACCCTGGTCAACAGGCATGATTTGCTTGAAATCATGATTTCATTTTTCAACAGAACAAGGAATTACTTCAAGAAACCAAGGCCTCAAAACTCATCAAACAAGTCCTTGGGAATCAATCCAATTCTTTTGCGGACTTGTTTACCAAGAAAGGTTGTATTTCAGCAAGGAAATGGTGGTTGTTTATATATCTAAGACTTTTTTAATACTACCCTGCTCATTGTGGCCCAATGGTCTAGTAGTATGATTCGCCCTTCGGGTCATCTGCCCGCCATGGGCCTATTTGGGCGAGGTCCCGGGTTCAATTCCCGGTTGGGCCCCTTCTTTTGTCGCTACCGCCCAATGTCACGTTTTCTCATTATCGCTCTCCGTCGCAGGAACCCCCTCATGAGACAAGTCCGCCTTCCACCCAGTACGAGCTGTGGTTGTGGGCACTTGGAGGGAAACTGCCGGAGTCAGTCGAGTGAACTCGTTTGTAGCGTGAGCAACCGATCACAAGCAGCCAAATTATTAAATTCCAATCAGTCCCCAAATTTGGCGGCAACACTCTAGTAACATATAACTAAAGTACTCCTTGGGTTAACCAACAACGCAGAATCTCAAATCCAACGCCCCCTATGCCATCTGCATCGTCCCTCGAATGTTATCAGACCCCCTTAGCCTCGAGATATGCCTCAGCCGGTGAGCAATCCTTGCTTTCTCATGCTCTGTCAATCCCCATCTTGTGCTTTTGTTTGAAAACACAGGAAAATATCCGACCTTACAAAAACACTTTTCCCCCATCAGAATGCTAACAATCAGTAAAGAATTAATCATGTTAACTAATCTATAGTATCTGAAACTTGATCGAAAAATGATCGATTCTAGAGATGTCTCGATTGTTCTCGAGCCAAACCAGGTTTGGTACCTGGAGGCAGCTGTGGCTCTCCTTGGCCGAAGCTCAGAAGGAGCTTGGCTTACCGATCCCAGATGAAGCAATTCAAGAGATGAAGAATAATCTCGTACGTAGCTTATTTCTACCAAGGGACTGTGGAATGAGTCTGAGTGAATATCGACACCTGATCTATTTCTTCCCCCCCTTTTTTTTTTTTTTAAAAAAAAAAAAACAAAAAAAAAAAAACAATCTAGGTCCTCGATCACAAACAAATGGAAATGGCAGCAACTGAAGAGCGTAAAAGAAGACATGATGTGATGGCACATGTTCATACCTTCGGTCAAGTAATACTCCTCCCTGGATTTGTTTTTTCTTGCCTTTCCAAGGATTGCACATCATCCTGAGCTGATTGAATTTAAATCTCTCCCCTTTTGCCCTAGGTTTGCCCCAAGGCTGCTCCGATCATTCATCTTGGAGCAACATCATGTTATGTGACCGATAATGCAGACCTAATATTTCTAAGAAAAGGGTTTGAGATCTTAATACCCAAATTGGCCGTAGTCATCTCGAGATTATCAAAATTTGCAAACGAATATAAGGATCTACCCACCTTAGGTTGGACTCACTTTCAACCTGCTCAACTGACGACCGTTGGAAAACGAGCGACACTTTGGATTCAAGAGTTATTGATGGATTTAAGAAACTTGGTCCGAGCTAATGAGGACTTGGGATTTCGAGGTGTTAAGGGTACCACCGGTACTCAAGCTTCATTCTTGGCACTCCTCGATGGCGATCATCAATTAGTCGAAAGACTCGATGAATTGGTGACCAAGAAATCCGGTTTCAAATTCGCCTATCCCGTCTCTGGTCAAACTTACACTCGCAAGATCGATATCGATTGCATCGCCCCATTGGCTTCCTTCGGTGCCACCGCTCACAAAATCGCTACCGACATCCGTCTGTTGGCTAACTTAAAGGAAATCGAAGAACCTTTTGAATCCAGTCAAATCGGAAGTAGTGCGATGGCCTACAAGAGGAATCCGATGCGTTGTGAGCGTATCTGTTCACTGGCTAGACATCTAATGGTCTTACAGGTTAGCACCGTGTTTCATTCTCCCTAAATTATAATTGGTTTTATTATCCAGTTATTGCTTAATTTTATCAATCCTTGGCTTCTTTGATTTTTTTTTTTTTTTTTTTTTTTTGCATTGGTGACTGGAATCCAATATGTTGTGTAGCAAAATGCGTTGATGACGTCTTCAGTCCAATGGTTTGAGAGAACTTTAGACGATTCGGCAAATCGTCGAGTCACCATCCCAGAAGCCTTTCTGACGACCGACATCATCCTGACTACTTTACAAAACGTTAGTGAAGGGATGGTCGTTTATCCAGCTATCATCGGACGGCACATCAAAGCTGAATTACCATTTATGGCCACTGAAAATATCATCATGGAAATGGTTAGGATGGGGGGTGATCGACAAGAATGTCATGAGAAGATTAGAGTCTTGAGTCATCAAGCCGCCAAGGTGATCAAAGAGCAAGGTGCTGACAATGATTTGATCGATCGGATTAAGAATGATGCTTATTTTGAACCGGTTCATCCCAAGTTGGATCGACTCTTGGATCCTAAGAGTTTCATTGGTCGTGCTCCTCAGCAAGTGGAGCATTTCCTCAAAGGTCAGGTTCTTTTAATCCCTTTACACCTTCCTTCGATCTTATCAATCGATGGTTGGTTAGATAGCTTACCCCTCCTCTCAAATCCCATCTGTTGCCTCCCGGTTCTCTTGACGGATTCGGATATTTCTGCAGATTGGGTAGAACCAGCTTTACAACCGTATCAAAAGCATATCCATTCTTCTAACCAGGCTGTTTTGAACGTCTAGTCGGGTCGATGGATTTGTCAATTTGCCCTTTAAAATCTGCAAGCAATCAAAATAGAGTCGTATCCCTCTTCTTTCGACTTGAATCATGTTCAAAAATTTCAATCAAATCCCGTCGAGGGTTCATTTGATCATTCAAAAACATTCAGGCTGCAGTGAAGTGGTTTGATCAGCAGACAGATCCAAAAAAGAGAAGGAAAAAAAAAAATCTATTCATCGCCAATATTGAAGTCTCATCTTTCATTGATCCGCGGCATCTACCGCCCATTGGATCCTCCCTGCACCTGAACTCTAAGTGGCTTTGGCACATGAATCATTTGTTCTGATTGGGTTTGGAATGTTGTTCCCATTGGCAAATTACCCAATGGAAGTTCCCCCCGACCATCCAGCCCATAGTACTTGTCATCCCAGGAAGGGGGTTACTAGAAACAGATCAGTTCAAATCACAAACCGGTTCTTCTTCTTCTTCTGTTTGAACCGTTTTTCTCTTGGTTCGTAGCAGACGCTAGGAATGGCTTGACAAGGTTAATGGTCAACAACTCAGAACCCGATCGATTGATAAAATCATGGTCGTGGGTGCCAGGTTTGTGGATGTATGGACGGAGTGGATAGTTGTTCACTTGAGCTGGGTCATCTCTCAGCTTGACTGCCTGAGAGAGGGCTAGAATTCAAGAAGTGTAGATGAATGCAGAGGTTCGATAAAGAGAAAAAAAAAAGTCACTTGAAATAAGATCAGGAAGAGAGCAAGGGATTCAAGCGAACAAGTTAGGAGAACCTCGAGTGGTTTGTAAGAGCCCTAAAATGAATTTGAGACTTGTTCTTCGAGTTCATCACCTCACAATGGTCGATCTGAACTTGGTGCTTTGGACAAAGTATTCCGCCAATCATACCTTTTTTTTTAAATAACCATGATGATGATGATAATAGTACAAGATTTTTAAAATCAAGGCCCTGTTGATCTATATTTCTGATATGTAGATATCTTAGTCTGTGTCTTCATTTTTACTTTTCAAAAAAAAAAAAAAAAAAAATCAATCAGCATGGATGTGAAGAAATCACACGTAAGATTTCTGAGATGGATTACCAAGCAGGCAGTTTTGGTGACAAGAAATATCCAGGATCTAGAAAGAGTCATGGAATTGAGAAGGCTGTTTGATAATTGGGTGAAATGATGAATGTTGGTGTGTGTGTGTGAGGGCAGGGGGGCATTATAAGAAACTTGATGGATCATTTTAGCTTGAGAGGACTTACTCTGCAGGGCTTACTCTGCTCTATGGCCATCATCATCCTCAATGAGGTCAAATTTCTAATTCTTAGAATACCTGAATTAGATCTTCATGGGGGGGGTTCAAAACACTCTTTACATAAATATCCTCAAATTCTTGGTAGACTATGACTAGCCAGTTCAAAATTTGAGTTATTAAACCATTCCTATGGCTTGATATATATATATATATATATTATAGTCTTTTTCCCCCAAATTTGGGGGATGGAGTAAATAAATGTAGAGTTTTGAAGAGACTTGTCAGCCTGACTAAGTGAAAGACCCAACAAAAATGTAATAAACAAACCTAATCTCATGCTTCCAGTGGCATGTCCTTGCCAATGTTATTAGATTAGGTTTGGACTGAGAGCTTGTACCTACAGACTACTTCTGGCCATGTTGTACTTCTCTCTCTTACTTTTCTTCACTCATTCACCATGAAAAATCAATGATCACTTGATTAAAACTGACAGAACTGAGGAAAAAGGGGCCCTTTGTGCCCTGGTATGTCACTTATAACCAGCTGATCATTGATTATTCATGGTGATTTTTGTATCTTTCATTCTATCTCAAACATACCACTCTTAGGTAGATTTTCTCATTCCATCTTGTGTGTCAGTCTCCTTTGGTCCCAAGACCTGAACCCTTGCCTCAACACTTGCTGGTGTTTCTTTACAGGTCTGAATCTATTTATCTTTTGATTTCATCCTCTGATTCTTCTCTTTTCTCCATCTCATGTGCTTGTTAAAGTAATTGAAACTCATTGTTGTATCTTTTACTCTATCTCAAACGTACCACTCTTAGGTAAGTTTTATCATTCCATCTTGTGTGTCAGTCTCCTTTGGTCCCAAGACCTGAACCCTTGCCTCAACACTTGCTGGTGTTTCTTTACAGGTACCTTCTTTCATTCCATCTCATGTTCCAGTCACCTTTGGTCCCAAGACCTGATCCCTTGCCTCAACACTTGCTGGTTTTTCTTTACAATAAAAATGAATCAACATGAACAGATGTGATATTTTTTAAATAACAAAGAATTTAATCAAGTGTGAAATTATGGGAATGGATTAAAAAAAAATAATGAAATGAACAATTGTTCAAGTATTTCAACAGATAAGCAAGTAAAAAAATCTTGATAATTGATTTTGGTGGGGGATAGAATTCAAAAAATCATGTTAAAACAATTAAATTAAAGAAATGGACATGAAAAAATGGGATACTTTTTCAACAGTTTTAATCAAGTGAAAAATTTGGGCAACAGATTAAAAAAAAACATTACCCCCAAAATTTGGAGAGGAGACCCATTGGGGGGGGGGAAATGTGGAATTTTAATTTTAAAATCAGATTGATTTATCTGCTAAAACCCCAACCCCAACCCCCCCCCCAAAAAAAAAAGAAAAAAGAAAAAAGAAAAGAAAAGAAAAGAAAAGAAAAGAAAAGAAAAGAAAAGAAAAGAAAAGAAAACATTTTCAAAAAGATTCAATGTGCACTGTAAATAAGATGCATTATTAACCAAAAAATCATGAGAAAGACTTCCAAAAAGAAAAATGTTGAAAATGAATCAAAGTGCATGATGAATGGTATTCAGAACCTCATGGTAAACAATATTATCAGTTTCAAAATAACTTTGGTTTTGTGGTCTCTGTGATACAACTACTCTTGTTGATTGGCTTGATATACTCCTTGAAAATGCTATATATAACTGCCCATGGCTAAAAACTGGATCCTGAAGATAAAGGCCAACATTTGAAATTTTCTAACCTTGAGATTTATTAATTGTCAAAGAGAAGGCCAAATTTACTGGAAACTGTTTGCAGATGAATTTAAATGGAAGACAATTTTGATCTGGTTCAGAAATCAAAGGGATGCATGGAATGGCAACAACTCTTCCCATGGAATCACCTGTTGTTATCTTGGAAAATATGATATTTTTTCCCAATCTTTACACAACCAAGCAAGTTCCATTGCAAAGGCCAATTTTATGATTCATATTCCTCAACATTGCTATTGGGGCACCAAATTTCATAGTTAAGCTATGGGGAGGAAAGATTGGAAGAAATGATGTATTGAGGAACTCTTGTTGGTTAAGATTTTGTGTGTCATCTTCAACAGAGTCATGGCTTGTGTAAGTTCTCATTGTATTATTTTCTTCATTTCCGGGGAGTGAATTCATAATGAATTAATTTATCTTTTTTATAGAAGTATTCTTGCAAAATAGGATCACATGTTCCATTAGATAACCATTTCAAAGGTAGCAGTGGTAAAAGTCTTGAAAAATAATGTTGATTAAATTCTCCAAAGTATGATCTTTTCTATTACCATGAATAAAATTGTGTTCTGGAAGCAAGATTTTCTTTGAACCATCAATCACATTGCAACCATCTCAAACTTCAAGTAAGAAATTCTGGAAATCAGGATCACCTGCAGCATGCACAATTGAAGTGAGGTTCAAGAATTGGAAATATCTCCAGCAAACTGAAATCACTAAACTGGCATCAACAATTTAGGGAAATCTACCTTTTTGAATTACTGGTAACATTTTCCTAAGGTCCCCCCAAAGAACCATGACTTTACCACCAAAGGGTAGATTGGAATCCATGATGTCTTGTAGTAGTCTTTCAACAAGCTCAAGAGCATGCCTATGACTCAGAGGTGCTTCATCCCAGATTATCAAAGAAGCTAATTTGATATCTTGAGCTTTTTGAGAATGCTTTGAAACCCTTGAAACAGAGTTGTGATTGATTTTGAAAGGGATTAAAAAGGTTAGATGAGCTTTCCTTCCATTTGGTATATTCATGGCAGCTATTCCACTACCAGAACATGCCAGAGCTATTTCCCCTGTTTATCTTATTGAAGCCAATAAAAAGTTATACACAAATTCTTTTCCAGATCCCCCAGGTAAATCAATAAAGAATCAAGAAGGCTTTAAAGAATTGCATGCATCCATTATCAGGTCGAAAATATGTCTCTGTCTATCATTCAGCAAAAAAACAATTTTCCAAGTCTGATTGAGGTACTGTTGAATTTTTTTCTTCCTGAGGAATCCAGTTCCTGTTGTTTGTTGTACTTTTAACTGTTTGGTCAAGTCTTGGAAGATCATGGAAAGCCTCTTAAACACTGGTTCCCATATTTTTAAATATTATCTGGTTGGTTGCTGTTAATATTTCATTAGAGAGAACCCTTTTTTCTCTGATGAGCAAAATCATCAACCATTGAATTGAATGACAAGTTCCATAATCTAAGTGGGTTTTCTGGTTGAAAAAGTGCTAAGAGAATTCCAAATAACCTCCTTAGATGATATGGATCAATAGATTCATCTGATTCAAGCATATTTGATTCCAAATGAAAATAATCCACAATTAGACCCCTGGCCAAAGCTGCTTATCTGAAAGTTGAGTAAGAAACTCCATTGACCTGTTTCAGGTGATCAAAAGAAGTAGCACCAACTGAATTATTCAACAACAATCTGAGAAACCAACTTTGTCCAATTAGGAGGGGGGGTGGTGGGTGGGGCCATGGATTGTTTGATCAATTGATTGATCCAAGCAAGGCAGTTGGTGGGTGGGGCCAAGGATTATTTGATCAATCAATTGATCAAATAATCTAAAAGAATGGGGGGGTCCTAAAGAGAGGAGGATTTTGATCAGAAATTGGTCCGTATGAGGAGGAGGAGGGGGCTGGCCACAACAAGCAATTGATTGATTGATTTCTTGCAGTTTGATCAATTGTTTGCTTGTCAATTGATTGAAAAGGAGGAGGGGAGTGAGGAAATAACTAGAGGGGGTGATGGATCAAATGGAAATAGCTATGAAAGAGTGCTGGGAGTGTACCTGGAAAGGATGTATGGATTGATCCATCAGCTCCAAAATCAAAGGGAGGAGAAGGGGGGGACTTACCAGGGTGATTGGTTGATTTATGGGTAGCAGAAGCAGGAGCAGGACTGGGGGAACTTTGAGATGGAGGTGGATTTTGAGGTGGTGGTGGTGGGTGATGCAGTTTGGTGAGGAGGAGGGAGGAGTGGACTGGTGGTGGTTGAGGTGGTTTGGTAACAAGGAGGGAGGAGTGGACTGGTGGTTTGGTGGGGTGAGGTGGGCGGTTTGGATGCTTTGGTTCTGTTTTGTCTAAGTCCACCAAAAAAAAAAAAAAGGCAAATTTCAAATTTTCAACCCTGAGGTTGCAAACAGGGCGCAAAACCCCATTTGAAACCCATATGAGTCACAGATGGATATATATATTTTTTTGTATTTTTTTTTTTTACTTTTTTTTATCTCATTTTTTTTGTTCTATTTTAATAAAACATGAAAAATAAAAAATAAATAAAAGATAAATAAATCATAAATAAAATAAATAAATGACAAATGATAAATAATAATAAATAAAAAATAAACAAAAAATAAAGAAAAAATAAATAAAGAAAAAATAAACAAAAAAATAAACAAGAAAAAAAATAAAAAATAAATTAATACATTAAATTAAAAATATGAATATAAAAAACAATATAAAAAAATAAAATTAAATAAACAAATATATAAAATTAATAAACTAATTAATTAAATTAAAAATATAAATATAAAAAAAAATGAATAAATTTAAATAAAATGAAATGAATAAATAAAAAAAAAGGGCATTATTTTTTTCACAGGTTCCACCCTTAGAGTCATGGGGGTACTATGTCCCTGCAACATCCAGTATACACGGACAAATCCTTGTTTACATGGGCATTTCAAGAAGTTTTTTTTTTGAAATTCTAACACAGCAGGCCTGTAGATAGGTGTCTTGAACCCTTATGACTAATCATTTATACTTTTGGGACCAGTTAAACCCCTTCAAAAATCCAGTCAAAAAATTAACAAAATAAAAAAAAAACCTGATTTTTGGAGCTATTCCTTTGGCTTTTGGCTTAAGTTTTTTTGGCACTTTGAACTCTCACATTATTTATCAATCAGCTGAAGAGCTTTAAAATCATTTTTTGAGATTTTTTGGATGTATACTTGGCCTCCAAACATTGGATCCAACATAAAAACACTTCAAAATAGCATATCCTTTTCAAGATTTTTTTTTTCACTTCTTGAATCAATGTTTCTCTCAATTGTTTTTGACAAAAAATAATATTAAAATCCAAAAATTCAATTGAAAATTTGGCTGAGCTTTAATTATAGGTTTTGTCCCACCAAATATTCATCACAATGAAAATAATTGAAAATAAAAGCCGTGGTCTTTCCTTATTCCTGCTTTCTTTGTTGTGCTTACATATGAGAATTTGAAGTATTTGAGCTTTAAAGGTTAAAACAGGCTTCTGAATGTTTTCAAATATATATTTTTCTTAATTCTTGAAGCACTATTTGTGCCATAAATGTTAAAATACGTATGCACTTACATGTGTGCTACGTATGAGTGTAATCCAAATGGGATGCACATGTGGGCCCCTGCAGCCCATTGGACACACACACGGACCATACGTGCCTGTGTGGATGTCACAGATTTGGGGAAACTGGCCTCAAAACAGGTGAAACAGGCCTATTGGTACACGGGCCCTAACAGCCCCGGTGGGTTATATGGGCAAATACAGCCAGATGGGCTTGTATGGGCATAATTGGGCCCAAGGTTTATTTTGGACATACTTGGCCAGATGGGCTGGCCCCCCAAAGTATGTTAAACTCACTTTTTGGGCTTGGGGGCGGCCCATTGGGGCCGCCGCCCGTGTCACAGCCCATTAGGGGCTGCCACCTGTGTTGCGGCCTGCTTGGGGCCGCTGTTTTTGCATTTGGCCCGTTTATGGGGTCCAACAGCCCGCGCAGGGCTGTTGTAGGGAGCAGAGGGACTCAAAATGGAGTCCCCCCACCCTGGTGGCGGCTGATTGCGGCTGCTGGCTGGACCCAGCTCCTCACCCTCCCCTTGCTTGCCATTGCAAGGGGAAGGAGGAGGGCTGGCTAGGTTGAACCAGCCAGCAACCGGTTGCAAGAGGCAACCAGTCAGGGTGGGGGGGACCTGATCACCCCCCCACCAAATGTGGTGGCTGGGCTGGTTGCAGTGAGGCAACCAGAGGTGGGGGGAAATTGACCACCCCCCCACCATCAAAAGGGGCGCTCTCCCTCCCCCTTTACCAAGGGGGAGGAGCGACGGGCTGGAGGGGATTTGAACACCCCCCAGCCCACCTACCTTGACGACGCCCTGGGGGTATTGACCTCCAGGGCCCCTGGTAGGGGGATTTGACCGCCCCCTCCAGGGATTTGAGTGAAAGAGGGGGGGGCGGCATGTCCCCCAGTTACACCCACCCATGTGTGTCTGAGACCAGACCCAGGTGTGTCCTGGCTGCCACCTGGCCATTTGTATGGCCAGGGGCTGGTTGCATGAGGCAACCAGCCAGCATGTGAGGTAACAGGGCCGGTTGTAACAGAAAACCAGCCAGGGGTTTGAACAGCTAAGGGGCTGGTTCAGCCCCATTACAGTGGAAACACCAAAAATGACCGGAATAGGCTGGTTGTAAGGGTACAGGGGCTGATGCCCTGCGGGCTGATGTAGCCCAAACCAAGTAACAAGGCCTGTAGAGCCTGTAGAGCTCTTTGGGGGCGGACAATTTGCCTTTTGGATTGTTGTATCATGGGCTCACACGAGGCCAATCCTTTGTACTTAAGGAGCTCTTATCCCTGATGTTTTAAATCATCAATTCATCATCCAATTGAATTCATCACCAATATCACCCAATGTATTTCCCCATTGTGAGAGCCCATTAGCAATTATTGACACAAGGTGTCCATCATTTCTTTTGCTTTAAATAATGCTCATTTGCCTAAGCCAATTGCTGGCCATAATTATAACACATTATCAGTACCAAAATCATCATTAATTCCAAGCCATCTAGACCCTTGTAACTCACTCTGGAGAACCTCAAAGACCTCAAGTTTTCCAAGAAGATTTCCTATATCCCTGATGTTAGCTCCACCCTGATAGTTCTGAACAGTCAGAATTATAATGCTTGGTTTTTCCTTATGGATAGTGAGCTGGAAAACATCTGTTATGGGGAGATAATGGATGCAGATGACACTTTGATCAGTTCAGAAGTGGAGAAAAAGTCTTATCATCTCATCCTTAGGCATCTTGATGAGAATCATGTGACATGGGTTGCTGATACTCTTAAGGAAGATGAGAGAAGGAGGGGCAGTATCCTTTGGAAGTTGCTTAAGTCCAAATATGCTGGTGATTCTGTTCAATGAACTATTCAAGTTACAATATTTGAATTGTAAGCAGTTTGTTTCAGAGGCTAGGTCTAGTATAGCCAAGTTTAAGTCATCAGGAATTAACATGGATACTTAGTGTTTGTCACTCTTAATCCTTCAGAAGCTACCAAAGGAGTTTGATTCTTTAGTCAGAATTATTTCTCAATTGGATTCTCTTCCTGGGGAGGAGGATGTGCTGAAGAGGATTGAAAAGGATGATCTTCAGTTCAAGATGAAGGGAAGTTCTGGAACAGCCCTTGTTGGAAAGACTGGAAAATCTTGCAAGAAGGCAAAAAAGAATTTGTCCAAGGTCTTATGCTATAATTGTTAGAATAAGGGGAATTATGCCAAGGATTGCAAGAAGGACAAGAAGAGGAAGAAGTCCAAAGAGAATGACAAGGAGGTCAATCTCACTACTGAAAACATTGCAATGGTGGTGTTTGATGGTCCAATGGAAATGGTTGTTGGGGAAGAAGGTCCCAACAAGAAGGCCAAAATTGATGAAGATCAAGAAATGGACTTGATTGATTATGAAGTGAGTAATCTTAACCTCAAAGATGAGAACTTATCAGTGACTGATAAAGCTTCTTTACTATTACGAGGATTGAAGGAGGATGTTCTTGTTTTGATTGATTCTGGTTGTGCAGATCACATGTTCTTTGAACCAAATTTATTTTCAAATCTTAGTGATTATGATGGAGTTGTAAATATTGGTCAGAAAGGCAGAAAAATTCAGATTAAAGGAATTGGAAAATTTATTCTTGCAAAACAGTTGGTTTTCAAAATTTCTTTTGAGAAAGTGTTCTATGTACCAGAGTTGCCTTATAACCTAGTTTCCCTTGGAGTGTTGTGGAAAAAAGGTTTCCAGATTTGTTATCTTAAAGAAGATAAGCTTGTTATGGATATGAATGGGAGAACTGTTCTTAGTGGACAGGTTTGGAACAAGCTTTTTTGTGAAAGCTTGTTCAAAATCTCAGCTTTGAGCACTGTTTCTCACAATAGAAGTGGCCATAAGGTAAAGGACAGCAACTGTGAGAGTTGTACCTTAGGGGCTAAGACTAGAAATGTGTTCTCTAAGAGTAGAGATTGCACTGATGTTCCTAGAGAGGAATTTTCCATTGATTTGGCAGGGCAATTCACACCGGAGTCCCTTGATGGGGAAAGATACTTCATCAATTTAGTTGATACTGCAACTAATTATGTTTGGGTTGAACCAATTCGATCTAAGGATCAGAACACAGAGGAGGTTTCTGTAATTTTCAAAGTATAGAAACAGAATGGTCTAATGAAGGAGATCCAGAGGGTTATTACCAATGGAGGTGGTGAATTTGTGAGTAAAGAGTTTGATATTTTATTGAAAGATTATGGTATCATTCATATAGCCACTACTGCAAGTACTCCACAGAATAATGGAATAGTTGAGAGAATGAATAGGACTTTACTGGAAAAAGTCAGAAATATTATGTCTCAATCTGGTCTACCAAAGTTCTTATGGGCTGAGTTGATGTTTACAGTCTGTCTGTTGCACAAAATTGTAATTTTTAATTGGAAGAGTCCTCATTATCAGTTTTGGAAGTTGTACCCCAGAACATCACACCTAAGAACAATTGGTTGCTTGGTGTATTATAGTGTCCACCATAATGAGATGGTTGGAAAATTAGACCCTAGAGCCAGAACAGGGGCACTTGTAGGCTATGATTTAATAAGTAAATTGTATAGGATCTATTTTCCAGGGACAAGAAAGTTTATCTGTAGTAGGGATGTAAAATTTGATGAAAGTACCTTTCCACTCAAAAGGAGTGAAGATGTTGTTGTGAATAAGTCACAGAAAGAAATAGAATTAGCACCTATTTCACCAGAAAAGGCTGAGGAACATGTGGTTCCAGAAGATGAAGAGTTGCCAGACGTGCCACCAGAGGGTTTAGTGCCCGCTTCAGGGGAATCTGTTAATTTGAAACCTGATGAGCCTCCACCTCCAGTTAGAAGGAGTGGAAGGGTTAGAGTTCCAGTTGATAGGTACTGGGAATGGAAGTCCCATTATGCTGCTGCAGGATATGAGGAAGATACATTTCAGGAACAGTGTATGCTCAATGAAGTCCTGGAGTTGAGTTCAGAAATGGGTAACAGGGTTAACCCAAATAGCTTTGGTCAAGCTATGAATTCTGATGAGAGAGCCAACTGGAAGAGTGCTATTTTTGAGGAATTTGATTCTCTGGAGAATAATATTGTTTTTGAAGTGGTTAAGAGTGATTCTGTTCCAAAAGGAAAGAACATTGTGGGGTCTAGATTGGTTTTAAAGAAGAAGTTTGACAAAAATGGAGTTTTGAAGAAGTTCAAAGCTAGATGCGTTGCACAGGGCTTCAATCAGAGAGAGGGTATTGATTACCAAGAAACTTTCTCACCAATTGGAAGGCTTTCCACCTTCAGGTACATCATTGCTCTCGCAGTGGATTTGGGTGAAGAAATCAGACAAGCTGATTTTGTAACAGCATACTTGAATGCAAAACTTGGAGAGGAGGGGACTGTTTATATGTCAATTCCTGATGGTTTTTGTGAATGGTTAGTAGAGACTAAACCAGAAACCATGAAGAAAATCTGTGTTATAAGTTTCCTTTCAGCAGATAAAGGGGAATATGTCCTCAAGCTGTGTAGATCCCTTTATGCATTGAAGCAAGCAGCTAGGTTGTGGTATAATACCATGAGTGAGAAACTGATACAGATTGGTTCCAAGAAGTCTGAGGCCAACCCTTGTCTCATTGTGAGAAAGGATGCAATTTTGTTTGTATGGGTCAATGACATTATCATCATTGGAAATGGTAAAGAGAGATTCATGGATACACTCAAAAAGGAATTCAAGATAAAAGATCTTGGTCTGGTGCAACAGGTGCTAGGAACAAAAGTCAGTAAGAGCAAGAATGGTATTAAGTCAGAGCAGAGCCACTACATGGCATCTCTTCTTAAGCAATATGGCTTAGAAAATGCAAAGGTGTTTGGTACTCCCATTCAGTCAAACATTTGTTTAGAGAAGTCTACAGATGAGGAGTATCTGGAGTTTGTTCAATCTGGGAACAACTACAGGTCAGCTATTGGATTGCTTAATTATTTGGGGCAGTCTAGAAGGCCCAATATTGCCTTTGCAATTGGTGTCTTGTTGCAACACTTAGAGAATCAAAGCATGAGGTGTTGGTCAGCGTTTAAGAGAGTTATGAGTTATCTTAAAGGAACGCACAGTCTGGGACTGTTGTTTACAAAGTCAGCAAACTTTGATTTGGTTGGTTATTCTGATGCAAGTTGGGCAGATGGCAACACTAGGGAATCAACAAGTGTTTTTGTGTTCTTCTTAGGTAAGAATCTGGTGTCATGGATGTCCAAGAAGGTATCAGCAATAAGTCTTTCATCAACAGAGGCTGAGTATAGAGCTTACGTAGCAGCTTCACAGGAGGAAAAATGTTTGAGGAAAGTCTTAGAGGATACACATAAGCCACAAGGGTTTGTGTTGTTGTATTCTGATAACCAGAGTGCCATTGTGTTGGCACAAAACCAAGTTTTCCATTCAAGAAAAAATATATTGATGTTCAATATAACTATATTTGCAATGAAGTTAACTGCAAGGAGATTGTGTTGAGGTACATGCCTACTGGAGCAATGATTGCAGATATCTTAACTAAGGCTTTAGATAGGAACAAGCATCAAGGCTTTGTGACTAATATGCAAATGTTACCCCTTTTGGATTAAGGGGGTGTATTAAAATATGTATGCACTTAAGCGTGTGCTACGTATGAGTGTAATCCAAATGGGATGCACATGTGGGCCCCTGCGGCCCATTGGACACACACACGGACCATATGTGCCTGTGTGGATGTCACGGATTTGGGGAAACTGGCCTCAAAACACGTGAAACAGGCCTATTGGTAAACGGGCCCTAACGGGCCCGGTGGGGTATATGGGCAAAAACAGGCAGATGTACTTTTATTGGAATAATCAGGCCCAAGGTTCATTTTGGACATACTTGGCCAGACGGGCTGGCCCGCCAAAGTATGTTAAACTCACTTTTTGGGCTTCGGGGCGGCCCATTGGGGCTGCCGCCCATGTTGCAGCCCATTTGGGGCTGCCTTCCGTGTTGCAGCCCATTTGGGGCTGCCGCCCATGTTGCGGCCTGCTTGGGGCCACTGTTTTTGAATTTGGCCCGTTTATGTGGCTTGAAGGCCCGCGCAGGGCCGTTGTAGGGGGCAGAGGGACTCAAAATGGAGTCCACCCACCCCAGTTGCGGCTGATTGCGGCTGCCGTGCTGGGCAGCAGCCAGCTGGCCCTGGCTCCCCCCCCTCCCCTTGCTTGCCATTGCAAGGGGAAGGAGCAGGGCTGGCTGGGTTGAACCAGCCAGAAACCGGTTGCAAGAGGCAACCAGTCAGGGTGGGGGGGACCTGATCACCCCCCACCAAATGTGGTGGCTGGGCCAGTTGCAGCAAGGAAACCGGCAGTGGGGGGGAATTGACCACCCCCCCACCATTAAAAGAGGCGCTCTCCCCCCCCCCCCCCCTTTACCAAGGGGGAGGAGCGACGGGCTGGAGGGGATTTGACCACCCCCCAGCCCACCTACCTTCACAACACCCTGGGGTTATCAACCTCCAGGGCCCCTGGTAGGGGGATTTGACTGCCCCCTCCAGGGATTTGAGTGAAAGAGGGGGTGGCAGCATGTCCACCAGTTACACCCCCCCATGTGTGTCTGAGACCAGAACCAGGTGTGTCCTGGGTCCCACCTGGCCATTTGTATTGCCAGGGGCTGGTTGCATGAGGCAACCAGCCAGCATGTGAGGTAACTGGGCCAGTTGTAACAGACAACCGGCCAGGGGTTTGAACAGCTAAGGGGCTGGTTCAGCCCCATTACAGTGGAAACACCAAAAATGACCGGAATAGGCTGGTTGTAAGGGTACAGGGGCTGATTCCATGCAGGCTGATGTAGCCCAAACCAAGTAACAAGGCCTGTAGAGCCTGTAGAGCTCTTTTGGGGCGGAAAATTGGCCTTTTGGCTTGTTTTATCATGGGCTCACAAGAGGCAAATCTTTTGTACTTAAGGAGCTCTTCTCCCTGCTGTTTTCCATCATCAATTCATCATCCAATCAAATTCATCACCAATATCATCCAACCTATTGCCCCATTGTGAGAGCCCATTAGAAATTATTGACACAAGGTGTCCAGCATTTCTTTTGCTTTAAATACTGCTCATTTTCCTAAGCTAATTTCTGGCCATAATTATAAAAATAAAAACCAAATCCAAAAAGGAGGGCAACAAACCCCCCTCTGGGTTGTAGTCTGCTTTTTTGAGCCCTCCATGCATAAAACCCTAACCATTCCTTTTCAATATGAGTTTGAAATTTTTTCAGGCCATTTTTGAGCGCTCCCATCCTCACATCATCCATAAAAGAAACCTCCTCCACCCACCCACCCCCACCCATCACCCCCCATCACCACACCAGACCAGACCAGACCAGACCACACCACACCATACCACTCCACTCCCCCCATTAGCACACCACACCACACCATACCACTCCACACAACACAACACAACACAACACAACACAACACAAAACAACACAACACAACACAACACAACACAACACAACACAACACAACAAAACACAACACAACACAACACAACACAACACAACACAACACAACACAACACAACACAACACAACACAACACAAAACAACACACTCCAAGCCTAACACTACCAAATCAAACCTCCTGAACCAAAAAATTCTTCTCACTCCATTTCTACTCAAAATCTATCTGAATCATCAACTCAAATCTCAAATTAATTTCTAAACAAAAAATCCCTTTTCAAAATGTCTCAAAAAAACATCCACCCAATTTTCAGAACTTTCTCACCTGGCTCATCCTCCATCACCTCATCTAATCAAACTAGTGTTTCTACTCCTCTGGCCCTTTCTTTATTCATTTCAAATCCTGATTCCATAAAACTTATAAAACAATTTCCTACTCTTCTCATGATGGACTGCATATATAAAACAAATAAATTTGGGATGCCTCTTCTTCATATTGTTGGGGTAAAAAATTCTTCAAGAACTCTCTCAGTTGCTTTCTGCTTGTTATCCCAAGAAAAAAAGATAACTATGAATGGTACCTCAATCAACTTCAGGAAATATTAGAACATCAAGAACCCAGGGTTATTGTGACAGATAAATAAAAAGCTTTCATTATTGCAATAGAGAACATTTTCCCATCTTCTTATCACCTTCTCTGTCTCTGGAATATTTTCAAAAATATTTAAACCCACTTCAGGAAGAATTTTGAGTCTGAAGATGAATGGAAGCTCTTTCAGAAACATTGGCACCAATTGTTCAACTCCAAATCTGAAGCTATTTATCAGGAAAATTTCACCAAACTTTCTCTAGTCTGGAATGCTCCCACCTCAGTCTATCTCCTTGAAAACTGGGTCCTACTCAAAAAAATTTTTTTATTTTACTTGGCCAACAAATACTCTCATTTTGGAAATACAAGTACATAAAGAACAGAATGCCTTCATTCTTACATCAAATGCTTCATTACTTCCTCTACTGGCTCCTTTTCCAACATTGTTGATAAGATATATAATTCTATTACCATCCAAATTCATGAAAGATCTATTGAAGCCTCCCAGAAAGGTTTTAAGCAGCTCATTGGTTTGCCTCACTGTGTGGAGGGTCTTTCTGGAAATATCAGCCATTATTACCTCAAGAACATTCACTCATTCAATCAAGTCTCTGATTCTTCAACCACTTGCATCAACTGTGATTACTCTTTTTATATGGGTATACCATGTGTTCACAAAGTAAAATCAGCTATCTTAAAGGGTGGAATTTTCCAAATTGAGGATTTCCATCCTCAATGGCATGTCAAACCCCCCTTTTCAGTAAGTTTTTTTTTCTTTATACAATCTTAAATGAATAATATTCTGATTAATTTCTAACTTTCTTTCTGCAGCTAACTGCCAGCCCAGACTCAACTGAAGAATCACCCAACCTTGAACAGCCCTCAAGATCAACCAATGAGCATAGATATCTTACTGAATTGTTTGAAGAATCCCAAAAATTTCCACCTGGAGAAAAAAATTATTATCTGGGTGAAACACAGAAGCTTTACACTGGAAAGTATCAACTTGTTCTGATTCAAGAGCCCAATTCTACTCAAACATCCAAAAAAAGAGGAATACCCAAAGGAGCAGAAAATAAGTTCACAAAGATCTCTCAATCTTCAAGTAAAGGGGATCCATCTGGCTTGGAATATTTAGAAGCACCAAAGAGGAGAGGAAGGCCAAGGAGTAAATTCTCAGAAAATTCAGTGGTCTGTAATTAATCACTCTTTGAGAAAGAAAATAATTTTTTTTATGTAATAATTCAGGTTTTGATAAAGGGAAAGGCAAAAAAGGAAAAAGGGGAGGTAAAGAAGAAGGAGGAACCAGATGAAGATGTAAATTTATATTTATGCATAATCATGTCAATATGAAATGGATATTTATTTCTTTCAACATAGGATTATCTTTTGACAGAAAAAGATACTTCAGAAGATAAGGAGCTCCCAGATTTGGATGTTACTAAGATGGTGAGATTAAATTTGCTTTTTGTATTGAGTGAATTTTTATTAATTTTTCCATTTAATATTTTTTTAGAGGTCTGGAACTGTTTTCACTAAGAGGGCTCCTTCCCCTGATTACAATCCTGGGACTAGAATCAAGAGAAAAAAGCACCAAAGTCAAGATGATAAAGCCCCTTACCATCCACCTGGAAAGCATTTTTTTTCTCAAACAGAAACAACAATAAGTGAGAAAGTGAGTAAATTTGATAATACCTGATTTTTTTGGTTTTTCTGATTTTTTTTGGAATTTTTTATAGGTTTCCTGCACATTATCATATTAGGGCGTATCAGAGTTAAGAAAACCCGCCATTTTTTAATGGAGGGTTTCAAACCATATCCGCCATTTCAAACCCACCATTAAAAATCAAAAAACCCACTTATTTCACATCAGATGTGTCAGAGTTACCTGGATATAAGTGGGTCTTTTCAAGTAAATTATATAAAGGCTTCCACCACCTGTTCACTTCATACACCCCTGGTTTCCCATCTTGGACCTTGGAAAAATTCTACCTCCAAAATCATTGGAACAAAATTTGATTCATTGCTCTTCATCTCTTCATCACTATCCTCATCACTTCATCACTCTCATCACTTAATTGCTTTCATCACATCCAGCTAAATCTCATTGCATCACTATCCTCATCACTTCATGACTCTCATCCCTTTATCACTTTTATCAAATCCAGCTAACTCTCATTGCATCACTATCCTCATCACTCCCTCACCCTCATTGCTTTATTACTTTCATCACATCCTAACTCTCATTGCTTTATCCCTCTTGTCACTTCATCACTCTCATCTCTTCCTATCCTCTTTGCTTCATCACTCTCATAATGGCCCCTCAGCAATCCTCCCCCCGCAAGTCCACTGAAAAATACAATGGACCAAAGCAAACATCCCCCAGGAACTCAACATCCAACTATCCTCCCCAATCAGCTTCCAAAGGCTCATGTTAGCTCAAGAGAGCTGATCACATCATCCTGGTAAACTGGCTCAAAATTCCGTCCAATTACAATGCTTTCTTTGGATCCAACAATGAAACATGCATTGGCCAACCTCAATCCTCTAAGGTCAATGTTTATCTCCTGATGGCCAATGAACTCAAGAATAAAACAAAAGTTAGCCTGGATTTTTCATCCAAACAGATGAGGGAGCAATTCAAGAATTATCAAGCCAAGTACAAAAAGGCCACTCCATGTCAATCTCCGCAGGCTTTGGTATCACCAACTCCAACAAAGCCAAGGGAATCAACTCAGTGGTTGATAAGTTGGACTCCATTTGTCCTTTTTATATTCAAATGGATGAAATCTTTTGAAAGAAGGCAAACATCACCCCTCTAGCTGCTTTTGAAGCCCAACAATTTGATTCAGTTGATGCCAAGGACTTTGCTGGGGATGCTCAGCCTAGCAATGAGGACCTTGATGAAAACTTTGACTTTGAGTGGCCCCCATCCTATTCCAAGGAGTATATTCAAACACAATTAGCCCCAATCACATCTACTTCCGCATTGATTGATGATTCAAAACCAACCTTCGACCCCTCACTTACTTCTTTTGATTTCCCTCTTCCTGGGGTGGAAGAACTGGAGAAATTGGCCAATGAGGAGGATTTCATTCCTGTATCACCATTGCCGTCAAAATCTGCTCAAGTAAGGAACCAATTTCTTTTCTCTTCTGTCTGGTTAATCCTGAATGATTTATATTCAAAAGAAACAGGCTCACCCATTCTTGAATGGCCAAAAAATCAAGCCAATGGGGCCTCCCCCATCCCCTTCAAATGAGAGAAATGATTTTCCCACACAAACCTCCTCTGCAAAGGGAAAGAAAAAGGCCTCCAATTCCATCAACATCAACCCCAATAGCATTCAAAAGAGGAGAAACACTTCAAATTGTTTGGGCTTTGAGGAGATCATAGAGAAGCAAAATTCAAGTAAGCCCATTGAATTCTCCTTGATTTCAAAATCCAGCTCACTCCTATTCCCCTCTGAAAAAAAGCAAAATTGCAAACTTCAGTTTGAAAAGGAGAAGTGGGATTTTAAACTGGCTATTGATTTTCAAAAGTAAAAAGCCAAGAGTTTGGCTCATCAACAAAAATGGGATGCTGAGTGGAAGTTAAAACAGGCTGACATAGAATTTCAAAAAGAGGAAAAGGAGAAGGATCAACATCAAGCACAACTTGAAATGGAGAGGGAACAACTGGCAACAGAAAAAAAGGATAAGTGGTCAATGGCTGCAGCATACATTGGTAGCAGTAGAACAGTAGATGAATTAAAGAAGATTCATCAAATGCCGGGCTTTTAAATATATTTTCTTTGATGAAAAAACTTAAAAATAAAAAAATCATTTTGGATTACAATAATGCTTAAGACTATTTTTAACCCCACCAATAAAAAAAATATGTTTTCTTTTTATTTATATTTTTTTTCCTGGAGTATATTTTCCCACTCCCCAAGTCCCTGCAAGTTTTTTGAGTTGTTTTGTTGATTTGAATTGGCATTGCCATTCTTGTATGAGTGGCAGTCTCCACAGCAGGAAAAGTACAGTGCTTGTACTTATTGGCTTCCAAAACCATTTTCAATATACCTTTTTGCTTGAAATCAATTCCAAAGCCAAGGTCAGGAAAAACAAATTGCCTGTCTGATACTTCATATTCATCCATAGTTTCAATAAGTTTTCCATTTGATTTCTTGGTTGGAACTGCAAGTAAAAAGGAATACTCAGAGATGTCACCTTTTTCAATGTGAGTTGAGTTGTAAAAAGAGTTGGATGTGAAAGTGACATGCAGAGAGAAGTCAAAGGGAGTAGGCGGAGAACCAAATTTGAGTGATGAGAAGGAGGGGATGCCATTGTCATTCATTACTTCATGGTTTGATTCAAAGGGAAGTCTTTCCAAATTGTGGATGGCAGGATGCAGATCCAAAGGTTTCAGTTTCCATCCAGACCATACAGCCTTTTCATTGATGCCCTCCTCTGCAAGTTCCAAAGAGATTTCTGATGCCCTCATTTGATCCCTCTTTTGCTTCAAAGCCCACTGCTTCCCACCTCTCTTTATGCTTGGCACCTCATCTCCTTCCATCTTGTTCCCTCCCAGGCAAATGCTCTGCTTGGGGTGAGGATCAAGAAGGGACTCAATTTAGCATATAACATTGTAAGTATGGTGGGAGAAGGGATGGAATTGAAGGAAAAGCTGTCAAAAGAGGATTGCCAAAAAGAAAGAAAAAAAGAAATGTCAGTCATGTCAGTCACGTGATCACCAAAAATAAAAAAAAATAAAAAATTACTGGGCATGGGCATGAACTAATTGGGCTGGGCTTATTACCAAAAAAAAAAAAAGAAAAAAACGGTCATGTCATCACCAAAATAAAAAAAAAATTACCTGGGTGCAAGAAAATTGGGCTGGGCCTTGGGTTGGGCTTTGGGCCGGGCTAGGTGGGCCAGGGGGGATGGCGCCCAGAAGCAAGGCAAGGGAAGGGGGTGGCTTGCGGGGGATCAAGGGGGGGGGGGGGGGGCGGATGAGAGCAAGGTGGGGGGCAGGGCTGGCAAGCCAAGGGAGACCAAGGGGGGGGGGCGGACCAGAGCAAGGGGGGGCAGGGCCGGCAAGCCAATTGAGGAGGGGGGGCGGACCGGAGCAAGGGGGGTCAAGGCCGGAAAGCTAAGGGAGACCAAGGGGGAGAGAGGGGTGGTGTTGGTGAGTGAGTGGGAGGGAGTGAGAGGGGGTGAGAGGGGGTGAGAGGGAGGGAAAAGGGAAATGAGGAGGAGGGAGGGGGGAGCTTACCTGGGGAATCAACCAAGGGGGTAGGGGGGGCCTGAAGGGGGATGGAGGTGGATGAATCAAAGGATGAGCATCTGATGATGGGGAGGATGAGGAGGAGGGGGGGAAGCTTACCAGGGGTGCTGACCAAAGGAGGAGGGGAGGTGGTGGGTGAGGTGGAGGTGGTTGGTAAGGAGGAGGAAGGAGTGGACCAACTGGTGGTTTGGTGGGGTGAGGTGGGGGGTTTGGAATTTTTGAGTCTGTTTTTTCTAAGTCCACCCCACCAAATGAGAAAAAAAAAAACTCAGCCTAGGAATCTTGGGTGAACAACCAAAACCAAAAAAAATTGGTGAAGGGATTTTTTACCTAATTTGAAATCAAAAATTACTCATCAAAGCAAACAAGGATGAGAGGAAGAATCTGTTCTCTCATAAAAGAAGATGAGGGAAAAGATGATAAAAGGATGACTTGAGGCGGATCATGAATATCATCTTCAAATATTTTGTCCCATTCATCTTTGATGTTGGCTAAAAGATTGTGAAGGATTACACAAGTGATAATCCAGTTGATTAATTAATTGAGATATCTCCTTGCATTATTCTTTGGTTATCCTAGAAAGGACTGATCAATGGAATGATAGGATAGCAATCATGACTCTTTTTGTTTATGAGTCAATGGTTCCATAACCAACTGAGAATATATTTTCTAATCAATGAATTTCTGCCCCGTTTCCATTTGATCCCAATCTGCAAAGAGAAACAGCCAGTTGAATAGCTGGATTGCGTTGAGGATTCCAAGAATTGTTCTGGAAGATGTGGTGGTCTTCAATCATCTGCAAAAGTTTTATTAATGAAGGAAATAGAGTTCAGGACAGTTTCTGGAAGCTTAAGTTGGGGAGGAGATGAAGCATTTGCCTTTCATACATAGGGTTGTGGAGAGTTTTTCTTCTTGGAACCATGTATTTCTTTTGTGATAGATCATTCAAAGCCAACAAATTTGATTCCAAATTTGAGTCTGAATTGGAGTCTGAATGGAAGTCAAACACTAACAAAAGTTCAGTCAGCTTTTTGGCATTTTCAACTTGCTACTGGGAAGTTTGATGGGACATGTTTAGAAATATGGTAATTTGATGTGGCTTGATATGATGATGATGTGATTTGTGTGAGGATGGAGATGTGAAGCAATAGAGATGTGAAGCAATAGAGATGTGAAGCAATGGAGATTAGATGTGTGTGATGTGATGGAGATGGGATTGGTATGGATTTGCTGACGTGGATGGGTTTTTTGGATGTGATGGATGGTGGATGGATGATGATGCATAAATTGCGGGTTTAATGGCGGGTTTGATGTTTGAAATCTGCCATTTTTATGAAACCTGCCATTTTGAATACACCAGCTAGGGAGTATGTGTATTTCAGAAAACTGCCATTAAAAATGGTGGGTTTGGTCAAAAAAATTGTGGGTTTCTAATGGCAGGTTTGCTAACTCTGATACCCCCTATTCTTCTTCTGAAATCTTTGAGCAAGTTTCAATGGAGCAAGTGAGTGGAATTTTTCTAACATATTTCATTTTAGAATCAATTCTGTTTTTTTCTTTTAGTTCCAATACAAATACTTCATTTCCCCAGAAACAGCTATTGCCCATATATCCCACTGTCAAGATGTTCTGGGAGATGGTAACTGTGGTTTCAGAGCAGCAGCTGTTGGTTTGGGACGGAAATCTGAAGACCAGATTGAAATTGGGAAAGAAATGAGCAAAGAGCTGGACACAAACCCAATCTTCCAAGATTCAAAATTAATGCATGAAATCTGGGGTGAAACCTTTGAAGAGGCAAGGAGGAAACTCAATAACCTCTCTGGACCAGCTCCAAAAAACATGTGGATGAAGTTTCCATGCCATGGCTTTATTCTTTCTGAAACCTATAAGTGTCCAGTGGTTCTGTTGTCTTCTTTAATTCCTTGCACTTATCTTCCTCAGAATTCCCCTCCCAATCCAAATTCCAAATCATCTCCTATTTTCTTAATTTTTTTAGAATATTTAAAATATATAGTCTCATTCAAGTTCAAATCTGATCATTGGCCAGCCCCCAAATTGGATCCACTGTGGAAAAGCTTTGTGACCAAGGATTCCAAAGCTTGGATGACCATTATTCAGAAGAATTTGGAGCTTGTTGATGAGGTTTTGTTCCCAAGGAGGAAATTCAGCAGAAAAATAAAACCCATAGTAGTGGAATAATATCAATCAAAATTATTGCTATAATATCTGTATTAAAATTTTGTATTTGTATCTATTAAAACAGAACAAAAATTAGAACAAAAAATGTGAGCCACACCTTTTATTTTCAATTATTTCCATTATTCTGAATAATTTGTGGGGTAAACCCTGTAATCAAAGCTCAGACAAATTTTTCATTTAATTTTTGGATGTTAATCCTAAGTTTTGCCCAAAACAATTGAGAGAAACATTGATTCAAGAAGTGAAAAAAAAATCTTGAAAAGGATATGTTATTTTGAAGTGTTTTTAAGTTGGATCCATTCTTGGAGGCCAAGGATACATCCAAAATATCTCAAAGAAATATTTTAAAGCTGTTAATATGATTTATAAGTCTTGTGAGAGTTCAAAGTGCAAAAAAACTTAAGCCAAAAGCCAAAGGAATAGCTCCAAAAATAAGTTTTTTTTTGGATTTTGTTAATTTTTTGAGTAGATTTTTGAATGGGTTTAACTGGTCCCAAAATTATAAAAGATTAGCCATAAGGGTTTAAGAAACCTATCTACAGGCCTGCTGTGTCGGAATGTCAAAAAAACAGTTCTTGAAATGCCCGTGTAAACAAGGATTTGTCTGTATATACTGGATGTTGCAAGGACGTAGTACCCCCGTAAGTTTAAGGGTAGCACCCATGAGAAAAATAATGCCCTAAAAAAATATATCAAAAAATAAATTAATTAATTAAATTAAATTAATATATATATATATATATATATTAATAAAATGAAATAAATACTTGAATTAGAATTTTTTTTTGCCATTCACTACCCAAAATGGGTTGCAAACGGCCATTCACAACCCACCTCAGTCACAAATGGCCGTTTGCAACTCAAATGGGTCGCAAATTGCGCCACGCAACCTGTTTTTGGTAGTGAACGGGGGTTTCAAGGTTTCAAATTTAACATTGGCCAAAAAAAAAAAAAAGTCAGCCTAGGATTCTTGGCTGAACAACCAAAACCAAAGAAACACATATAATATTTCACATATTTAACAACCAAATGCTCCTCAAATGCTAATCATCCAAAGTGAGAAAGTGTGAGGGTTAGCATCTTCTCTCTCATGGCAGAAGATGAGGTACAAGATGAGACCAGGATGAATTGAGGAGGATTGGTAATATCTTCTTCAAATATTTCTTCCCATTCATCTTTGATGTTGGAAAGAAGTTTGTGAAGGATTACACAACTTATAATCCATTTGATGAGGATCTTCATGTATTTGGGATTTTGAAGCTGGTTTTGCATCTCCCGTAAGCTGACCCATCTTCCCCAAAGCACACCTATTGCTTGTTCAATCCAAATGTGTGATTGGACAAGATGATAGTTGAAATCAGTTTTTGCTTGATGATTGGATGAAACATTGTGGTATGCTGGAACCACATATTTTCCAATAGCATAAGCTGAATTTTCCAGAAGTTATTGATCTTGGTCAAAGTACTTATCTGGTTGTTGGGCAATTTGCATCCAATTGAAAACATATGAATTGTGACAAGAACAAGGAAGGCCAGCATGGAGGGATATGAATTTTTTTTGTTATCACAAACAAGTTGTAGTGACATGGAGTATCTATAAAAGCAGATAAAAAATATTTGGTCAGTGTCATATCAAAGTTTTTATCAAATGCTTTGGAAAGAAAATGAATCAATTGCCTTTTTAGGATAGCAATCATGACTCTTTTGGTGTATAATTCAATGGTTCCATAACCAACTGAGAATATATTTTCTAATTGATGAATTGCTGCTCCATTTGCATTTGATCCAAATCTACAAAGAGAAACGTCAAGTTGGATAGCTGGATTGCATTGAGGATTCCAAGAATTTTTCTGGAAGATTTGGTGGTCTTCAATCATCTCCAAAAGCTTCATGAATGAATGCAATAAAGTTTCTAACAGTTTCTGAAATCTTAAGTTGGGGAGGAGATGAAGCTTTTGCCTTTCATACATAGGGCTGTGGAGAGTCTGTATTCTTGGAACCATGTTTTTCTTTTCAAATAGAGAATTCAAAGATAACCAAGTGGATTCCAAATTGGAGTCTGAATCAGAGTCAAACCATGATAAAAGTTCAGTCAGATTATTTTTTCAACTTGCTTCTGGGAAGTTTTATTGGACATGTTGAGAAGGATGGTGATGTGATGAGATGATGATGGGATGTGTCTTATTTGATGAAGATGTGAAGTAATGGAGATATGAAGCAATTGAGATGTGATGCAATGGAGATGAGATTGGTATAGATTTGCTGGGGTGGAGGTGTGGATGGGTGTTCTGCATGGGATGGATGGTGGATGGATGATGGTGCATATATGGCCTGTTTGATGTTTGAAATATTCCATTTTCATGAAATCCACCATTTTGAGATACACCAGTTAGGGGGTATGTGTATTTCAGAAGCCTGTCATTAAAAATTGCAGGTTTGGTAAAAGAAAATGTTGTTTTTCTCATGGTGGGTTTGCCAACTCTGATATGCCCTAATAAATAAATAAAAATACAAGCCATGAGAATTTTAGAGTTGTCTCAAAATTTGAATCCAATGTTAGATAACTCTCAAAAAGATTTTTTTCTCTTTCAAACTCATTTAAAATATGATTATAAGTCAAAACTATAAAAACTGAATTTTTTGCATCATTTTGAATTTGATAAATATCTGAATTGATTTTGAACACAATATTAACTCTATAATATATATATATATATATATATATATTTTCAAGCCCTCTTAAAATTGTATAAAATACAAAACTTCAGCCTGACTATATTTCAAACTCAGAAAAAAAAATTCACAAACCTTGTGGATAAGATATATTGAATTGAAATTCTCAAATGGATATATAATCATCTCTAACTGGTTTGAAGACAAGAATCTCCAACAATTATTTCATTAAATCTTGGTGTTATACAATCATAAATATCTTGAAACCTTATGAGCAATCTTAATAATAAGAATTAGAAAAACCATCACTTTTTTATTAAAAAGCCCAAAATTATTTAAATGGAATGTTTAAAAAAAAACTTCATTATCACTAAATTTGGCATCTCAAAATCAAAAAATTTCAAGCATATAATGTTAAATTTGTGCGTTATCAACCATTAAAATGCAAAACATCTATCCAACTATCCACATTCTTTAACAATTAAAACCCCTACATCTACCCATAAACCCCATCACACATCATTTACTCACTATCACCCATCCATCATTAATTCAAATCAATAACCCCAGAGTTTAAACCCAGTTGTTTTGTGCGAATTTTTCAAGCCATCAACCATTTACTTCATCCTTGGCAAATTTAGAAAGCCAGTTTTGAACTTGCTTATTATTTTCATTTTTCAATCATCATCAGGTCTTTTCTTATCCTAAGATCTCAGACTTTTAACTCACTGATAATAAATTAGGTGGATTGTTTAAATTAAGCTTTTTCACTTTATAATTCACCATTCAATTTTATTTTAACCTTACAGGCAATTTTAAATTAAAATCATGACAACATTGGTTAATTATTATGATTTTATGTTTATTTTAAATATTTAAATTAATGTTTTACTAAATTTAAAATTCATTATCTTTTATTCTATTGAAATAAAATTATTTCTGTCCTCTTTTCCTTGAAATCAAATTGTTTGTTCTGTTGTTAATATATCCAATTATTTCCTTAACTTTGAAATTTTGGGAACTTTTTGAAGATCCTTTGGTGCATAAGTAAAAATATATCCATCCTTATCTGAATCCTCTCAAATAAATACTTAGCTCACCATAATAAATTTTTCCTACTAGATTTACATAAAGGGCTCATAGAAATAACCTTGTAGAAAAAGTTTAAGCCACAAATCTTCTTGCTAATTTCATCAAGGAACTCAATCAATATGATTAAAGATCATTTGGAATATTTGAAATCTTCCAGAATATGGGAATTAAAAATCTATATCAGTTCAAACTGGAAGCCCCCTATCAACAATGTTCTTATCTTCAATCTTGTGGAATTATATTTTTAAACAATCCCAATAATTTCCGGAAAAAAAAAGTATCTTTCTTGCCTCATGGGGGGGAAAGCCTTGAAAATTTTGAAACCCTAAATTAAAATCCTCAAAAATGCTGGTTTTTCCTGTATCCTACCAAATTGGAACATTATTGAAAAAAAATCATTCTTTTTTTTTCAATCACAACAAAGTTCAAAATCTGAATAAGTTTAAATAATAATAAGAGTAGAAATCCATCTAAATTCATCAAGGCAATCATTTTATTGAAACAACAATTTTCTTGTAAAAAGAAACTTAGTTCATCTGGAATGAAGAGTGTTATAGGAGAAAAAGATAAGGGAAATCAATTTTCTGTGGAGGAAAACATGCTATCAGGGTGTATCAAAGTCTATGAAAACCACAAAATATACAATTCATGCAGTTGAGATTTCCCCTTCATCCTCACCTAACTACCCCTTCCACTCTCATACCACTCACCAAAGCATCTGAATCATCCAATCCCATCCCTAACCCATCCTATCAAACCCCATTGCATCAACCACCAGTAACATCCAACCATCATCCTAGCCTAACTCACATCCCCAAGACCACTTGGAATCTGGTACCTTCCACTTCTGGTACTTCTCATATAGCACATCATTCAATTTTTGACTTCAAGGGTTAATTTAGAATGACTGGCTTATTCATGATTTAATTTTTGGGAGTTTTAAGCAATGTCTTTGAAAGCCCCAAATAAATGAATAAATAAATGACAATAAAAATATAATGATTTGAAAATTAATGACCTTTAGAGCATTTTTAGCCTAGAACAAATCTACATAAATAAGCTTTTATTTCCTTTTTTTAAAAAAGAAATATTTTTTAAGGAAAAGGGGTTATAAATCAATCATAACTTTGAAATTTGATTATTATTATTTTTTTTCAATAAGAAATAACCAATCTCATTCCTTTTTTCCCCCAAACATTCAAACTTCCATGCCAAAATCTCTTTTATCAAATCCCAAGATGATGATGAAAATTATATTCTTATATATATATATATATTGTTTTTGATCTCAACCCCTTGATCAATTCCTTGATAGATCCAATTAAAAATCAAAATCTAAACCAAAAAAATCCTAATCTATTATTTATTTTATTTTTTAAAAACATAAAAAACCTTCAAGCTTTGTTTAATACACTATACCCTTGAATTGGTTTAAACAACTTTAATATTTTAAAATTTTCCATGTCAGATATGAATGAGGATCCTTTAAGAATTGGCTTGAATCTTAATCCTAAAAACAAAATATTATCTTTCTTAAAATCAATACTTGATTCAAATCCTATCTCTAAAGAATTTTCTTTTTATTATTGTTGATGATAAACTCAAAATAGAATCCAGGAGTACACACCAACCCAAAATCTGAAAAATAAAGGGAGATAATATTTTAATAAATTTTTACAGTCTAAATTTATCTCCCTTTGCCTTTTTTTAAAAAAAAAATGGATACAGGGAGATTGATTAATTTTTTCTCAATTTTTATCATTTATTACATCACCTCTGCTATCTAAACCATCATTATCTTCAATAAACAAATGGAGAGGTCACTTGGTTTTCTGATCATCATTAATGATGAACAACCAATCTTTTTTAAAATCCATTTTTTTTATCAATGAATAAATATCCGGGATAAATTTCAAGACATAATTCAATTTTCTGTTCATTTTTATTCATTTGGCTATTTTTTTTCCATAAAACAAAATAAGAAAAAAGAAAAAAACTAACTTAGGTTTATGGGTGGGTGGGGGTACCCAAAATACTCTACCATAATACTTCACACTTGTTGTATTTTTTTTGGATAAATTTTGATGGAAGATTGTGATTATTTCATGAGGAAAGTATGAAAAGTTCCAAATAAACATAAAAAATCAAAAAAGAGATATAAAGGGAGATATATGATTGGATTTGTAGCCAAAACCTCTGATATCATCATCCAAATTGAATTCAATTTGAATAGACCCCCCCACTCGCCTATTTTTAAGAACACTTTTTATCATCACCACCATCATCCCACACCAAATTTGGGAGTAATCAACCAAGTATGAGTGAACTCATTGAAGATTTGATTAAATCTAAGACAAAGATTGTGTGATTGTTGGATTGAGAGATACATACAATTTAACCCAATATTTTCCAATTGGCACCTCTCTTAACCTCCTATTTGATCATCATCCTAATAAGAAAAGAAAACAAGAATAATGCATTCACCTTCTTCATCCACGGACTTCCACTCATTATCTTAAATTTATTTTTTTTGGGAGGGGTGAGTGTGAAGGCATTTCCTGACTTAGAAGGCACCGGGGACACTTATTTTGTAAAATATTTCCAGCATGTCCTCCCAAAAAAGAGAAAATAAAATAAAAAAATACTTGGAGGAATTTATGATTTCTTTGGTGGGTGGTTCAAGTCTTGGTAGCTTGGGATCATGAGACAAGATAAGATTTCATGGCTCAAAACAAAATCCAAGTTAACAGTTAACCTGTGCAAAAAAAAATTAAAAAAAAGCAGTAGGATAAATTTCTAGTTGAAAGATATCAATCAATACAAAATAAAGAGTTTTTGATTGGGAGTAAGATGATTTTGAGGAGCAAGGAAAATGATAAGGCTGCAAAGAGCCAAAGGAGAGGGGATAGAGGAACTGATCTGATGAGGAGGAAGGGGAACTCTGGTATTTTTTTTCTGGTAATCAGATTATTTTCATTGATGTTCCCAGGGAAGAACCATCATTTAAGGACAACTAGAGAACCCCAAAGGGGGACTAAGGCAGTAGATTGAATACAACTAGAGAGCCCCCAGAAGGGGAAAAGACATAATTAATGTGTTAATGAGGATAGTAAGTTATTGATAAAGGTAACTAAATTTTTTAGTTACAGAATATAAATGTCAGCCTACTAGATGCCAAGGACCTAGCTCCTTCTAGCTACTAGAGGTGATAGAAAATTTAGAGCAAAAATGTTGAAAAATGCCAGAGATATATTTTGGCTGAAAGGGCTAAATTTATTTATATATATATATAAATAAATTTAAGAGGAGGGGCCAAGAAGTCAATGGGTTTGTTGAGCCCTCCGGAACACAGGTATATTTCTGTTAAGGACAATATAGATGCAATTTTGGTTCCTGTGGGGTTTACAAGGACTCCTTTCAAGAAGGTTGTGTGTAATCTCCTTGGGGTTTGGGTTATGCAGAACCTAAAAAAGGGATATAAGTCAGCAGGATCACTTACTAGGCCTAGATCCGGACTTATTCTTTATGGATGGGTCAATATTCAGGGATTCAGGGTGCTGGAAGCTGATTCTGGGGCATTCTGAATGGCTGGATGCTGATTTTGGCCAAAAATAAGGATTCAAGAGTTTTGTCTATAATTTTATCAGAAAGTAGTCCAGGATCACACACTTATTTCTTATAAAGGTTTGATGGCTTGAGGAAGAAAATATCTGAAGAAATGATGACTATATAATTGGATGAATCAGTCAGAAATGGCTGGGGGAGGAGCCTTCATTTATATCATTTTAGGTCCCCTCATGGTGCAGTCTTTTTACCAATGAAAGGAGGGTGATCCAGGCTAGTACTGAGGCCAGGGAGCCATAAGTGTGTTTTTTTAGACCTTCCCTGGTCACTACGGAGGTACAGGAAGCCCTATGTCATCATGCTTGGGGCTTGATACACATTTCTGTACCCTGAAAGACCTCACTGTATCAGCCAAAGAAGTAGTATTCAATTAATAAAATATAGTGAACAAGGCTAATGCTGAGGCTAAGGGACCATCAGTGTGTTTGTGTGGACCTGCTCTAGCCACTACAGAAGTATGGAGAGCCTTATGTCATCATACTTGGGGCTTGGTACACCTTTCTGTACCCTTAATGATCTCACTGTATCAGCCAAAGAGGTTGTATTCAATTAATATTTGTAAATATAAGCCATGGTCTCCTGAGGCCAGGGGCTTAAAAAAATGCTCAGGAGACTTTTTTCTGAGGGCTGATTTCAAGTATGAGGCTCTTCTTTCAATATTTGCCTAATTGGGGTTTCTTTAAGTGAGTAGTGAGCCCCTGGTTGTGACTAGTTACATACAGTCTACATTGTACAGGGTACAGGGGAGGTTGTATGGGTGCCTGGTATATTGTGAGCAAGTTAGCACAAAGCTAATCTACTTTTTATCCCCATTGCACACTCTCAGGGTGCTAAATTAACTAATATTAGTCTAATTAAATCTACTTAATTGGGTATTAAGCCAGTGGTTGTGACTAGTTAGGTACAGTCTTCCTTGTATAGGGTACAGAGGAGGTTGTATAGGTGTAAGGTGTCTTGTGGGCTGGTCAGAACGAAGCTAGGCCTCTGTGTATCCTCAGTGTACCCTCTCAGGATTCTACTGTACCTATTGTGTACTCTTTTGGGCCCAAACCTTCTGTACAGGTCCCATTACAGGGGACCCTGACAACCTTTGATACAGCTCTCAAAAGGATGCAGGGCCCAATTTCTCCAAACTTTCTGTTTGTTTGGGCAGTCTCATGCTGTTTTCTACCTCGTGGTGGTGCTCTTTGGGCTCCATGTGGTATGGAACAAGGCTGTGGGGTGTATGTGAGGTACAGTACACAGGGGTGTCACGGTTCTACCTGAAGGAGCAGGAACTGGGGGGTGGTGCCAGTGGGTGACCCTACCTAATTTGGCACCAGGAATCCATTTCTGCAATAATATTCCTACTTTTCTATACATTAAGGGTTTTATCTCATTTTTTTTTTTAAGTTATTATTTCCGTAGTTTTGTATTCATTATTATTATTCATTCATTTTTATTTCTGGGGTCTTTAATCAGTTGGTTCTGAATAGTAGCCAGCTGACAATAAACATCAAAAAGACAACACAACATGGTTTGGGGGGCCATTCAAATTGATAAACAGAAATCAATATGAGAGTAAAAGGTTGTTGGGATTAAAGATGAGAGTGATAGATTGGGATGGGGATATCATGAAGGCATAATTAATTAGGGTGAGCTACCTAAAATGAGTAATAGTCCATTTGATTTATTTTTTTAGCTGCTTTAGGAGGAGGGTGAATATTATTTGGTGTGGCTATTTCAACACCACCAAAGTACTTATGGCACACCATTTTTGGTGTGCACAGGTCCATATTCCAATTATCCTTGCATGAAAAGTTTCACACACCGGAAATTTTGGTGTGTACAGTTTCACATGAAAAAATATGGAATATAAATTTTTTTTGATGTGTGTATGTGTTTACGCAAAACAATGGAGTTTCAATCAAAAGAATAAAGTGTGGAAGTTTTCAAAAAATTATCCAAAACACTTTAAATCATTTTAAAATATAAAATTAATATGGAATATGAACCTATTAATGATATCTAAAATACTGTAATAAAATGAATTTTGGAAAAGGAAGGGAATATTTTTTATGATTCTTTGCTTAATAATTGTGAAGATTAAATTTTTTTTCAAGAAACTAGGAAAATATATGAATGAACAACCAAAAAACTTCAAAAAAGTAACCAAACAAAAACCATTCCTCATGAATAAAAATTTCAGAATGAAATCTTTCTGGTCACAAATTTTTAACTATATAGAAAGGAAATAAGATGAAATTGTCATAATAACACATTTAAATTTGAAATTTTTGTCTATGAACTCATTTGAGCTTGAAAAATTCTTAAGTAGAAATGGAAAAAAAAAAATTGAACAGTAGTTCATCAGCTTTGCTCATATTCTTTTGAAATTTTTTCTCAATTCCTTGATTTATTTTTTGAATTTATTAGATTAAAAATATTGAATTTTCAAAATTTAATGATGAAAAAATCATAAACAATTTTCCTTTCATTGGATTAAATTTGTTATATTACAGTATTTTAGATACCATTTTTAGGTTTTTTTCCATATTCATTTTCTATTTCAAAATTATTATAACTATTTTTCATATTTTTTTGAAATTTTCACTTATTAATTTTTTTGAATGACACACCATTTTTTTTGGAATGCACAGGTCCATACACCATTCTTTAGCATTTTGGAATGCACAGGTCCACACACAATTCTTTAGCATTTTGGAACGCACAGGTCCACACACCATTCTTCTGCATGAACAGATCCAAATTCCAAAATATTTGGTGTGCAAAAATCCACAAGCCAAGAACAGTGGCATCTGGACCTGTGCATGCCAAAATTATTGGCATGTGGGGTGCACATACCAAAAAAGTGGCATGCCATTAGAAATTTGGTGGCATTGAAATTTCCCTGCCTATTTTTTTGATGAGAATTTGAAATTGAGAATGCTTTGCACAGGATTGGAGGTTTTTTTGTATTGTATTGGATTTTATTTGAGATCTATTTTGTGGATACCACACCATCCAGAAGTCATAAAGAAAAGGATAGGAAGATTAATTTCATGATTCATTGGGAAACACTGTTCAGTTACTGATCTCAATGATGGGAAAAAACAAAAGAGAGAGGGAAAAAAAAGAGATGAAAAAAACCACAAGAGGTCTTGGAAATTCTGGTCTGATCCATGGTTAAAGTTTTGAGTAAATTCATATTATTCATTAGAAAAAAAATCTTCTTTCCTGATAAATTTGACAGGAAGAATGGTTAATAAGTGTCTTTTTATTTATTTTTGATGGAATTTTTGGAATGCTGGTTTTTGAATGAAACCTTTAATTAAAATTTGGAGGTGTTTTCAACTTTTTCACAAAATACTATTGATGCATAACAATTTATCAGAAAGTGGCATCAAAAAAAATTGATAAAATATTTTTTATTGATTCAATTTGATTGATGGAAAAATTCTTCCAAAAAATTGCCTGAGATCATGTTTTTATGATCATTATAATTTCATGCTTCAGAATTCAAGAGATTTTTTTCAAAACAATTTGAAACATACATCCATCATCAAAGTATATCATTTGAAAGCAAAATAATGGAACCTAACTTAAAGCACTCTAAACATTTAGTGAATTCTGCCTGAAAATTACAAAACCAAAAGTAAGGGACTATTTGAAAATTCAGTCATTGCTTTTGATTAATATTTGAATCTTACATTTCAACTTGAAATTGATTCATCATATTTTAATTTATCTTTGAATCTTGCATTTCCTTGAATCATCTCCCATGGAATTTGAGGCTGGCTAACCAGTCCATTGAACCTCATATCCAATCATATTTAAAAAATTATTTTGTATACATATTTTCCCATTCATTATGAATGTCTGATTTTCATCATTCAGTGATTTCAAGGATCTATCATATACATTTTATCTTTCACTTAGGCTTAATTTTTTTCACCTCATCTTGATTAATTTTTGTTTGAATTATATTCTATCTTTAAATTATCTCTGCTTTATATATTTTACAAATCCTTTACTTTGAAGAAAAAATTCATTCTCATCCTGAATTTTCTATAATGTGGTGTATCAGATTTAGCAAGCCTGCCATTAGAAAACTGCCATTTTTTTGACCAAACCCACCATTTTTAATGGCAGGTTTCTGAATTACACATACCCCCTAACTGGTGTATTTCAAAATTGCAGGTTTCATGAAAATGGCCAATTTTAAACATCAAACCCGCCATTAAAACCACCATTTATGCATCATCATCCATACACCATCCATTACATCCAAAACACCCATCCACATCAGAAAATCCATACCAATCCCATCTCCATCACGTCACACACATCTCATCTCCATTGCTTCACATCTCTATTGCTTCACATCTCCATATTCACACAAATCCCATCATTATCTCATCAACCCACATCAAATTACCATCTTTCTCAAAATTTCCAATCAAAATTCCTGGAAGCAAGTTGAAAAAACAAAAAAGCTGACTGAACTCTTAACCACTGGTTCACTCCTTCCTCCTCCTCACTAAACACCCATCACATCCACCTCACCCACCACCACCACATCACCCATCACCTCCACCTTGCCCACCACCTCCCCTCCTCCTTTGGTTGGCACCCCTGGTAAGCCCCCCCCTCCTCCTCCTCTTCCTGCCCCTCATTGGTTGCTGATCCTTTGATAATTCAACCTTTAGGTCCCCCCACACCTCCTTGCTCAATCTGCCAGGTAAGTTCCCAAATTCTGCAAAGCAAGTAACTTTTACCAGATGTTAATGGGAAACAGGTCACTGAACCTGAGTTTCCCTCTCATCATCTTCCCACCTTCAAGCCAAACCACCGTCTGTGGCTATCTAATCCCTTTGTTCTCAAGCATCTCAAATTGCCTTACAGGGAAGCCTCAATCCTGCAATCTTGCATTCCAATCCCCAGTCAATCAATAAATATGTCCAAATCATGTTCCAAAAAGATTTTGGTTGGTTCCTCCTCCTCCTTTTCCTCTGCTGCCACCAGAAGTTGATTGATTGATTGCTGGTGGCCTCCTCCAGCTCCTCCTCCGCCGGAAATCAATTGATCAATTACAGGCGGTGTCCTCCTTTTCCTCCTCCTCTGCCACCGCCGGCAATTGATTGAGCAATTGATTGAGAAATTGATTGATTTTGATTGCGGACTTCTCCTCCTGCTCCTCTCCTGGAAGCCTCCTTGTCCTCTGCTGCCGCTGGGGAACTCCTCCTTCTCCTCTCCTGCCGCCGTGATTGATCAAGCAATTGATTGATTGCGGCCTCCTTGTCCTCTGCCCCCGCCAGTGATTGATTGATTGATCTCTGGCAGCCTCCTCAAGCTTCTCCTCTGCCACTGCCAGCAGTCAATCTTGGGCTTTGGCCTCCACCACCTTCTCCTCCTCTGCCCCTGCCAGCAATCCATGGATTGATTTCGGGTGCTTGCCTTTGATGTACAGATTTGAGTGCCAGGGGGGACAGGTACATTGGCCCATCTGGAAATGACACACTTAGCTTGGTGGTTCAAGTGTCACTCACCAATATTGAGGTCATGGGTTCAAATTCCATAGTGTGCAACTAAATTTTGGCTTGTCAAGCTTCTGCGTCCCTCACAATGTTGTGCAAAGAAGAATCCCTTCTTGATCCTCACCCCAAGCAGAGAATTTGCCTGGGAGGGAACAAGATGGGAGGAGATGATTTGAAAAATGTACAGAGACGTGGAAAGAATAGGGCTTGCATCCCTCAAAATGTTATACAGAAAATTGAATCCCTTCTTGATCCTCACCCCAAGCAGAGAATTTGCCTGGGAGGGAACAAGATGGGAGGAGATTATTTGACAAACATACAGAGACATGGAAAGAATAGGGCTTCCATCCCTCAAAATGTTATACAGAAAATTGGATCCCTTATTGATCCTCACCCCTATAAAATTATATGGTTGGGAGGGAGCAAGATGGGAGGAGATTATTTGACAAACATACAGAGATGTGGAAAGAATAGGGCTTGAAACCCTCAAAATTTTATAAAATGAATTGAATCCCTTCTTGATCCTCAGTAAAAATGTAGTATGTGGATGGGAGGAGATGAATTGGGAACCATACAGTGACAGGGAAACAATGGGGCTTTTCATCATTGGTTAAAGGGGCAATGTTTGGATTGATAGTTTTTTAACCGCTTCCTCATCTGTTTGGATGAAAGAGCCAGCCTACCTTGGTTTTATTTGTTAGTTCATTGGCCATCAGGAGATAGGAATTAAAATTAAAGGATGGAGGTTGGAAGAATTGTGTTTCATTGTCCAATCCAAAGCAAGTGTCATAGTTGGAGGGAATTTTGAGCCAGTTTACAAGGATGATGTGATCAGCTCTCTTGAGCTGACTTGAGCCTTTCAAAGCCAATGAGGGGGGATTTTTGGATGTTGAGTTCCTGGGGGATGTTTGCTTTGGTTGAGTGGACTTGTAGGGGGAGGTTTGCTGAGGGGACATTCAAAAAGAGTAAGAGGGATGGAGGGATGAAGCAATGTGATGAAAATAGGGATGAAACAATGGAGAAATGAACTGATGAAGCAATGAGAGTTAGGATTTGATGGAAAGGGGGATGAAGTGATGAAGGGATGAAGCAATGAAGCAGTGAGAGCATGGATGTGATGAAAGAGATAAAGGTATGACAGTGATGAAGCAAGGTGAGAGTGATGAAGTGATTTGGGGATGAGAGTGATGAAGTGGTTTCACGCCTTGCACTTAGGGATTATTGTCTTCATAAATTCAACATATCCTCTCCTCAGTACCATCTACCTCAGTCTATAAGCGTGACACAAATAAAGCACAACATCAATGGTGCAATCCGCTTACTTCCTCTGGCTCGCGTTGACCTTCCAATCTTGGCAACCAACTCAGTATATACTTGCAAACTTTGCGGTTAACCCCATACCGGTTGACCATCCATTAAAAGATCCAATATCCTTCCCTGGCCCATCAACAGCCTTGGACTTCCATCTCCGGTCACGCACAGTTTGTTAGTTTGCATCTATATCTAATTAAGCCATCATTACTGTACAGTTTGCAATTGGACTAGTCCCTACCCTTCATACACTATTACTTCTCACTTTTATTACCTTCAACTTCATTTGCTCCTGTCTCAATTCATCATACATTTGTACACTCAGATTCTATTGTCTCGCACTTACACCATGGCCTTGGATATGATTGTACTATTGCCCTATTTCCTATCCCGTTCCTGTCACTAATTTGCCTCACCGCCTTCAACTGTAGTTGGCTCCCCATCAGGTTGTATCTAGTCACTTTGGATTACCTTATAAGGGCTACCCACTTGCCTGATGATTGTCTCCTCAGTTAGTTAATTTCATACGTTCTTGCATTTTGCTACAACCTAGTTATCACATTGGACTCAGGTTGAGTTTCCCTCCTTGGAACACACTCCATTCCTCTTGCCGTTTGTTTAGTGGCATCACTAAGTTTTCACTTTGCAACTGAGTCTTGCTATTTGCACTTGCCCTCGCACTCAGCATTCCTCCGCGCTCACAATCATCTAAGAATTGCCCTATAGTACGTGGGGTGGTCGTGTGACAGTAAATTCACTAACTCAACTCATCTATTGTAGCTTGCCAACCTATAGTAGACCTCTTCTTCTCAATATCATGTACTCTCTCAACCGGGAACGCTTCCCTTGCCCCTTACAATGATGATATCCATTGGGTAGGGAGAACCAGTGCTCCTTGGGCCCAACAACCCTTAGATCCTGTTCCTCCTTCTAAATCACCATCTGTTGAACCCCTTGATGATCCTTGGACTCCTCCACAGGATGTTCCGGCGGACCCTCTTGCGGAATTTGCAGATTCCGATCACTCTTCCAATGAAACCTTGACTTGTGGTAGACCAGGGGTTTGCCCTACTGCTCCCAAGCCCAATGCTTCAACCCTGCTTTTGACTTTGATCCAGGCCCTCACTCATGGTGCCCCGCAATCTAGTCCGAGTACTGCTAGCTTTTGCACTCCAGGCATGAAGAAACCCAATCATTTTACGGGAGAACACCCTCATAAGCTTAGATCCTACCTACAGTCCTGTAAAATCATCTTCTCAAACAACTCCAACAATTTCCCTTCCAATAGACATAAAGTTATGTATGCTTTGTCCTTCTTAGGAGGTAGAGCCTTGCAGTGGTTTGAACCGTACCTCGAACTTTTGTCAAGCAACAGTCCCACGTGTATTCTCAACAACTGGGACAGGTTTGAGCAACAACTGTTCACCCTGTTAAGCAACCCCAATGAAGTTTGAAATGCCAAATACAAACTTAATAGTCTAGTTATGAAGGAAAATAGTAGAGCTTCCATTTATATTTCTCACTTTTGAACCTTGCAGTCTTGCATCCAGTGGAACAAGGCCGCTCTTCTATTCCATTTCCGAAAGGGTCTACTGGGACGCTTAATCAAACATCTCGCAGTTGGGGGGCATAAGACAACCTTTCTCCAGCAGCTAATCAATTGAGTGATTGAGCTTGATAATGGCTATCACAACAAGAATCGCTCTCAGCAAAACGACCATGGACCATCCACCTTGGCTCCAAGGGTGGAAGACTCCTCAAAGCAAAGCGCAAGGAACCCAAAACCATGCAAACCAACCCCAACTTTGAACTCCAACTCAAAAGGGAAAGCCGTCACCAAAACTCCAAAGTTCTTGCACAAAGAAACTGGGATGCTATGGAATGAGGAATGGCTACGGAGGGAGAAGAATGGGCTGTGTATATATTGTGGAGGAAAAAATGATGTCGACAGTTGTGCAAAGCGGTTAGCGCATGAAGCGGCTAAGCAGTCAAAAAACTAGCTTGTAGTTTTTCTGATACTTGCAAGGAAAACTACACATGATCTAAATCACCACGAGTAAATCTTTGCACTTGCAAGTCACTAGGTGCTCCTAGTTCAAGATTTATCCTATTCCATTCCGAAAACACCCCTTATTGAGTATTACTTGACTCCAGCGCTAATGTTTCCTTCATCAGTGAATCTTCCGCCACTTCCAAAAATCTTACGCGTTCCAAGATAGATAAATTTCCTATCTATTTAGTAAGTAGTGTGACTGAACCGTCTTATTGGGTCTCCCAAAAGGCAAAATGGACCTTTGCATTCTCCAATTTCCCCAGCTTCAAATGGGATTTATTTGTCTTGGCTATACCTGGAATGGATGATACCATTCTAGGCCATGATTTCCTAGTTTACTGGAATCCAGATGTGAATTGGCAAGAAGGATTAATTAACCTTCAAACCTTGCACCCCCAGAACGCTAATCTTTCCGTCAAACAGGAATTAAACAGCCTACCTGACACTGTCATTGAGTTGGATGACACTTTTCTGCCAGGATATTTGCAATATCCTGACCTTCATTCCCAATTTCCCTCTTCAGATTTAGGAGTCATTGTTTACCTATCCAGCTTACCTCTTTCCTGTTCCTACAAAGATAAACAGGAACCAACCAAATGGTGTATCTTGAGCTCCCTAATCCTCTTGCACCATGCAAGCACCTCAAATCTGGTGCTCAAAGATGACAATATTGAAGATTTAGAAATCATTTGAGAGTCTTTACCTTCAGTTTATCATGACTTTGCTGACGTCTTCTCAGCTGCAAGAGCAGATAAACTGCCTACATCCCATTCTTACAATCACAAGATCAAACTTACTGGCCCACCTCCGGCACCAGGACCAGTCTACTCTCTCTTGACGCAAGAATAAATTGCGCTTCAAGACTAAATTGCAGAAAATGTAGCGAAAGGATTTCTTCAATAAAGCAATTCAAATACCGGTTCACCTGTCCTATTTGTTCCAAAAAAGGACGGTGGACTTTGCCTTTGTGTTGACTACAGGAAACTGAACCAGGTAACCTGGAAGAATGCCTATCCAGTACTGCCTATGTCACATCTCCTCACCCTCTTCCATGGAGCTGCTTATTTCTTGAAGTTAGACCTTCAATGTGCCTATAACCTAATTTGCATTATGAAACGTCATGAGTATTTGACCGCAATGAGAACCCGGTTTGGCAGTTATGAGTATACCGTCATGCCTTTTGGCCTCTGTAACGCTCCTTCCACTTTTCAACATTTTGTCAATGACATTTTCTCCAATCTTGTAGTTAAATACCTCGTGGTATATCTAGATGATATACTAGTCTACTTGAGGAACCTCAAAGATCACATTGCACATGTGCAAGAGGTGCTGCAGCAACTTTGCAAGAATGACCTGTTTGAAAAAGCCTCTAAGTGCAAATTCCATTCCTCTTCCCTTTGGTTTCTAGGTTTTGTAGTCTCGCAGCAAGGACTATTGATGGACCCAGCCAAAAGCAAACGCATATTGGACTGGCCCCCACCTTCTTCCGTTAAATCCCTTCAAGTTTTCCTTGGTTTCAGTAATTTTTATAAGAGGTTCATTGAGCGTTACGCCAAGAAAACGGTGAAGCTTACTAACCTTCTTCAAAAAGACACTCCTTTTGTTTTTACCAAACAGGCTGCTTTGGAGTTTGAAGCTCTGAAGAAAGTGTTGACCACTTCTCCAATACTTGCTCACTTCAATGAGCTGGCTTGCACTATTGTTGAAACATACACAAGCAACTATGCAATTGCAGGAGTAATCTTGCAGTTCTCTTCCTCCACTTCTCTCTTTCACCCCGTAGCTTTTGAGTCTTGCAAGTTGCTTGCTGCAGAGCTTAAATATGAGATTCATGACAAGGAACTTCTTGCAATTGTTTATTGCTTAAAGAAATGGGGTTCATACCTTTTGAGCCTTAGAGAATCCTTTGAGGTTTTAACGGATCATAATTCTTTAAAGTATTTCATGAGCTCAAAAGTCCTCACACGTAGACAGGCACAATGGGCCGAATACCTCTCCAAGTTCCACTTTACAATCACGTACCGCCCTGGGAAACAAGCGGTAGTCCCTGATGCTTTATCACGTTGGGACAACGTTTACCCAGGGGGGGGAGCACCTTTGCCAAAAAAAACCCTGAAAACGTTAGGACACTCTTCTCAACCCAATCTTCCCAACTCAGTTTGATCATTGCTCACTTATGAGATTTGGCTTCCAAACCCCAACAAGCTCAACGCAACAACCCCAAGTGCATTGAACTTTGCAAGAGTGCAAACTTATTAGATAGTAGCTACAGTATTGATGATAATGACTTCTTAGTCTATGATAATCATATAGTAGTACCAGATAATTCTTGCATTAAGTTAGATATATTTGAGTCACGGCACAATTCTCCGCTTGCTGGTCATCATGGGCAGGATAAAACCTACCAATTGATTGCACAAGACTTCTACTGGCCTGGTATGACCAAAGAAGTAAAAGACTATGTTAGCGCGTGCTATGATTGCAATCCTAACAAGTCCTCAAATCACCGGAAGTATGGGCTGCTCCAGCCACTTCCAATTCTGCCTCATCCTTGGCACTTGCTTTCTATGGATTTCATCTCTCAATTACCTTCTTCTAGTGGATATGATGCTATTCTAGTAGTAGTAGATTGCTTCTCAAAGATGGCTTTATTTCTGTGCAGTAATGTGACGGCCTCTTCACGTTACAATGTGCCTCTTGACTATCTCCTTGCACTTTGCAATTTGAGCTTGCTTTGGACAAGCATTCCATCCACCTTCCTCCAAGAGCTCCTTGTATGCTCTCTTTGTTTGTCCTCCCAACAAACCTTCCCCAACATTGCCCTTCAATTGCCTCGCATCAGTCTTGATTGGCACTTTGACTTGCAACGGGTTTGCTTCGCCTCAGCCCTCCATTCCTTCCATTCCATCCATTCCATCCCTTCCATCTCCTCCATTCCCTTCTCCCATTCCTTCAGTTACAGCCCCCTCTTCTCTTTCCGTTCCCTCTCTTCCTCCACTTCTGTCTCCATCTTCTCCATTTTCCGATTCCCTTCCCTTTTCATTCCTTCCTTCCTCCCTCACTTCCTCGGCTATGACCCCAACCGGTTCCGCACCTGGAACTTCATCTCGCACCTCGGTATTCATCTGGACTCCCAGAAATTCAGTTGGCGGTCCCCAATAAGGTGGTGGTGGCGGTGGTGTGTTTGTGGTATACCTCTGGAAATGGGGAAACACTAGCAAAACGAGTGAAATTGAGTCCCTACCTTATTATTACTAGTCAGTCCCAATTTAGTACTCACAAGGAACTCAAGTAACCAGGAATTCAATCTCTGGCAATGGTGGTATCTCATAATTAACCTTTGGCGCGGACCTACAACTCTGCATCTCTCTTGATGACTCCGTGGGAGCATCAACAGACGACTCGCTATTTATAAGAAAGGTACAAGCAACCTTGCAAAGATGACACTGCTTGCACTTGCCTCAAAGACCTCTGACGGCAGTACTAGGGATACACCGCTTGTTTTGCCAAATACAGTTTTTGCAACGGCGGGATGACAATGAAAACATTTTATCTAACTTATAAGTCTAACAAGTAATGAATTAAATAATAGTAAAGGGTATACAGTATTAGCAACAACTTGAAATCAATGGGAAAATTTATTTGAACGCTCTCAGGAGCTCGCGTCTTTATACCCAGGCAACTGTCATGCCTTGCACTTAAGGATTATTGTCTTCATCAATTCAACATATCCTCTCCTCAGTACCATCTACCTCAGTCTATAAGCGTGACACAAATAAAGCACAACATCAATGTTGCAATCCGCTTACTTCCTCTGGCTTGCATTGACCTTCCAATCTTGGCAACCAACTCAGTATATACTTGCAAACTTCGCGGTTAACCCCATACCGGTTGGCCATCCATTATGAGATCCAATCTCCTTCCCTGGCCCATCAACAGCCTTGGACTTCCATCTCCGGTCACACACTGTTCATTAGTTCGCATCTATGTCTAATTAAGCCATCATTACTGTACAGTTTGCAATTGGACTAGTCCCTACCCTGCATAAACTATTACTTCTCACTCATATTACCTTCAATGTCATTTTCTCCTGTCTCAATTCATCATACATTTGTACACTCAGATTCTATTGTCTTGCACTTACGCCATGGCCTCGGATATGATTGTACTATTGCCCTATTTCCTATCCCGTTCCTGTCACTAATTTGCCTCACCGCCTTCAACTGTAGTTGGCTCCCCATCAGTTTGTATCTAGTCACTTTGGATTAACTTATAAGGGCTACCCACTTGCCTTATGATTGTCTCCTCAGTTAGTTAATTTCATACGTTCTTGCATTTTGATACAACCTAGTTATCACATTGGACTCAGGTTGAGTTTCCCTCCTTGGAACACACTCCATTCCTCTTGCCGTTTGTTGAGTGGCATCACTAAGTTTGCACTTTGCAACTGAGTCTTGCTATTCGCACTTTCCCTTGCACTCAGAATTCCTCCGCGCTCACGATCATCTAAGAATTGCCCTATAGTACTAGGGGTGGTTGTGTGACAAGTGGAAGAGATGAGAGTGATGAATTGATGAGAGCAATGAATCAAATTTCTGGATGAGGATGGAGTTAGAATTTTTTCCAATGAGGTTGGAGGATGAAACCAGGGGTGATGATGTGGAATGATGCATGGTTGAGCTGGTGAAGGCCTTTATATACTTTACTTGAAATAACCCACTTATTTCATGTTAAATTTGACACATCTTCTCTGAAATAAGTTTTTTATTTTATTTTTAATGGAAGGTTTGAAATCGTGGATTTGGATTGAAACCTGCCATTAAAAAACGGCGGGTTTTCTTAACTCTGATATGCCCTAATTTTCTTACTGAATTTATTTAATTTGAGCTAGAGCCAACATCCTCTGTTTTTATTGTAGCATACCCACTCCATTTAATTAAGAATGGAAAAGGCATCAGCTGGAACCAGCAAAAGATAGAGAGAAAATGGTATGTTGAATCTTAAAGTTTTAAGTTCCATATTTGAATTTCAAATTATGGTGCAAGTTTTTAGCATTTTTTCAATGTGGGAAAACTTAAAAAAGCTCAATGTAACACCTTTAAATCAGAATTTGAAATAATGTATGGGATTAAATAACTGGGGGAAAAATTCAAAGATACATTTTTTGAAAATTTTAAAGTAATCTAAAGCCTAGTCTGTGGATTTGGTACAACCTCAATTTTTTTTCTAAATTTAAAACTTCAGAGAATTCAGAATGAATTGATTGGAAATGAAGGATGAAAATAGATTTTTTCATCAAGGAAAAAGCAAAGTACAAGATTGACTACCATTTCAGGTAATGACCAGAAATTCAAAAATGAAACATTCCCTTGCTTTTGGTTTCAGAAAGGTAATTTCCTGAAATATTTGAGTATAAACTCAAAAAGTCAGGTGCATTGTGCATACTACTTCTTGAAAAAAAGACAAAGGGGAAATATCATTTTAACTACTAATTCATTACCTGAAATTGATCTTTGAATTTTATATTTGAAGTTTGACTTATGTCATTACTCTGCTATTGATATTCAAATCCATTGCATTCCCATACATCATCAAACACAAATTTCAAAACTGTTTAAATAATTCCTTGAATTAATCTTCAGTCATCCTCAATTAATCTTTCTTAAGGTTACTTGTTCTTCCGCATCAGCAATCAATTATCCAAACTAATTATTCATGCCCAGGTTTTTATCCTAAATCTTGTATCTTGCACTTAAGCCCAATTTTGCTCACCTCATTTGAATTCATTCTTATCCACATTGCTTTTCATTTACCTGTTATCTTTTAATCCATATTTTAAATAACATTTACCTCAATGGCTTTTTTTTGTCCCACATCTCCCTTATGTTGTTGATGTGCTTCATTAATACAAAAATAGAATGGAACTTCCTTTGGTTGTTTCTCATACACACAATAGCCTGTAGATTTATGTAAAACCACAAAGCTTTTTGCTGTAGATTATTTCACCATTTAGTTAGTTTGATTAATTTTCACACCTTCTGCATAATAAGTGTCAATGCAATTTTTTGATGGCTTTCCTATTGTAACATTCAACTCATACTTACACTATAATTTGAGGTATTAGAATATAGAAATTTGAAGAAAGTTTTCTTAACTTGAATATCTATTTTAAAATTGGTTTCTTCTTTTTCTTCCACATCTACCTGATCCCTTTTCCCCTCTTCAGTATTTGAGATTGATGTGTAAAAATCACATCCATGGTAAATAAAAAATACTTTCAAGCAATGTTCTTGAAATCCTCATCTTCAAGTTGGGTACTGATTATTGGCTTAGTTTCTGTAAGATATAGATTCCTTCTAGAAATCAATCTATTTGGTGTATCAAGATTACCAAACAGGAGAATACATGGCTCTTTGCACTTGTTAGAATGGATTCTGAAGTCATTTTGTTTAGATCCATTCCAGACTGATCTTGTTTTGGCAAGAACTTAAGAAACTCAAGGACACCTCAAAACTCAAAAATACAAGAATCATCTAATGATTTGAATTTTGGATGTTTAAAGAGCTTGAAAAAGCATGTATGGGCTGTTTTGATTCCTTCAAACATGCCCATCTAAACAATATAATTATCATCCTACCAAGGCAAAAAAAAATCAAAATCAATCATATTCAGTTCTAATTACTTTCAGATTCATTCAATCTTAAAATTTATTTCATAAAAACTTTCCCTTGTCATTCTTCTTCAAGATCCACTCAAGAAGAAAGAAAATCAATGGTTCAAACTTTTCTGTGGTTTTTTTTTCTTTCCTCTAGGAAGTTTTTTGAGAGGTTGTTTTTTTTGGTGAGTTTTTGTTTTTTAATCATGATTTAATCCTTTTTCTTCAAATAAACAGGATTACAAGTGGAAAAAAATCCCAAATTTATCATCCCATGAAACAAATTTAATAAATGTTTCTTTTCCCAGTTAATAGATGTTTCTTTTCCCACTCAAAATTCTGTTTTGGAAAATGTATGTAGATGAAGACAGGACAACTGTTTTAGTTTGATCAGTTGGTTTATTTTTTTCAACCTAGTGTAGAATCAATAATGGTAATTTTTATCACCCCTTTGGGCTGCCCAATCCTCTGGAGCAGTAAATGGCCTCTGTGGCATGCACCACTTTCCTGACAAGTTCAGGGCTCTTGGCATAGCAAACCAGCAGGAGGGGTCCAACAGTCCCTCTTGGAGCTTCTCAAGAGTAAGTACAAGGCTTCCCTCAAAATTTTATCACTGGTTTGTGGTACTGGGTGGCCTCAGATGATACCTCTGAAAATCAAGACATGGCAAGAGAGATTACTTGATTTTCAAGGAATTTCCATGCAATGATCTGGGGCAATTTAGTTAGTTCAAAACTAGGTCACTAGTTGAGGTCATATTCACTCAGGACCTCAGAACAGACAACTTCAAGCAGTTGTTGAGTACAGTGATGAGGGGTCAATGGAAAAAACAAACAATGAAGTTTCTGATCTACATTCTTTGGTGAGAGTGCCCTGGTGTCAACTCCAGCCCCAAGTTTTGGCTATGCTCTTGTTGTTTTGTTTCTTTTCTCTTGTGTTAGCCCTTGATCCTTCCAAATATCCTTCAGACTATTGTTACTTGTCTCCCATTAATACACTCTCTCTCCACCCTACTACGTCATATTCCATTTTGACAGATTACATTCTCTTGTCTTAATCTTTCATCATTCCAGTATTGTTTGAGATGTGTTCCAATCCCTCTGTGATGGCAGCCTTTTTCCAACTTACGTTTGTTTCTGTCCTTCCCCGTTTCTTTGATGGCATCTTTTCCAACTTGTGATGGATGTGTTCTCAAGGTTCTCAATTTGTGTTCTCAGCCTGCCGCACTCCTTTCCTGCCCCTTTTTTTATTTTTTGCCTACCATCAGAGACTACATAAACCAGGAGCTATCCTCCTTGTCCTTGGCTCCTTTTTTCTTCAGGAGATTTCTTTTGTTTTGACTCCAATAAACCTTCTAAAAATTAATTTACCTGTTCTTACCTGTTCCCTGTTATGAAACTCATACCTGTTTGCCTGCCCCAGTCCCTGCCGCCACCTGAAATCAACCCCACTTGCAGCCCTGTTCCAAATCTAAAACTCCTGCCCCTGTTCACCCAATTCATTACACCCGGCTTGCGAGAGGGGATTCTCATGACCTAACAGGTTCATGTATGTATGTGCATACATATTTAAGCTCTCAAACCTTCGGCGCAGCAGAACATCTCCAATTGGCATTATCATCAAACCACCCGGTGTAAATACAGTGTTACCCCGAGCAGTGACATAAATATCGGTATCCAACTCATCTTACAGAATTGTCTTGCCAATAGCCCCTGGTGATAAATTCTGACTGTATGCGCGCCCATAAGTGCATACAGGGAAGGGCCTCTTTGGGGCTTATTTTTTTTCCGGGGTGATGATTATTTGCGGTCATACAGATTTCACACCCCAGTGGATGGTTGGATGCATGTATGTGTGTATGTAACTGTACATACATACACGTATCTCTTAGGGAAGTTAGATACTTTACAGTTTTACCTATCCGAATAAATACTTGTTTAATCGATGACCCCCCAGAATCTGATGGTCATGACGTGAGATCCCAAGTTTTTTCAAGTGAAATTTGATTCAACTTCACGACGGGCGTGTCAGGGTGCAGGGGTCATCTGAGCTTTAAAAAGTATTTGTGACCTTGAGCCTACGAGGTCCGATGTGGAGGTCATAGGTCCATACAAGTTGTTTAGGGTTTTCGCACCTCGCCCCGCCCCCTGCCCTTCCTCCATCTCATCACTCTAGAGGCTTCATCTCACAATTTCACCCCGTTGTACTCGCACATTTGTGAAAAAGCCTGCTTGACCGGCTCTCCTCATCCATCCTGCTTGCCGCCTGCGACTTGACTACCTGTGCCACTGTCTAACCAGTTTCCTCTCCTCCTGTTGGATCCCACGACCCACCCCACTAATTTCATCTCCAACCTCACACTTCATCGACCCCCCCCCCCATCGGTCATCTTGCCCGATTCCAATTTGGTTAGTCGGTTGTCATCATCGACCGATTGGCTCGATCGATTCACATTCCCGCCCTCGATTTTCCAACCCGGAGCCATCCCCCACATCATCCCCCATCTTAAATATCCTCTGATCGATCTCCTCAAGACTCCCAATCACTCCAATACATACACCTACACCGTACATTACACACATACATCCTTACATACATCTCAACATATCCAACACGTTCGTATTTACATGTCATCGTCGACGCATCCCGTCCATGGAGTTGATTCGACCTCCCAGGAACTAGTTTAGTTTCACGTGTCTTCAGTTCATCCCTCGAGTAGGCTTTTATCCAGCGACCCTCCGATCGATCAACACCCACGATCTCACCACCTCACTCGACGAAGAGTGCATGACATTGACGAACCCTAACCCAACCCACAAACCGCTGACCAGCTAAGCCAACTTATAACACAGTAAGCCAACTTCTGACCATCGCCCACTGACCCGTCTGACTCATCCAATCTCCGATTGATCGATCCGATCAACTCCACCCGACCCCGTCGACACAGCAGCATCCGCACCCGCACCCACACCCACTCACCCACACTCACCCGCACCCACCTCGACCAGATCGACCTTGTGATAAAAATACTTTGTTCACCTCGGACGCTGCAGGAGATAGTCACTCCGATCGATAAATAAATCCTGCCTTAGTCATCACCCATTCGATCCCTAACCCCCTCCTCTGCCCCCAGCTCCAGTCGTCTCCCATCTCCGCCTCCCTGTCTCTCTCTCCATCATGGCTCAGACTTCTCCCAGCCCTTCCTTGTCCTCTCAACTGCCCCCGCCCGCCGCCCTCGCCTCCTCCCAAGCCGTGCGTGCCGCCCTGGCGGAATGCTCCCAGGCCCCCTCGATACCCTCCTCATCCGTGTCCTCCCCCGAACTCGTTCACACCTCATCCTCCGAGAAGGACGACCGTGATGATGAGGAGGACGACCGCTCATCCCTCGAGGAGGGCGAGATCCGCGCCGACGCCAACGACCCGAACCTGCCCCCGATCACCGTCTTCAATTCGCAGACCAACTTCAACGTCAAACATCCCCTCTACTCCACTTGGACGCTATGGTTCGACAACGCTTCCAAGAACGACAAGGCGAAGAACTGGGACGAGCTGATCCAGAAGGTCATGCTGGTCGAAAGCGTCGAAGAGTTCTGGGGGTCCGTCCGCCTGCCTCCATCCCCCTCACCCCCGTCCCGGTCCGTCATGCTGACCCCGGTCTATCTACCCCCCTAGGCTCTATCACAACATCGTGCCTCCCTCTCTGATTCACGTGGGATCCAACTACTACCTCTTCAAGGAGGGCATCAAGCGTAAGCACTCCTTGCCCTAGCCGCATCCCTCGCCTCCTTTCGCTCACGCCTGTCCCATCCATCCTCGCTTTGGTCTCATAGCCGCATGGGAGGACCCCGCCAACCAGAGGGGCGGAAGTTGGAGTATTCAGCTTGCTCGCGATCGTAGTCGCGACTTGATCGACAAGTGGTGGCTCTACACCGTCAGTATGATCATCCCAATCGTCCCTCAAACCCCCTCTCCGGGTTGACCGTCCGATCTGCTCATCCTCATCTGCTCTATTGCTCACAACAACCTGGGTGTCGCCGTAACGGTCTGTACAGATGCTCGCAGCAATCGGCGAAACGTTTGAAACACCGTACACGTCAAATGGGAAACCACCGGCAGAGATGTCTTTCACGGATGAGGTAACAGGCGTCGTGGTCTCAGCTCGAAAGGCCTTCTTTCGAATATCCATTTGGACCCGATCATCCGATTCCAAGGAATTAGCTCAAAACGTTGGTCGGCACTTCAAGTATGGCGTTTTGGGCGCACCCGAGGGCAAGAAACTTGGCCCTTCGTCCGATGGGAGGTCCATTCAGACCGATTGCGAATTCAGAAGTCATACTGACTCTCAGCTGAAGAAGAAAAAACCCACCTGGACCGGTTAGTGTTTCGCCCCTCCTCCAGCCTTAATGCCCGTTATTTCCGCTGGGGCGATTATTGCAGCACGCTCATCTGATTTTTTCGGTCCGTTTAGTCTAAAACAACTACCCTACGTCACGTTGCTTCCGATATCCCTACTATTCCCACTCATCTTTCTGGTCTCCTCATATCCCATCTTGATTCTCTGATCATCTAGTCGATCCATTCTAAACTTTCCGTCAATTGGATTTTTTTTTTTGGAGGGCTTGACCCCATCTCCCTACACCCTCTCCTATCCCATACTAACCTTCGGTCGCTCAATACTCCATCGACTCCCGATGGTTCCCTACCCCCCTCCCCCTTTCTTTCTTGGCTGAGTTTGGCTAACCAATATGGTCATCCAAGGAAGTAAAAGGACGAGTCAACAAAAAAGAAAATTTTCATCTTTTCATGTTTTTTTGTAGCCCCAGTGATCTTTTCTTTCCCCATCTAAAACTCCCTGCGTATTACAGGTCATTTATTTGATTTTTCTTTCTTTCTCTTCGTTTTTGGACAGGGGGGGCATGACTGGATGGTTTGACCATCTGCAGCTCAATTGAAAGGGTTTGCGCGACTTGGGCTTTCTTCCTCTTATTATAGCCTTTGGTCTCTCATCTTCATCCGCGCGCCTTCCCCCAACCCCCTTTCCTATCAATAATTAAAATGTCAATCCAACCTCCAAACAATCATAGAAAGGTACTCCTTCCCGGTTATTTGATCTCTTCCTCATGTCTCATCGAACCTTTTTATATTGTGCTTATCTCCTCAACAAAGAAAAGACAAGCTCTATAAGTCTATTTCATCAGACACAGGAGGAAACAATGTTGTGAAATTGCTTGAATTACACCTTGCTACTTGAACTCCTTCTAGATTACCAGCCACCATAGATTGACCTAATTCAAATCAAATATTCAAACAAATTGGTTCCAAGTAAAGTGAGGTGCTTCCTTTTGATCTCCTCTTGCAAGGTCTATTATCCTGCTCTGATTACTGATTGGTGTAGTACCCATGGTGTCTATGGCTTTGGGTGTTGGGGTGACTAGATCAAAAGAAATGGCAAGTGAGTCAATTGATGTATGGTGAATCCCCTAGGTTTGGTTGGGTGGTTAACTACTGCTGGTCATGTGAGAAGCTTTAGTTCAAGGCCTGACAAAATCAGTTGATGGGGCAACAGCCAAGGGAGTCCCACCTTGTCAGATCATCAACTTGACTGAGTTGTTGATCAACTCTGAACAACAAGAAGGATTCTTGTTGCTGTTGTGATCCTGATGAGCATTGGGACTGACAAGGTGCCCCCCCTCTCAGGTGGCAACATCATTGATACCAAAACTCTTGGTGGCTTCAGTTGAAAGATACCATGGCTCAGTTAGTTGATGGCAGACCCTCACCAGTTGAACACCAGGCAAGTAGGTGGTGGTTGACTAACCACACCACCTTGCTTTCAGCACCCACTAACACTGCTGCAATAAAAAAAAAAGAACCACAATCCTCAGTTGATCACTTGACAAAATTTGGTAGATTTGCCATAACTTGGATGTTGTAAGGCCTAGTAACCAAAGCTTTGGTAGTTATAAGTATTGTGTTTTTTGTGGAAGCTTGGGAAGTACTTCTTTTGAAACTGCTGCCTGTTTTTTTTTGGGGGGGGAGGGAGGGGTGGGTTGACCCTTACAGTTTGACTGTCTAGGAAGTATCTTAATACCCAATTTTTGAGCCTTTGGTTTGATTTGATCCCTTTGATTGATCCAATTCATCTTCCATCAATTTTAAAATTATGAGGGTTTTGATCTGAATCTGGTGGGTCCTCAACTTCCAACATCATCTGTTCCAATCATCTTGCCAATCAAGATCTCATCAGGACCAAAAACACCAAGCTTCTGTCACAACTGCCCCTGGCTTGCAAGGGGCTGAGGGCACAGGCAACAGAACTCAGGATAGAGAGATGAGATTGATTGCAATGAAGATAGGTAGAGTAATGACAAGGATGAGAGGAATTCAGGAGTAAGGCTCTTGAGGAAGACTGATGACTGAATCCTATAAGAGTAACACCAGAGGGATAGGTGAGATGAGTATGGTAGGCTGGATGGCTTTCTTGTGCTGAGATGACACCTATTGGAAGGGGCTAACCAATAAGAAGTAGTATACTGATTCCTTGAGGGGAATAAGTCCAGGAAGGAAGGAGGGGCCAGTATATGTGAGAGCTGGGGAGAGGCCTTGAGGAGGGATGACTGGTGCTGTGCTGGGATGCCCCATGGCATTACATGTTGACCAATTGAACTGGAGGCAGTGGCTTGAAAGATTGAGTAATGGGCCTGTCCAGAAAGGTAGGGCATGTACTGAACTGGAAGTGTGAGTTGTCCAGCCAGGAGTATGTACTATGGATTTACATTATGGGACCTGTATGTAATTCTCATACCAATGAGGTTGGAGGAGAGATGGAGGATGCACCAAGCCATAGAGAGAGAGGTAGAGCCTGGGAGAATGCCTAGGACCTACAGGGGATGCAGGGAGATACTTCAGGAGGTGCAGGTGGTAGATCCAGGGGTAGAAGGTTGATTGTACTGAGGATTGAAGATGGCTGAGGGTTGATAATGGCTGAGGAGACTGAGTCAAGTTGTGGTTGTGAAAGATTTCCAAATCTCTCTCATCAAGAAAGCTCACCCTCATCACAATGGATTTGAACCCATGCCTTGATGTTGAAATCACAAAAGGATTAATACTGTTTTTTTTTTCTCAGTGTGGTTGGTATTATAGGAACATCCTTAAATTTCTGGGGGTACTGTTTTGGCACAAAGGCTTCTGTCTGGTAGTGGTTTTAATCATTGATTCATTCTTTCTAACTAAAAATAATAATAATGATGATGATAAGGAATTTCATGGTTGTGGAACTTTATTTGATCATGGATTGATTCCATCTGGCCTTTCCCAATCCTGCCAGATTTTAATGAAATTTTGGGATGAATTATAATCCATGGGAAAGAAAGAGATGA